>JARHVA010008160.1:180000-543737 GCA_037957365.1 Torreya grandis
AAAGACTTAACATTATAAGCAAGAGTTAGATAATTGTAGCCAAGAGCTAGGCTAGTTTTAGAACAATCAAGGAAGAAGAATAAGGATAAGCTAATCCATGTTTGGGTAAATGATGATGGGGAAGATGGTAGCTGAGCTGACCCTAAAGACCCCATGTCTTGAAGCACTACCTATATAATCACTCTAGATAAAGTCCATGTGGGGATATGAGGCTAGATGTAGTTCTCCGAATATGGGAAGTAATGAAAAAGTGGATGATTGATGAAGTGTTTGAGTGTTGGATGAAAAATATGCATCAGTGACCCACCCAAGAATGATTTAACAATGTGTAAGTTATCTATAATGGTAGATGTGTTGAGGTTGATATATTTTTGGGATGTTTTACAATGGTTTTGATTTTTTTTTGTATTTTGGTATTTTAATAAAAAGGAATGTAAAAGGCATTTTTTTTCTCTCATGAGCAAGGATACAAGTTAATATGTAGGAATATCAACCCAAAACCTAGCATGATATAAGATAAATGAATAAAAAATGACAAAATGATAAACTTGTGAGTACACAATGGATTTCTAAAACATGATGCCCCAGAGTAAGTAGGATAAATATAGACAATGGTTTACACATGGATGTGCTTGTTTTGATTTTAGAAAATGATGTAATATGATGGATATGCATGAATATATGTGAATGTAATAATGATTATCTTTTAGGTGATGATCTAGCTGTTTTTTTACACAACATATGACTTTCAATCTTCATCTAGAATAATGTAAAGAAAAAGTAAGCTAAGTATGAGATGATGAGGATGAACACTAGAAACAAATATTTTGAATATAAAATAAAGGTGACTTAGTACCTATGAACAAATGGGTAAATATAATTCTTGTTAAACTCATAAAATACCAACTTTATGGGTTGCATCTAAATAAAACTAGTCCTAAAAGAACTAGTAAATGGGTTAATGTTACCCTTTTCAACATAGACATATAAACAAGCTAATTGAAGAATTTTTTTTGGGACACATTTGGATTTAATATTTAGTAATTTGCTTTATTACCCCCTACATGTATTATCATGTGACTAGGAAGACACATGGGGTTATCATCAAATGTTATACATAGGTGTGTAGGGGAATCTCTCCCTAATGCTAATCCTATGCAAATTGTGAGATATAAAGGCTCAACACCAAAGATCAGTGAAGGGAGAGAGATCTCAAAATTTGATTTTCATGTTGTATAAGTGTGTAATGATATTTGGAAAGATTTTACTTCCAAGTCTTGGCCTCATGCAAATAGGAATATGCAAGACCAAGATAGGCAAGTAAAGTTACCATTTTTTAAATAACATGTTAACTTTTTTTACTTTAGAGGGAACTATAAGAGGAGAATCTATCATGGATAAGCTTCTAGACTAGACTATGATCTAGTATTTTCTTAGTATTGTAAGAATATTTAGGAAAAATAGATATACTTTGCTCATAATAACTAAGGCAAGAACAAATATAATGCTAATTTTGAAAATGTTTTTGATGGTATAATAAAGTGACAAGAAAAGTGAAATGATATGATAATAGGCATTTTGAAATTTAATGTTATGCAAACTGACAACTAAATAATCACCAAACATAACATATAATATGCAAGACAATGCAAAATATGACAAATGCAATGTAATGTAAATAGGCTTCCCCCAAGTGTCAAAGTAAGTACTTATAGACAACAAGTTAGTTTTTTTTTAATGATTTTTTATTTGTTTTATTTTGATTTATTGGCATCTAAACCCAATATAAGGTCACAAGATGCAAAATTTCCTTGTTCTTCAGATTTATTTCCCATGCCAACTCTAGATAATATTGTTCTGACTAGATTTCCTCTTTAATCTCTATTTCATTTCTATTATTTACTTTGATTAGTACAACTTAAATGAAATGGGGCCCAACAAGATTTATTATCAAACCACAGAGTATCAGTCTCTATTGGGAAATTATTGTTGAATAAATACATTTAGATATAAGTTTCTTTGGTAGAGTTATATGGTGATTTTGATTTTTCTTAGGGAAACACATTTATTAAATAGACCTACATTAATATTCCTAATGGTAAAACTAAACTCTATAATCCTTATAAGAGTTTGTTAGATCATAAGAGAATCAGGATGACTTTACCTATAAGGGTTACAAGAAACACAATTAAATAGTATGAAACACCATGGACTAATGATTTCACCATATGTAAAAAAACCAATTTCTCTTACCCAATCACTACTAACTAACTTCCAAATACTACAAAAGTAAAAATAAGATAGATCTATACTAATAATCCTTAATTCCTTGGTAAATATAGAACATTCAAACTTATTGTTATGTGCATCAAATGTAATCTAAAAATCATGTTCTAACTCATTATAATGCCATTATCCTAGATTATCATAATAAGTATGTAACATAAGACTTAGGATACTTTATTACATTATAACTAGTAGATCATTCCATTTTATTTCCCTTCTCGTTGGCTTGATATGTTAATTATTTTATATATTAATGTCATCAAGAAATAAAGAGCTGATTTGATCATCTATTGGTGTATATTCATTGCTTCCTAGAACCTTAAGCAATGTTTTTTGAAGTAGTTTTTCTCTAAATTATATGTCTTCTTGGATATTTATGGATGTTACAACTGATGGAATAAGTCCAATGATGTATAATTTCGTGCATCATAATTGACATGTGTAGGTAATGTGATGTTAGTATATTTGATGGTAAAGGGAAGAATAGTGTTTATGGAAGGAAAACATAATACATTGATGTTACCAAGATAATTTTCATTGATGCCAAATGAAGTTTCCTCCTTAGCCATAAAATTATCACTAACATTTTCAAACATGTCTATCGATGTGGTTATTGTTGATTATAAAGTTTATCTTAATGTCAAAATGGATTGTAAATGAAATTTTGATAATACATTTGATCTTGGTTTTAGGGGTGGCCATCAGGATGGGTAGTTGTATTTCATTATCCTCAAGCACTTTTTTCATTGGGAATTTAGAAATGATGGATTTATGATGAGAATATTTTTAGAAATATGGAATATTAAGTAATGAACTAAAAATGTATTGTGGTCAAATTATTGATAGGTTGTTTTGGTTGAAATATGTTTGGTTCAAGATAGGATCTTTGTCAAAAATGGGTTATTGATCAAAGATAAGTTTATCAAAAATGGATGGGAGACCATGGTGGTCAAAGGTGGGTTGGTTGACTATGGATTGGTTGAAAATGGATGCATTAAAAAGAGGTTTGTGAGAAAAGGATGAAAGGTTATGAATTTGAACTGGAAATGAAGAGGCTTGATTAATCTCTAGAAAACCATCTTAGCATACCCCCAAGATATGATTTTTGGTTATAGATACACTTATATCTACATCGATGTACCCTTTATCAATCAAACCTTGGATATAAGGTTAAATAGTATTGTATAATGGTTTGTATAATTAATGACCATCAATTTTGTGATAATCACAATATTTATTAGGTCTATACCACTTAAGTTTTGGGACATTTGGTTCAAAGTATTTGGTGTTTGGAAATATGACTAAGTATGTAGCAACCAATTTAAAAAATAATACATCTTGAGTTTTCACTTAATAGGCACAATAACATTGTTGATAGGCTAAGAGTGGTGGAATATACCTATTGAGGGGACAACCCTCTTTAGAGTTGCATCCAAGCTCAAAAATGTTAAAAAGGAAGTTAAGAAATGGAATAAGGATTGTTTTGGAAATATCTTCAAGAAAAAGAATACTATCAAGGAGGAAATTAGTAGAACTCAGGAAAAAATTCAGCAAAACGGATACACCTCAGACTCCTTACAGAAGAAAGGGAACAATTGGTTCAATATCAAGATATTATAACTAAGGAAGAAATCTATTGGAGACAAAGATACAGGGTGTTATGGTTGAAAGAAGGAGATAAAAATACAAAGTTTTTCCATCTTTCCACTCTAAAACACAGAGGTAAAACTCATATACAATACTTGAAAAAAGGAGATCAAAAGATGACAGAGGAAAAGGAAATAAAGGAGGAAATGCTTTCCCTTTTCTCCTCCCTAATGAAGGCTAACATAAATATCAATTTGGATAGTTAGGCTGATATCCTACGTGTGGTTCCTCCTTTGGTCTTGAAGGAGCAAAATAACATGTTATGCTCTATACCTAAGGAGGAGGAAATCTTCAAAGTAGTCAGTTCTTTAGGAGGAGATAAAGCACCTAGACCAGATGGATTTCCCATGTTCTTTTTGCAAAAGCTATGGAAACTTGTTGGCAAAGATGTAAGTAATGTGGTGAAGGAATTATTTGGAGCCAAACAGATGCTGAAGGAAGTTAATGCCACTTTTCTGTGTCTGATTCCAAAAAAGATTGGAGCTAACACTCTTGATCAGTTTAGACCGATTAGTCTGTGTAATTCCTTCTATAAGATTATATCCAAAGTTTTTACATCTAGACTAATTCAAGTGATCCCTTCGATTATTTCTGATCATCAAAATGGATTCATCCTAGGAAGACAAATCCTCAATTCTGTAATTACTAATCATGAGAATATTCATTTGTTGTTCAGCTCTAATAATGAGGGGTTCATAATGAAAGTTGATATTGCAAAAGCATATGACAGGGTGGACTGGTTATTCCTTTCAAATAGTCTTATTGCCTTTGGCTTTGAACAAAGAGTGGTTGATATTATTAAGTAGTTGAAATCTACTACTTCTATTGCAGTGTTGGTCAATGGGAGTTCGTCTCACTTCTTTAAACCATCAAGGGAATTGAGACAAGGAGATCCTATATCCCCTATTCTATTTATAATAATGGCTAATAGTATGGGATGATATATAGGGGACTTAGTCCATAAAGGTTTATTTAAGGGTCTAAAACCCTCTTTGCATCCTTTAATATGCTCCCATGGTCAATTTATTGATGATACTATTTTCATGGGGCAATCTGAAGTCATAGAAGCAAGAACTTTGAAGAAAGCTATAAATTTATATTCAGCTACCTCAGGACAACTGATTAATTGGAACAAAAGTGCAATGTTCTTCACTAATACCCCAAGTCATAGATAGAACAAAATAGCTAAAATCCTTGAATGCTTCATAGGATCTTTCCCCTCTTCTTACTTGGGTCTCCCTCTCAGGATGAAAGTTCCTGAAGCTTTTTGGGAAGGACTTATTAACAAATTTAGCAAGAAACTTGCAGGATGGAAAGGTAATTTTCTAAGTCAGGCATGAAAGCTTACCCTCCCCAAATCAAGTCTTCAAAGCATACCCACTTATTCTTTGAGTCTTTTCAGAATTCCCACCAAATTTGCAGAAGCTATTGAAACAATTCAAAGAAACTTTCTTTGGATAGGTACTGAGGAGAAAAGGAGAATGCCTTTAATTACATGGGATAACATTTGTAAACCTATCAGGAAAGGAGGACTAGGAATAAGGAAAATTAGAAGTATGAACATAGCTCTCTTAGCCAAGTAGGGATGGAGGGTTTATCAAGAAAACAAAGAATGGAGCAAAATATGGAAGCATAAGTATTTATTCAAGGCAAAGTCCCTCTCTGATTTCTTTTCTTACCTTGACGTCTCCCATCCATCTGCCATATGGGGGGCAGTTCAGGGTACTAAACAAGTTTTAGAAGAAGGAAGCTCTTGGAAAGTTGGCAATGGAAAAAAGGTGAAATTTTGGGAGGATGTTTGGTTAAAAGGAAAACCTTTGATAGATGAAATCCAAGATAAAGAAGCAATAGACTGATGTAAGCAAAGACTGGGAATAATGGTTAACCAATACTGGCAGAAAAACTCTTGGGTGAACCTTATTGATCTTGATCAAGATTTCAAGGATATACAACTAACCCTAAATGTTATATCTCTCTACCCTAATCTTGAAGATGATGCATAATGAGCCTAGTGGACAGTTTAAAGTTTTTCCATTTTTACTTTGATGCAACAAAATGAAGGCCTGGATAAAGGGGCTCATCCCTAAAATCAAAATCTTCTTCTAGACCCTCCTCCAAAATAAAATCTTGACTCTGGACAATTTATAGAAAAGAGGAATATATATTGTGAACAGGTGTATTCTTTGTAAGAAGGGCTTTGAAGATAGAGATCACTTGTTTGTGAACTGTTCTTTTACGCAGCAAGTATGGAAAGAAATCCTCAATCTATGGGGTATTGCTTGGATTCACCACGAAAATGGAATTATCTCTTAAAAGTTGGTATCCAAGAATCTTGAAGTTATATTTTTATGGTTTCACCATTTTGGTGAATATGGAAGGAAAGAAATAACTGAATTTTTAGAAGTAAAGAACTTCGCAGATGGGTGGTCAACATCATAGGATTAAGGAGAATTTTTCATTGCAAAGGAATCAAAAACCTTTCAAGTGGATAATCCCTTAAGAATATTCTTGATCTAGATTAGGTGTTATTTGGAATGTTAAAGGGTGGATTAAAGGAAACTTTGATGGAGCTGCTAAAGGGAATCTGGGGAATGCAGGATGTGGAGTCTTGAGAAACCATATGAGAAATGTAATTGACGTTGTTGCAATCCCCATTGGAAAGTTGAATTGCCATATTGTCGAAGCTTCTGTTGCCCTTCAAACCATCAAACTAGCTCTAAATTATGGCTAGAAGGGGACTCATTGAATATTAAATATTCTAAACAATAAAAATTTTGGATGGACTATTATGGTGAAATGATTTGGTAACAATTACCCACACCTTGAAGCCAATGTTACAAATTGAGAATTATGCAGTCTGAACAGGACACAAAGTGAGGTGGCAAAAAATATTAGGAATGTATCTTAGAGCGCTCATTCATCATGATGAACTGCAAAGGAGGGAAAGAAAATGAAATCTAATGAGTTGGAGGAGTGGCTTCGCAGAGAAAGGTTTTCATTAAAAAGGAAGGCCCTCAAGAATGAGAAGTGGATCCTAAACGTGCCTAAAAAAAGGTGAGATTTGAACCAAATTGGTAGTAGGTCGGATCATTGTATAGTTTACAGTTTGGTTCAAGATAGGCATCTTTGTGGAGAGCAAAACAAGATGTCTGGAGAATCCTATAGAGAGGGAAGGTTGTGAACTATATATCCATGGTTCAAAACCTCATATTACAATAGCTTTTTTAAAAAATTGGATTGATGATAGGGTCACTCTGCATTTATCTAATAGAGGAAATAGCAGAGGTTACGGGGCTGCCTACAAATGGAACAAAATTCTCCAAGCAGACTACCAAATGAGGCCTTTTGGAATTCCCTAAGATGGACGTTTAAGAGCAGAAGATAGAAAAGAATGGGGTTGAACTAGAATATATTAATGGGCATTGGAGGGATGTCTTATGTTGTATTTAGGATTACTTCATCCTAAATGGAAGAAGCAAGAGAGTCCACAAATTCCACTTTGTATTCCTAAATCATTTTAGACACAAAGTAAGATCTGTGTTTCTCTTTGGTCCAAAGTTTATTCGCTCACTAGAAGAAGGAAACACATCTTATTCTACAAAGGGTTAATTCTGATAATTAAAGGCTATTGCAAGAACAAGGCCATGGTTATGAATCCTTACTAGGGAAATGAAGAGGCTTGATTAATCTCTAGAAAAACATCTTAGCATACCCCCAAGATATGATTTTTGGTTATAGATACACATAGAGGAGGATCTACAAAATTGAAGATGTACCCTTTATCAATCAAACCTTGGATATAAGGTTAAATAGTATTGTATAATGGTTTGTATAATGAATGACCATCAATTTTGTGATAGTCACAATATTTATTAGGTCTATCATCAAGGAGAGCAGAATGAAAATGGGGGCATTAAGTCTAACATTGTGGACATTTGGTTCAAAGTATTTGGCCATGTTGGGAGATACTGCTATGACTAAGGTAAAGAAGTAGTTGATTTTGGAACTAGAATAAGTTGGTTGTGTAATCATGTTTTGGTTTTTTGTAATCTTTTGACTATGGTGTATAATGTAAAACCTGGGTTTTGATGGTCCATTTGATCAGGTCCATATAAAACTTGTTTCACTGCTACTTCTCTAATAGGTTTTACCTGTGGTCGGCTTCATCTTTCTATCTTTGTAATGGGGTCCCTTCAAAACCTATTTTTACCTTAATCTAAAACATTGTTGATAGGCTAGGAGTTTCAGATTTGTTGTACTATAATTGGATTATCTTGGCTAGTGTAATGAGTGATATTGTAATTATGACTATAATAAGTGGATGGGAGACTTGGTTGATTTTAGAAAATATGGTCACTAGTGATAAGATGATGTTGATGTGGAATGGTTTGGGCTTCCCTAGTAATGAAATGAGATAAAGAGGTAGATTTATTTTGAAAGGATAGATTTATAGGATCTATGTTGAAGGTGAAAGTATTTTGATTTTTTAGATTTATAAAGGTAGATGGATTTGTGAATTTTTTTATATTTTATGGAGTTTGATTCAAGTTTGGGAATGGGTTAGATGTAAAATCGAATGGTTGATTTTGATGAAGGTGGAAAGGTTTGTTTTAATAGGTGTAGGAGTTGAAAGATTGATTTAGATGGAATATACTTAGATTTGATTGAATTGGGGTTTGATTTGTGAATGTATTTTGGATCAAGTAAATATTTGAAATTGGTGATGAAGATGAACCAAAATTTTGATTTAGATTAATGTTAAGGTTGGAACTAGATATATGTATGAACACATTTTGATTTGTGGTTGGTGAATTTTGATTTATTGGTGGTGTGAAACTTATAAAAGAATTTAGAAAATTTTGAATATCATATCTTAAAAATTGATTCGATGTTGTCCCTAAAGTAAAATTATGATGTTGTTATATGGGTAAACATGAATAAGTATTCAAGTTTGAAATTGATTGATTGATGTTTAGGTTGAATTGGATGATTGGTAAACTTGAATAATTATTCAGGTTTGGATTTGATTGATTGATGAATGAGGATTAATACATATTCAAAATATAATTTTAATTTCTTGGATGATTGATTTGGTGTGGATTCAAACATGTGTTTTAATCAAGATTAGTTACATAAATTCCTAGTCTAAAATAAGGATTATTTGTATTTGGATTTATGATTGAAATGATTAAGTTATTGTTCTACATAGCCATGTTTCTTGTAATAGGGGATGTTATTAAGGTAAAGACTAGATTCAAAAATGAAAAGGACTTGAAGCTTAACTCTAGTAAATCAAAATACCAAAGTGACTAAAAAGTTTGATTTCCAACTAAATGACTTTGATCATTTTAGAGAAAAAGAAACTCTTGATTTTAGGATATCATTTAAACTCAAAAGAATTAGTTTACAAACAAGAATTTTTCAGCACATGGTAAACACATGGAAATAGTAAATAAAATTTCTATTTCTAAATAGTCAAGTAATTTCACATAAAAGGTGAAAACTAGAATAAGGGTCATGAACAAATTATGGGCCTTCTAATGTCACTAACTCATTCATACTCTCAATTATTTCCTAATATTTCAAGTCATTAACCATGGAGGATCCTTCCATTCCCATGGTCCATTTATTCTAGTTTTGAGGGTGTGTTTAAGGTAGCTTCTTGGTGTTAATTGCTAATCGATACACCAAATTTGAACAATAAAAGATCTTTTCCTAGTCTTAAGGTTTAAACAAGATTATATAAAGAGGAAAATCATGGAGGAAATAGATAAAGTATATGCACACTATTGGGTCTTATCCCAAAGTTCCCAACACAAACATAGGGGTCTGAGTCTATTGACAAGCAGTGATATCATATTTTGAAGTAGATATTAAAACCCTTAGTATTAGATCATGAAATCCCTTCACATCATGGTGTTATTAAAATACATAATCATGTAGGCAATTAAAATAAATAGATCTTGATTTATATACCTTTATAGTAAATGAGGTTTGACATATTACATGGTTGTGAAATCCATGGTAAATAAATCCCTTACAAAACAAAATAAAAAGTAAGATTCCATTTTTGATTTTTGAGTACCGTCACCAATATGACACCAGGGAAAGATCATATGTAGGCACCACTTGGGTAACACATAAAATTATAGAATTATTTTTTATTCTTGAGTATCATCACCAATGTGATACCAAGGGAAGATCATATGCAATTTACATAATTATAGATAGAATGTTGAAATAAAATGTGATGTAATTACTAAAAAATTCAAAAAATTAAATTGAAAGTGTTAGTACAAGAAATTAATTTTTTGTTTAGCCTTTTTGTTGATTATATTTGATAAGCATTCTACAAATAAATGGTTAGAATATTTGTTTAGGCTTGGTACAAGGAAACCTACAATAGATAAAATAAAAACCATAAAAACAAATCAAAAACCACTTCTCTTTGATAAATTCATAGTTGTACATACATAAAGAAAAATGTAATTGTAATAAATCAAATAGACGGAATAAAAATAATGTTAGAAAACATAAAAAAATAAATTTGTGCTTTTAAAATGATTTTGATAACCTGTATTACAATTTTGTAGTTTATAGAAATAAATTCGTTGGTCAAAATAATTACTTTTTAGCCTATAGAAATGATTCTAATACCAAAAATATGATTTTGCTACACAAAAAGACAATTTCACTTCTAAAGATAATGATTTCACTATTATAAAATGATTTCACTGCTATACCTAAAAACACATAAACATAAAATAAAAAAAGTTTAGAGGGACAAATTCACTATTATAGGATGATTTCGTTGCTTAGAATAACAATTTTGCTAGTAAAAATGATGATTTTGTTGTTAGAAACAATGATTTCACTAAAAAGTATGCCAATTTCATTATTTTATTGTACTAGAGAATTTAAAAAAATTGAAAACATAGATAGAAGAAAAAGGTGAACATAAAACTAATGATGTAAATAAAATTAGGACAAAGAAACTAAAAATTAGTCAAAATGATTTCATTGTTATGGGGTGCAATTTCACGACTAATGTTTATGGCTTCATAGTTATGTAGCGAGTATACATAGTCAAGAAAAAAAGTCTAATAATGACCTATAACATATACCACCACTCACAAAGACAATATTAAATGCATATGCAAATACAAATAACAAAAATGAAATGAGAAATGATTTTTAAATGTAAATATGATAAATATTGGATGAAAAAGATGAGGCAAGATTGCACTAGAAATGCTAATATGTATTGAACTAAATATATAAATGCTAATAAATTAACTAATAATGAAATCTTAATCTAAGATAAATTAAACCTAATATAGAGTAATAAACAAAGAAAATAATAAACATAACATTATACCTCAAATATGCAACTTTCCTCCATTACGATGTAAACTTGATTTGCTCTTCAAAAATGTGGTTGCCCACTCTTACAATACAAAGGAGGTTGGGAAAAAATTTAATGTAAAAAGAGTTTTTGGATGCTTTGATTCAATTTGAGTCACTTGTAAATTGAATATCACTTCATTAACATAAATCAAGATGGATGAAAATGATGGTTTTCAAGATTATTTATAGTTTTCTAGAGGAATATCCAATGGTAGAGGATTATTTGGATTTATTAAATGATCTAAATAATTAATTATGGCTAATTAGTCATCAGCCATGAGGATGATGAGCATTTAAAATGGTTGAGAGAAGTATGGGATTGGTTATCTAAGACAACAAGAATGAGTCAAACTTATTGCAAACTTAGGGGATAACTCAAAGGAGTTTGAGGATGTTATGGGTTTAGTCAGAATGAGTCATCATGTTAGGGAGAATAAGGTGGAAGATGTTGGATGAGGTGTAAAATCTTGATTTTATATTTAAATTAAGGATTTAAAGTGTGCATAATTGACTAATTTAACTTATATAATTTTTTGAATTTGGAAAGAGATGTGATGAGTTATTTTAAGAAGAGTTATTTATATATTTTAGGTATATTTTGACACTAAATTTAATTTAGGTGTCTACACCAATTACTTAATTAGAGTCATTAATATGTAGAGAAGGTGTAATATGATTGAGTGGTGTGTATGAATTGAATGATCCTTGAGATCAAACAATTATACAAAAACTTTGGATAAAATATTATTTAAGGTTAAACATTGTCATTTCATTTTTTTGATTTAATTTACATGTTTTGTATGATATCATGTTTTGTATGATATCATGTTAGAATGAGTTTCTTAATGATATGTTTCATGTAATAGTTATCTTACATCACACAAGTTTTATTTTTCACTCTTGATTCTCATACCATCATTATCTATCCATGAATGAAGGGAGATCCATTTCCTTTTTAGGATATTGTGTAAGAGATCTATGGTCTATGGTTGGTGTGGAAAAGCACTTGGATGATGCTCTCCCTTCCCACAATAGTACTTCACTAGAGACTACACTCATGATTACTTACAGATATTTTGAGTTTAATAGGACTCACATGCTTTGTGGAGCATTTTATAATTGTAAATTATTATTAATCCATGTACTATGTAAAATTTTACTATTTTGTTATATTAAACCATTACAATAGTTGTCTGTAATTTTGTATCAACAATGGCTGAATTTGTAAATCTACATTTCTAATTTATATACAATGATTATTTTTGTAATCAGATTTGTACATGATTATGATCATTAGATAAATATATTATCTATATACCTTGATTATGGTTAGCTTAAACTAATGGATTAGTTAAATATCACTATTTTATGGTTTTAGTGTGATGGATTATGTAAATTGAATTTGTGTAAATTTTTAAAAATAATTTACCTTATTCTAGTAAAACCCAATGGGTTGTTACATTTAAGGAGGAATTTATGTAAAATACACCACATAGGGAATTTTGCAATTGAGTGTTGTTATTCATATATGCATCCATGAATTATTTTACATTATTGAATTTATGTGGCTACCTCCATGATATCTTGAATAAATTCCATTTGAGTAATTGATAACTTAATAATAGAACATATAAATGGGAATGATTTATACATGCAATTAGAGCTTCCCAGATTTGATAGATTGCACTCAATCTTCCTTATATCACTTCATTTTGTTATTTTACTTTCTCAAGCTTATCCTTATATTTTTTTATTTTATTCATCCACATTTCTCAATGCATAGTATCTATTTATCCATTATTTAAATACTTTTGTCATTACTATTTGAGGAAAGATAAAATGAATTCACACCATCTTATCATCTTTTCCTAGAGTTATTATACCTATCTATTATGTATTTTGTAACTCCTAAATAATTGTTCTTACCTTAGTAATCTCTTGATAAAACATAGTAATTACACTCTGACAAAAAAACTATTTAAGTGGTAGTTTCATTTTCTCTAAGAGTGTCTTCTAAATATTTTGTCTTAAGTAGCTTTTCTTGAGAATACATAATGACTTTTACTTAGTCTTTTTTAATTCTGCATCCAATTTTTCAATTTTTTCATCATAAATAGGATCTTTTACTTTTTTCTCCTTAAGTACTTGTTTCAATGTGAGGATAATATTATCCCTCCCTTAAAGAAGTTATTTTAAGGAACTTATTTTTTATTTTTTTAATTTTAAATAAAATTAAACTTTATATAAAGCTAGTACATAAAGGGTTTATTCCTCTTATTCAAAAATACTGTTAGCATGTCAGTCCTCTTCTATCTGCATGTTCTTTTTTCATTTATCATTTAGGTCACTCTAGTTTAGTTGATTTGATTCAAGTGGTTAAGCCTCTTCCTTGACTTCTTATTAATGGGAAATTATTGATGGAGTTTGCATTGAAGTATCACTAGTATAATGTATGGTGTGAATAATATCATCTACCATGTGTTCTTCCTCATATTTGACCTCATGTATTCTTATTTTATTTCTTGAAAGGAAAGGGGTTTCAACTTTTTTGGTATGTTACTTCTCCATTTTCAATTCTCTAGAGTCAAAATAAAGTATCTATGGTTTGATTTCTCTAGCTTTGGATTGAGACTCTAGGATAGGTTTTATTTTAGGTTTATTAGACTCTAGAGTTATTTTTCTTTTTGACCTCCTTGAAACCATTCTTTCTAAGACTATAAATTGTGTAGTAGGTTAATATTTTTAGCAACACTTCTTCCTATGATTTTTAACTGAACATTTGTGTCATTTTTCCTCCCAACATGTCTTCTCAAAGAAATGATACTTGTAAATCAATTGAATTAGGAAATTATGCTTGAGAGGCCCTAATCATTATCTAAATTTATTAGTCATAATTTTTAGGTAATAATGCATGAAAATAAAAAAATTAACCTTGTATTTAATATATACCACCCCATACATAATATGGTTCAATATTTTAATTTGAGTCCCAAAAAAAATTGCATGTTGACCATCACATGTAAAATATTTCATTTCCCATACAACTACTGATTTATATGGATTTAAAACACTATCTCTAAGAATCCCTTTACTTTTCCTATTATTTTCATATATTACCCCATTGGTTATCTCCCCTTCATTACAAAAAAATCTAATTAAATCATTAAATGGGGCTCAATTTTTAGTAAAGTCTTTTACATCCTCTAGGATACCAATTTTTTTATTTTTGACAATATGACTTACTTAAATATTCACACCCTAAAATGTGAAGTATTATTTTTTGATATTTTGTGTGAATTATTAAACAATTACCTCTTTAAATTTTTTTAATTTATCAAGAAACTCAAACCAACCTATATATTTAAATATTTGAGTAACATTTGCATTTTTATATAGATTATAAATATAACTTGGTTCAAATTTATTCTTGACCCCAAAAATGATTTAAGGTTTGTTAAAATAATAACCACCTAAGTTCACACAAACTTTAAATGTAAAGTGTAGTCTGGAGAAATTTTAATAAATTACAAGGAATAAATTAATATTTGGTAAGTTATGTAGAGGAGCAAATTAAGGGTAATCTTAGAGTGGGAGGAAACCTACTCTAAATAAAAACCCACTAATATTATTTATAATTTTTCCAAAAAAATAACCACTTTAGTTCACATTAAATTTAAATAAAGAACACAGTCTAAATATATTTCAATAAATTACAAGGAATGAAGCAATGGTCAGTGAATTATGTAGAGAATTAAATGTTGGATTTATGTTTTACTAAAAATACTCTAGACTCATTTATGTACTTCACTACACCATGTTATCATTATATATGTTTTAATTATGTGTACACATATATAAATATTATGTCATGTACTAATGTTTAGATATTAATGCATTGATTATTAATATAATAGAGTAAAATAAGATATTATTAGAATTTTATTACATTATATATTATTATATTTATAATAATTTATTTATATCATGTGTGTATTATTATTATATATATTGCCTTAAAAATATATTACACAACTTCATAATTCTATATGAATTAACAAAAATATTAAGGACAAAATTTCCACATGCCTAAGTATTGAAAAGCTAAAACATTTTCATTGGAAGATAGACATGCATACATGAAATAGATGTTCAAATTATTCATAATTCCTTCACACTTGGTCATCCTCATTATTTTTATTATGGAAATTCAATGATAAACTAACTTTGTTATTTATCTTTTAGGGATTTAACCTTATTTATTTTGTTTAATTCATTAATTTTACATTTATAGTGCTTATTTTTGAACACATAAATGAATTTTATAAATATTATATTAAGTTTCATCTGAATAAATTCCATCATCTCTTCGAAATTACAGTCAAATTCTTACATGGAAGGTATGTCATTGTTCACTTTTATAATTAAGGTCCTCATATCCTTGCCCTATTATGCCTTTTTATTTAAATGACTAGAAGCACTAAATGGATTACATAATATTTTTTGGATATTATATTTAAATACATCCTTTGGTTATTTATCATGATTATTTTTATGTAAACCTATGGATTTACCCTCTTCATTTCAATACAACTATTTGATAAATCATAAATATTCTTATTTAATTCTATTGGTGATGGTCATCCCTTCTCTTATACTTATTAAACATCAATGTATATTATCATAACATTAATTTGATTTAGAATTTATTTTCATTGAAACCAAGATAATTTAAACACATAAATCTTGACCAATATTTCACCACATTGAGTTTCAAAATTTTAAGCATTTTTAATGGATTCACTTACATTGTCTACCAGTAGCTCTATCTTTATTACATTGGTTCCATGAATTCAACATTTTTTCTCTAAATTGGGCCTTTAATTATTTATTTTCATCCTAGAGATATTCATTCTATTTTTTTAATGGATTCTTATCTTTAATTGATTTTAAATTTTATTGCTCAAATCCTAAATCTCACTTTGTGTAATTTATTTTCTTCCGTAGGAGCTAGGATTGATTTTGATCTCCTTTAATAAGATAAAATAATATTTATTTATATTTTATGAGCATCACATTAAAATTAAATATATGAGAGTACTAATGATAAAATTAAATTCATCTTTCATATTTGACTCATAATGTTTTCTAGCTTAGCATGTCTTACATCTTTCTTATAAATGAATCCCCTTAACTCCAAAGTTTCCCTTTTTAATATTACTTTATAATAATTCAGATTTTTTAAAATTATAATTTAGGTGCTTGAAATTATGATAATTATATCTATCATGATACCATAATACTTTAGATGCATCTTAAGACTTTAACTCTTCAAAATTTTATTCTCTAAATTTATAAATATCTATAACTATCATCATCAAATGCTTATATCTCATTGATATAATTCTAACACCACTTATTTAGTTTCTAAAAATTATAGTAATTTGAAATTTTCATATTTATGAACTATAGACATGTCATATAGTCAAATAAAACTATATTTATATGTGTTTTAGAGTTATGTATTAGTCAATAGCTACCTAAAATAGTTTGGTGCCAAATTCCCATATAATTCCTAAGAGAGAATAGTTTGGCACTTGTTTTATTACTTTGTATGACATTTTTGAGTAAAAATAATGCATATCCAGACCTAAAGTGTCTCAAACTGTTTTAAATTTTATCTTTTAGGTATATTTATTACAAAAATAATTCCTCATTCCACATTACTAAATAAAAAAATATATAAGTACTACATAAAATAATCCTTAAAGATACAAAAATATACATTTTCATAGCATTTATCCAAAATCCATGTTCAATTTTTTACCAACTTTCCCAAGTGTTATCTTTTTTATGGAGCCCAATCTAATATCTTCATTTTCTTGTGAATTTATCTTTTTTGAGTCTCCAGATACATGTGGCATTAGTGTGAATAGTATCTAAATTTCATAGGCCTATTTTCATTATTATACTCAATCAATTTATTTTCAATAGGAAAATACAAAATAATCAAATAATTATATGTAACTAGGGAGAGATAAAGTAAAATATTATTTAATAACAATATTTTTATGGTATTAGTAATAAAAAAATCAAATTCTTCCCCATAGACATGTGAATGAATGGATATAACATGTTAAAATAAGTTACAAACATATTTATATTGAAATTATATAGTATATTTTTACTCATACATATCAACATGAGATGTTTACCTTATTTTATTTATATATGATGATGAAAATTAATAATCCTATACAACTTAGGAATATGATTTTGAAACTCCGTAATCACCTTAATTTACTTTAATTTTAACATAAATAGGTTCACTCACTCACACACACACACACACACACACACACACACACACACACACACACACACACACACACGCATGCACGCATGTGCACACACACACACACACACACACACACACACACACACACACACACACACACACACACACACACACACACACACACACACACACACACACACACACACACACACACACACACACACACACACACACACACACACACACACACACACACACACACACACACACGCACGCACGCACGCACGCGCGCGCACTTACACATACACACACGTACACACACACACAACCTATGTTACTAATCAAGAAAATATATAATATTAAATTTAATTTCATTACATAAGTAATAACTATAATAATTTGAAACCATATACACAAAATCCTTGTTCCACCCAAAATATAGTATTCGAATAGTTTAACCAAATAACATGTATTCCATGAGAATATAATGTGTCATAAATTATTATTCACACATTTTAACAATTTATTTCAATGCATAGTTACCAATTCAACATATATTTCATAACATTAAATTTAATTTTCCAAATATATTATACCATTGTCTACTCAAAAATAGTACTATTACAATCATTGAGTGGATAACATATTTTTAGTAGAAGTTTATAAAAATAGTTCATAACTACCTCATATTAAATCTCTTTTTAGAATATATATTTATGTTTTCACTAAATTTTTAATATTACATTGATAAAAATG
This sequence comes from Torreya grandis, assembly GCA_037957365.1. Taxonomy (NCBI): domain Eukaryota; kingdom Viridiplantae; phylum Streptophyta; class Pinopsida; order Cupressales; family Taxaceae; genus Torreya; species Torreya grandis. The sequence continues at coordinate 198,392 of JARHVA010008160.1, forward strand.
TGAAATATAAAAACCTAGGTTACATAAAAAATTATAATAATAAAATAGATTAAGAGAGAGAAAATTATGAATGATGGAAATAAGTCTTGTCACTTGGATATGTAAAATAATTTATAGTTTCTATTTGTTTCTATTGTGGCTATTTTTAAAGAATCCTTCAACTTGTATACTTTGAATGCATGTAAAACTAGAGAAATTCCATTATTTTTGGCTACAATTATGTTTGAAATATGTACCAACCATTTTCTCAATGCCTCAATTATTTCATTGTATTTCTTGATAAAGTTGGGAAAATTTTTATTACACTCTAAAGGTGTAGAATAAATATCACATATTTCCTTCATATCTTCCAATTTTAAATCATCTTTGTTAAATATCTCTTCTTTGATCATCATATGAAAATTCTCTTTCATCCTAATGACAATGAGGACTTCATCTTCTTCATATTTCATCAATTCAAAATGAATAGAGCATATGTTTCATTTATCTTAAATTTTATGTCATAAAAAATATTTTTAAGATTATGTTAATATTAAATATTTATTCTATTTTATTTAATTTCCATTCTACACCTCTCACCCAAACATAGGAGACATTTTCTTCAACTTTAGAGCTATTTTTTAAAAAAAAACTAGTAGCTTCTCACTAGTTAGGGCCATATTACTTTATCCCACAAATTTTATTATCTTACCAATAAATAGATTTAACCATTGATGATTATATTATATACTTCTATAAAAACATAGACTTTCCTATCTTCTTCAATAAATTGTAGACCATCAAAAATTGTTCAACCCAATTTTACATTACTCTTCTAGAATTATAGTATTTATCGAATTCTAGAAATGGTATTTTTATCAACACTATCACTGGAAGGTGAATTTTTATTTAGGTGATGGTATTTAAATCAAGAGGTTCCTTTCTTACATTAATTATTGAATTGAAATAGGTAAATAGTGTATGAACCTATTGTTCAAGTTGTTCCTTAGTTTGTTTCTCCTCCATCCTCTTAATCAACTTAGCAGTAGAAACTTGAAAATAATGGATATATAATTCATGATTTGATTCAACATGTCCACTCAATTTATATTATGATTTTTTATAGTCATGCCTTCCTCATTATTATCTATAATTTGTTTTTAAATTTCAACATATTGATCACTTAAGGAAGAATCTATTGTAAGCCTCAAAGTAGTTTTAGATATATTCAGTGAAGGGAATATTTGAAGCAAATTAAAAAATACATAAAATATAAAAACAATACCAATTTTTTGATTCAAAGAGATAATACATTGACTGAGGAAATAACAATCTTTGTATTAGTGGTACTATTAGGAGAAATAAGGGGAGTTGATTATTGAGTAGAATTAGAATAAATTCTAAGGTATGTAAACTATTTTAGAGGGGAAAAAATGATACAAAGTCGAGAGGGAGAATGTGGAGGAAAAGGAGAAATAGGAGGATAAGTATATTTATAGTGCACATGTCTATGAGATGGAATGAGAGGTGGAGCAGACACATGAAGCTAAGAAGGCAATCTATGAGGAGGGGATCGAATGATGGGTGGATAAGTGGTAGGTGTGATCAAAATATAGATAGTATATATTCTAGATGAAATATTTTGTTGTGTATTATTGTATACTAAAGTTTAAGATTCAATATTTTTGGAGTCACTATAAACAGTTACCTAAACTAGAGAAGCTTGGGGTTTATTGATTTCCAATTTATTCTTAGGTGTTGCATCTTCACCACAAATCTTATTTGGCACTTTATCTTTTGGGTATTCTTCATCATCTCTATTAGTTGGTCTTGAAATCCATGTTATATACATATCAACTTGAGGATATGGTCTATATAAATTCACCTTTTCCTTATTAATGAAATTTTATCCTTTTACTAATCTTCTTCTTATTATGTGGTCAACTACCTTATTCATAAACTAATATTTAGATAGTTTTAAGAAAAATTTAGTCAGTTCCTCCAAAATAGATAGATCTATAATAGATTAGTTTATTGGTAGTATATGTAGAACCTAGATTTAAATTTTATAAGTAGGTTCAGTCAAACCACCATCATCATATATAATTCCCTTAGTGACTCATTATAGTTTATAGGAATTTAGTTGGCCTAAAGTAATTTGCACCTAATCTCATTTTCTCACTTAAAAATAATTTTCACAATCTACCTAGTAATATTAATTTTTTAGAATATGATGGTAACTTTTTCCCAGTTTAAAATTGGCCTCCACATATCCTTTGCTATGAAAATCATATCTCTTGTACTAATAAAAATGCATTTTAATTATACCCAAATTTATTTAGATATTTTAAGCATCAGATGAAGTATTTCATATATAATTTATCAAACTAATTAGAAAATGGATTCTACCTATTTTATTTTCTTTACACTTCATGTTGACTTCTCCAATTTATTGAAACATTTAAATTAGAACTATTTTTTCATTGGAAAACTAGGGAAATTTGTATGGAGTTCTAAGAAAATCACCAATTTCAATATATGTAAACATTACAAATTGAATAAAATAACTACCATATTTTGAAAATAGAGATGTAAATTTTGGGGAGATACTCATTTCATTACTTCCTTCTAATGTCCTTACTATTATCATAGTGTAGACATCATTCACTCTCCTAAAATGCTTGTTAATTTCTTACAGACCCAAATGATAATGATATTCAATATTAACACTTGTGTTGGTGTATACTCCATTAGTTATAAGTCTGAGCCATGTCTTCATGTCTATAAGGGAGTATAACATGTAATAATTCATATAGAAGCACTAAGTGGACTCCAAAGTTGAGTAATTATCCATGAATATTGTCATTTATGATATGGGCCCAATATATAAACTATGTTCCATCATGGAAAAATCTATAAATTATATTCCATCATAAATAATGTTCATGAATAGACACATCAAGGTGTGTAATGTGATAATTTTTTCATGTCCCATCAATATATTCAATTTTTTTATTATATCTGACAATACATTATCAAATTTTGATCTATGAAATAAATTTGGCACCTTAGATTCTCATTTCTTATTGTATTTCTATCACAATTATGATAATACCATTTTTCATGCATACTTGTTTTCTTTAAAATTAACTTCTCTAATTTATTTTATCACTTTAACGTATTCTTATCTTTGTGTAAGTTTGAATACAATATTCATTGATTGAATTTCTAAATTTCTAACTATTTAATTATAAAATAGTCTCACTTCTTTGGTGTCCTCATCATAATGTTTTTTGCAGGAAAGTACCAAATATTTTCATTGAATGGGGGTTGGGAAACTAGTTTCATGATAAATATTGCTATTGAATTTCTTTGAGTGAAAGGAGTTTTATTTCTATCTTATAACCTTTCCTAGAAATAAACCATATTTACATGGCTTATCCTTGAATCACATATTTATATACAAATGGTTTGCATTGAAGATAATTTCTCATAGCCTTGATATTGATATTTAATTTCACTATATCTAATCATCTAATAGGTTATTCTTGAGAGAATATCAAGGTGAATTTTGTATATAATGTCATGTAGAAATTGTTTTTGCATGGGTACAATGGAAAACCAATATATTAATAAATATAAGGGATTTTAATAATGATAATTGATATAAGTGTTTTTCAAGGAAATTGATAAGTATATAGTTTCTCAAATTTCACAGTGTAGGAACTTGCATTTTTATTTCACATGCAACCTCAAATCAAAAATAAACAAAGAAAATGGATAAGAAATAAGTATAAAGATTTATATTTGTTTGAATCACATAGATTTAAAGGTATACTTACATGTTAGTGATGGATTTAAGGGTTGATAACAATAGAAAATATGGTTTAGCATAAGGGTGGTTATTGAAGACATTTTGGTGTAGAAATCAAGAGTCATCATATTTTTAATTCAAATGGAACCTTTCAAAATCATATATAAGAGATTTGGAACATTTTATCATGATTTTAGGGTATTTTTGAAGTGATTTGTGTTTTTTTAGGTTGTGAAAGGCTTGAAAAAATGTTTAAAATTTCATTTAAATACTTTAATACTTTATATTATTTAATTGGTGAAATTTTAGTTTTCGATAACTTAGTTTATAGAAACATCCCATCGGCCAATTCAATGAAATGTTTTTGGTGAGGAACTAACTTAATTCTTATCACTAATTCAAATGTTTAATTAGTGAATTTCATTCCATTAGGAACCCAAAATATCCTCAAACCATTCATTTCACAAATCAAATAATTAAGTATATTAGGAACCAATGAGTTTCAAGCACTATATCTTATGTGATAGATGTTTGAAACCAAGTAACCCCCTAATTAGTCGATTATAAAAATCACCCCAATGGGGAGATAAATTAATATATGGAATAAAACTATTTAGACACTTTATAAAAAAAACAAATTTCAGGCTCAAGATGAACCTTTAAGACTAAGATTTTATAGTCAAAAATCATAATTTTGACTTGGTCTACTAATGAAATAAAAATTTGGAAGAAATGAGGACTTGAATTTTTGCATAATAAGAACCTATGTTTTGAGACCCATAATAAAAAAATATCACTAAAATTTTGTAATAAAATTTTATTGAAGTAACTTAGTCTATTAATTAGTGAAAAATATGGGGAAAATTGAAGATTTAAACTTTTAGGAGAAAAACATATATTATCATTATATATATATAAAGCATATATATGGACATCAAACTAGGGGAAAAGGTTCATTACAATATATATATATATATATATATATATATATAGTGAGGGAGGGGGTAGTGGCCTTGGTGGTGTCTTACATTGTCCTAGAGATTAGGACTTAGATATTGTAGTTAGAGTTAGATTTTATCCATTTAAAAATGCTCCTCCCTCTTTATTTTTTAGCATATTTGGTTATAGCTCATTTTTCATTATAATATTGGATTTGATGTATGTGTAAGTCTTATTAGTTTATCTTTTTATAGCTCTAGGATGCATTGTGTAACCTTAGTGTTATATTGTTGTTGGATTTCTCAGGATTTTCCCCTAGTTTTAGGTCCTTTTTGTTACGTTTGAGGTTGAAGAGCTGGCTTCATTATGGATCATGGTCGGTTTCCATGTCCCCCTTCATTTTTTAATATGTTTGTTTTATCTATGGGAAAGGGACCCTCATACCTTATTATAAATTTTACATATATACATATATATGTATATACACACACACACATATATATACATACACATATATATATATATATATATATATGTATGTATGTATATATGTAAAATTTATAATAAGGTATGAGGGTCCCTTTCCCATAGATAAAACAAACATATTAAAAAATGAAGGGGGACATGGAAACCGACCATGATCCATAATGAAGCCAACTCTTCAACCTCAAAAGTAACACAAAGGACCTAAAACTGGGGGAAAATCCTGAGAAATCCAAAAAAAATATAACACTAAGGTTACACAATGCATCCTAGAGCTATAAAAATATAAACTAATAAGACTTACACATACATCAAATCCAATATTATAATGAAAAATGAGCTATAACCAAATATGCTAAAAAATAAAGAGGGAGGAGCATTTTTAAATGGATAAAATCTAACTCTAACTACAACATCTAAGTCCTAATCTCTAGGACAATGTAAGACACCACCAAGGCCACTACCCCCTCCCTCACATTAGTACCACTATAAAAAACATCAACCTAAAAATAAACCTAGAGGATTAGAATTAAAAAACCATTAATTATCTTACACTTAGGTAGATTACCATCCAACCTAAAATGATGAGCCTTAAGGTGGTATCATTTTTAAAATGTGAATTAACCTCTAATATCAACCATACAATGAGCCACCCAGATTATTACACTTTATATCTTAGATGTAGGTAGTATAAAATACAAATAACCCCTACAATAAGTAGAAATGGAGGAATGCCTACCAAACTAGTCTCATGTTGAGGAAGAAGGGGTATCAAAGAAAATATCACACCTTCAAACCAAAAATGCAATATAATTCACTACCATTTACAAATTAATATAGTAAAATAACTTTGAAAGAAAAGGAGGAGGAGGTGTGAAATGATTGAGGTTAAAGGAAAGAAAGAAGTTCTCCTACAAAATATTTTTATTCCATCTAAGATTCTATATGTGGTCAATTAATTCAACCAACTTCATGAAAATACTCTCCAATTCTTGGAACATTAGAGTGGAATGAAACCCCATTTATCTATCCTATAAAATAAAAAATTAGAGGGGTAATACAACACAAAACCTTCCAAATATTGTATAAAATCATCTCAAAACTCAAGGTACATGAATATGAACACCACAAAGCACATAACCTCCTTATCATTGCTAATATGAATAAAATTTATTGTGAAAATATAAATCACCCCCCCAAATTTTTCTTGAATAGAGTTAGAGTATAAATTGAGGATGCACCTAAAATATCCTTTATGGCATTGGAAACCAAACCATAATACATCTATGATATTATTTTCAATATAATCTTGGTCACTACTATATAAAAGGCCATTTCCCTAGTGGATGATTTAATGCAAAGGAGAGACTCCACAACAAATAGCTCCAAACATTTATCAAACTATGAAATATTATTTCAAAATAGGTTAGTTAATTTTTTAGTATAAAAACATGAAAAAATTAACAAAACTAACATATTAGGCCTATTACCTTAGTTGTGCAATGCCAATAAAATGTCATCCATGTAGTCATCAATAATGTCATGCATCATGTCATAAAAGATGATAGTAATGAAATGCTAATGGGTGGCCTTCATATTTTTCAATCCAAATGAAATGAATTGATAACAAAATGTCCCCCTAGAGTGGTGAATGTTGTCTTGTGTTGGTCCTCATGTAATATTGATCTAGTTATTGTGTGAGAAGCTATTAATGAGGGATAACATCCCATACCTTGTTGTTGAATCTACTATCATGGTAATTTTTGGTAGAGGGAAATCATCCTTATGACATGCCTTGTTAATATCTCTAAATTAATTGCACAAGTGAATTTATTGAGACTTTTTGTTGACTAGAACAATGTTTGAGATCCATTCTAAGTAATCCAATGGTTAGATGAATCTTGATCCTAATAGTTTATTGAGTTATTTATTAACAAAGATAGTAATGCACATACACATTTTCTATAGCTTATGTTTGACTGGATTGGCATTTGGATGTAACACAAGTCAATGCACAACTATATATGGATCTAAACCTAACATGTCAGAATAAGACCAAGCAAATATATCAATAAAGTCATTGAGGATAGTTATTTTAAACTCACTTTCATCATTAATGATGGATGCACCTAAGAAAATTATTTTGGGATAATCATAGGTTTTGATATTAACTTCCATTTTATCTTCTACAAAGAGTGTAGAACCATATTAAATAATAATAGGCACATATAGAAATTGGCCTTCTTCAGCTATTTGTGAAACATAAGGCTCACTAATGCAAAAAGAATAAAAATCTATCATTTCTAGTAGTAGATAATTGATGAATTACTTTAGATGGTATTGTACCATTTATGAAAATATTTTATGTTCCTCCTCGATAATGTCAGACCCAACTAAAATTATAGTACTTGAAGGATAGTGAGATTTCTAAGGAGATGAGTGAACATCCTTGTCCAAATTTGCCTGAAATAGGTTTTCACCCATGAACATGTCTTTATATTTACTATTTTATTAATGCAAAGGTTCCTTAATGAGTTTTTCACTAGAGTATATCAATATTTTACTTTGTTTATGATAAAATAAGTTTTCGTTCTCTCTAAAGTAGGTGGTAGGGTCAAATGTAAATTCAAAGCCTTTTTTATGATCACTGTCTGATAATACATCTCTTAGGCCCATTAATTCATAAATAGACTCTTCATTATGGAATTAATCGAATGGTATAATTGAATCTTGTTGGTCCCAATCAATTAAGCTATGATGGTGGAGGGAAAGAGGATAATTAGATGTAATGGTAAGTATGGAATTAATATTAAAAATATTGGTATTAGCTAGCTCATCATAGGTGCTATAATGGTATGTTGTGCTGATCTAGGGAGTATCCTCATAAATAAATGAAGTGGTATCACTCTCTAAATCTATAGGGTCATCCAAAAATAACATGAATCCAAGACCTTGATTTCTTACATGTGTTACCATGGCTATAGGCTAAATAATTCCTTTTCCTTTTGCCCTTAGAACTTTTCCTTGATAGTCATCAATGTCCATAAACCTATTGAGAATGGGGTACTTAGGGTTTTGATAACAAGTGGCAAAGCCATCACCATAAAACTAATCTCCTTAAGAGCTGATGTCCTAATCTTGATTTGGAGACATGTTCTTCACAAACAAGAGTGACTACTATTGGGTGAATATTTTGTCGTCAACTAACTGATGACAAAATGGGTATATCAACCACAACATAAGGAGATTTACACCATGAAAAATGTGGGTTTACCAGATCTGGATGAGGTAAATCTCTCCTCTCATCAAGGGGAGGTTCCCTATTAATACTTATGTGCTAGATATATATAATTAAGCAGAAAATAACACATGGGGGTGGTATAACATCATCTACCTCTCTTTTTTTAGAGGTAATGTATAAAGAACAAAAGAGAGAAAATTTTGGTCCTTAAGCTAATAACACTCCTCTTCTTTCAAGAATGGTATCAAACATGGAGCAGGAAATCACCTGAAGTAACAAAGTTCACAAAAACACTCACGTAAGCACAAAGTCTTCTGTAGCCTCCTTCACCGATTTGGAACAAGTACAACCATAGAGTAAAGTGAAGCATAAAGTCTTCACCTGAAACTACAAAAGATAATTGAATCTCAAAGATAAAAGAAGCACAAAGTCTATCTTCTACCTTTTAGAAATGCCCTCAGATAATATAAACACACCCACTTTGCTTATTAAATCAGATGAATAAGATGTTACCAGGAAAAAAGACATAAGAACTATTTCCTAAACAACACAGACAATCTCAACACAAAGTCTGAAATAACCTACTTCTCATTCATTCAACAAAATATGATTTACAAATTTGAGCACAAAGTCTCAAAAGTTGCTTCAATTTCAGCAGAGTGTTTGCTATTAATTTTTCCAAGCCCATTTACAAATGAGGTCTCCACTATATATAGGGAGAAAATCCTCAAAAAGAGAAAATAATAAAATACACAACATATCTCGGTCAAAGATGACTCATCTATGACTTTTAGATATTTTTTCAAACTTTTTACATGTAATTAAATATTTCAAAATTGCATGCACTTTGCACAAAATAGAAGTGTGTAAGGAGAGAAAAAGAAAGAAGGAGAGAGATTTAGTTCTTGCTGCTAGACTTTTTCAGATGAGCATCATAGATGGTGATAGATGCCTAAATTCCCATGTTGTCTGGTGCAACTATGTTCTTAGAGAAGATTCTGGCTCTGATCAACACATCCTTCAATGTTGTGATGGCTTTAGCGTGGCTAGTTAACCTAGATTTTAGATTCTCCAAAGTTAACTGAGCATCTAGAATGCTCTCCACCAAAGACATTGAGAAGGATTTTTCTTCAAAATCTCTTTGAATCATTTCCTTGAAACTCTGAATCATCTCTTCTGCTAGAAGGAACTGATTGTCCTTAGAGTTTAAGTCACATGGCAGCTCTTCTAATTTATTCAGCAGGCTCAGGTCACTCTTCTCACTAGCTTCCTTGAAAGCTTTAAGATCATCAATTAAGTCTTTGAGTACCTGGATTCTAAAGGTCAGTGACTCCTTGATCTCAACATAGGAGTCCTTGTTGGAGATGACACCGATAGATATCAGGGTGCTCTTCTTTAGATTTCTCATTTCCTTCCATCTACCGAGATCTTTCTCCAAGCTATCAATCTCTTGAGAGATAAGGGAGACAAAATCATCTACCTGTGTTTTTACCTTCTTCATTTTTCCTATCTTTTCTACTACTTCTATAAGCAGAGAAACTCCCTGAGTATGCATCTTTTCAATATAGTCCTCCAGGACTTTCCCTTTCAAATAAGTCTTTTCTGCTTTTTGAATGACTGAGTCATCCACAGGGAAGGCCTCTGGAGTTGCTACTTTATAAGGAAGAGTGAACCTTTTTATTACTACCGTTAGCTGCTCTACTTTGGCCTTGTAATAATCCTTCATCTCCTTCTCTCTGTCAAATTTTTGGACCATGATGTCCATAGCTGACTGAAGATCACTTTTCACACCTTCATGAGTAACTTTGCCAAGTTCAACACGAGAGATGGAATAGCTACTCATCTCAAAACCCTCAAGGGTCGCATCCTGTGGAGGCTTGGCAATTTCTAGAAATTTTTGTCCCTTTTCTTTGACCAATTTGGAGAGGATTCTTGGCTTCTTAGGAGCCTTTGATTTCACTGGCACTATTTTGCCAAAGTCAAACTCATCAAGGGATATGGCCATCTTATTTCTTTTCAGCATGAAAGCAGACATCCAAGGCAGGAGAGAAGTAACTATTATGGCAATGTTTGTCTCTACTGGTGTTACTGTAGCAGCTTCCACACTGCTAGTGGTGATAGTAGTTGTAGTCAGAGTAACTAGTGAAACTACACTGATTAATGATTCTGGCTCAGGTGTAGGGCTTGCTGGCAAGTTGAAGGAAGGAGACGATAGACTTGGAATGGATCTAGAAGAGCTAGGGGAACTTTCAGAAGGGCCCTAAGGATCACCAAATATGACCCTAGAAAGAGAAGTGGCTCTAGAGGAGGGAATACTGATAGGAGAGATGGGAGAAGAGGGAACCATAGGAGATTAAGGGGGAGAAGGAGATACGCTCTTGCTTGGCTGTGCTTGTTCCTGTGAGAGTGGAGGTCCAGTGCTAGGTTGCCCTGATAGCTGATCATATTTCTCCATGGGTTGAGTGGCCTGTGCCTGAGGGCTCTATTCCTCAGTTCCTTTTGTTGCCGCTACAGGATCTTCAGTGGCCTTAGGTTTCTTAGATACAAAGATGATTCTAGGCTTGTGAGGCCTAGAAGGAGAAGGGATATTACCTTTGTTTTTAGTTCTATTTTCTACTTTCTTCTTTAATTCTGATTGGTATTCAGCTTCTGAACCTATAACAAATTCTCTCAAGGTGATTCCTTTGGCTGCTAACCAATCATTGGTGTTAGCCAATATTAGTTCAAACCTTTTTCTCAAAGAAGTCAACTCCTTCTGAGACCACTGAACTAGAGGGAGAGGGGAACCAACAACCTTCTCTACCAGATACCTACTATTTATGGCATTCCCATCATCAGTTAGACTAGAGGGGATCTCTACAAGCCCAAGATATTAAATCTACTCCAGTGTCAGCCTGTAATAGTCCATTTTCCTAATTTCCTTAGCCATCCTCAGGTCTACCCAGATATCTTCAATCATTGGTTCATGGGACTGAGTTTTCCTTCTGATCTTCTCCTTGACTCCCTTGTAGTCAAATTTTTCCCATTTTTTAAATGGATTTAAAGTAACCATCTACATTTCAGTTTCCATGACCTTGGCTTTGGTTGATGTTGCAACGGAATACCTGCCAATCTCAATCAGAAACTTGAAACCTGGTCTCTTTAGTTCCATCTATCTAGTATGCATGACAACTAGTTGTCGGCATAGTTCCATTAGAACTAATTTATCTGAAGGGAACCTGGGGAGCATGTATGGGTAGCCTTGGTAAAAGTCAACCCAAAGATAATAGAATGTGGGGAACTGAAGGAACATGCATCTGTAATCATTAACCACTACCTAGGCCTCATCTAATATTCTCTTATGCTGGAGTTGTGGGTCGAAGAGACATAAAAACATGGCAAAGAAAGTGTCATTTACTCTCTTAAAGTGATGGGTTGACCCTTGAAACATCAGCTATGGATAATAGAAGTAGACCGGGGTGGTCTTTCTATCTCCTTCAGTAGTTAATCCTAAGAAAGACCGCATTGCGGTAGCTATGTAAACCAAGTACGAAGTCATGTAGAACCTGTGAGAGGTCTGCACCTTGGTCAGCAGCTCATGGAGGGCGTTGCTAATTTTCTCTCCCTAAAGGCTGGCTTGTTTGCCTTAGAAGATGATCTTGATGAATGGATACATCCATTCATGGAACTATGAAGAAGATGGGAGGCCCTATAATCTACTTAAAAGTGTGATCAAGTCACCAACTTCTTCGACAAAATCCCTCCTCAAAAAGTTCTTTGGCCATCTAGAGAGGCTGGTCATGGGAGTCTTTAACCAGTTATAGTTCATGACCTTCTTTTCCCTCTCAGGGTCTTTATCATACTCTTTCTTCATGTCCACGAAGTTGATCTTAGTTACTTCAGTGGCTAGAGGGCACATGAACACTTTATCGATGAATTTGAGGTCCAATAAAATCACCGTGTTGCCACTGGCATCTGAGACCATCTTAGTCTCTTTGTTATAGAAGCACGTGCATTGGAGGATGAATTTAGTATGATGCACTGCTACTAGAAAGGTAGCCACTAGGTGGATGTTGCTCTTGATGATCCTTTTCATCCCGGTGCTGGGGTTTGTTACCTTTACATGGGTTAGGAATTCGGCCATATCCACATGGCCAGTCTCAGTGTCTCGGATCTCATCAATGTTAGAGGTAATAGAATTGAGGGGGAGGACACCCTGATATTTGTATTTCATCATTTTCTCCTTCTTGGGAGACACTTTTGTCATTGGGAATGATCTCGACCAAATGGGAGCAGATGTGCAAGAGTTCACTGATTGAACTGTAGTCATGATTATAGTAATTAAAAGAGAGATGACGAATAGGGAAAACACATTCTGAGTGATTATGACCATGGAGGTCACTTAAAATGGCTGGGTCAGAAGAAGGAGCAAAAAACAAGGCAGAAAGGGAAAGAAAAGGACAACTTGAAAAATTCCTAGGAGTTAAGAAAATCTGAGGGAAGGATGCATGGGTGGCAAAATTTGTTGCCCCTGCATATCGAGATAAAAGAATGTAAGGGTGGTGAAAATCACTGCCCTTGCAAAGACAGGCTACATAGGTGGCAAATTTTGCCACCCTTGCAAACTGGAGGAGAAAAAAGGGGTAAGGGTGGAAAAATTTGCCACCCTTGCAAGGTGGTCTATAAGGGCGGTGAAATTTGCTGCCCTTGTAGAGAGGGTCTACAAAAAAAGGAAAAAGGTAGCAAAAATTACCAACGTTGCAAGGGGGAGACATAGGTGGCAGAATTCACCACCCTAAGGGCCAAATGTGGGCTACAGAGCGAAGAGAAATCTATGGGTTAGGATGGGGGAGAAAACCATGCCCGTGACAAGGTGGAGAGGAAGCACACAAGCAAGGGGGGAAGAGAAAGAAAAAACAAAACAAAAACAAAAGCACCTATCACTAAGCAAAAGTAAGAAAAGAAAATTAAAACAAATGCACAAAAATAAGACCTACCTGAGAAACGACACGTGCCACAAGGTTGAATATGCTAAAACACACTTTGACTCATCAGCTGGGTCGCTCAGACACAAGAGGTAGGAGGAGAGGAGGAAGTAGTGAGGAAAGATAGGCTCAAATTGACTTATATGGGGTGAAAAACCCACCCCAACAACCCACCGTGCATGGCCATAAATGTTGTGCATGGTTACCGAGATGTGCAAGGGCAGTAAAATTTGCTGCCCTTACATGTTTTGGTAAATTTGTGTAAGGGCAGAAAAATTTACCGCCTTTGCATGCCAGAGTGCAGGGGCAGCAAAATTTGCTGCCCTTTAAGGGAAAAGTACAAGGGTGGCAAAATTTTCTACCCTTACACAAAAATAAGGAAAATGCAGAGGCAGAAAAATTTGCAGCCCTTGCAGAGAAAGGAAGAAAAGACCAACTCTTAGGAGAGGTAGTCTGAAAAGGGGACTTGGTTCTCAAAACGTTTTGAGACCATAATGGCCTTCACTTTTGGGAAGACGTGTTTCATGAATTTCAAAAGTTCTAGGTAGACCAAGACGAGAATGAGAAAAACTTGCCTCGAAAACAAATTTAGAGAGACAAAAGATGAAACGAACAAGTTTCATAGGGGGTTGTTCCGAAAAATGAGCTGAGCTAATTTTGGAAACAATAGCTGGCTCCTATTGGGGAACTTCTGCTAATCAAATTGATTAGTGGGAGTAGAAACTAGTCTCTAAGTGCCTTCATCCAAGCCATTGGGCTACGGAGTCAAGCTAAAAATGAAAGAAAGAAAATAGATAGAACACAAAAAAAATTGTACATATATACGAATGAACTTCTTCAAGCCTCAAGGATTGAACAGCTTGAGATGTTGTCTACTATGAGGTAGTGCAAATGGTGTTCCATCTTGGTACTCTAGTAAGAAGCTGGCCTCACCACAAAGCTACTGAATGGTGAACGTGCCCCTCCACAGGGAATCAAATTTGTCATGCATCCCCTTTGGTTCTCACCTCTTGTCCCACAACAGGACTTGATCTCTGACTTGGAATTTGTAGACTTTAACTTTCTTATCAAAGAGAGCCTTCACCTAGTTCTAATGCTCTTTGATCTGATCTACTACCATGGTTCGATGCTCGTTTAGCTCATTTAGACACATGATTCTTTTGTCGACTGAGTTTTCAAAGGTTGAGTCTTTGATTGCTTTAGTTAGCCTGAGTGCTGGTAGTTCAAGGGTGATGGAGATTTCTGCATTCAATCCATATAGAAGCTGGAAAGGGGACATACCTATAGCCCTTTTGGGTGTTATTCTATCTACCCACAAAGCATCATACAATGCTTTGTACCACGTTCTTTGATTATCATCTACCAACTTCTTGATAATGGTGACCAAGTTCTTGTTACTCGATTCTACTTGTCCATTTCCCTGAGGAAAATAATCTAAAGTGTGAGATAAGGTAATCCCATAACCAAATTAAAATTGAGTAATTTCATATGAGGAAAAATAGGCTGCATTATCTATTACAATTTTGAGTGGAACCCCAAACCGAGAGATGATATTTTCTTTGAGAAAATTATACACTACTTCAGATGTAGCGTGCTTGGTTGGGATGGCCTCCACCCACTTAGTAAAATAATCTATTGTGATGAGGACATAATCATGCCCAGCACTTGAAGATGGGTTAACCGCACCAATGAAATCAATACCCCACTGCTGAAATGGTTCCTCGATTACTACCAGCTTGAGAGGCGAAGCAGGCAGCTTAAGCTTTCCATCAAATTTTTGACATAATTAACACTTATGCACCTATTTGTAGGCATCCTGGAATAATGTGGGCCAATAATACCTTGCTCATAGAATTTTATGTGCCATCACCGGTGTAGGGAAATGTCCTCCATAGGCCAAATTATGAAAAGATTCTAAGAGTCTTTCTTGTTGAGCTTTGTCAACACAATGAAGAAATATCCCATCTAGGTTTCTTTTATAAATACCATTGTCCCAAATAACATAACCCACTGCTTTCAATTTAACATTCCATTTCTCTTTAAAAGAAAGATGAGCGGGACACTCACCATATGTCAAAAAATGAGCAATGTCAGAATACCACTCATCAGTAGTGGCAACAAAGAGAACCATAGGCACGCCTTTAATCTTTGTTTCTTCATTTTCTGCTTTGCTTGGAATGTTGTTGGTAATCAACTGGCAAAGACCTCTTCCTCGTACTAGCTTGGTTGGTTTGATATCCAGACCAAACTCCTGAGTCTTGGCAATATAGTTACCTCTCTTCATACCAAACTCTTACTGAGTCAAAATGGATTTTACTATTGTATCTGGTACGAGAACTTTAGTGTGAGAATTTAGGATATAAAACTTGAAATGCTTGATAGCTTTGACCACGGCATATGCATGCTTCTCCATAAGGGAATATTTCAGCTCGTGATCCTTGAGTGGACAACTCATGAATGAGATAGGAGATTCTGCATCTTTTGGATTTTGCTGAACCAAAATAGCCAATAATGTATGCTCAAAGGCATAGCTATATATTTTGAAACCTTTAGTATAATCTGGATAGACCAAGACTGGTGCATGGGTGATCACTTCCTTAATCTCCTTAAACACTGATTTACCCTCAGCAGTCCACCTGAACGTAGCATTGCCCTTCATCATGTTGACAATATGATGGGTTTTCTCAACAAACTCAGGAATAAACCTTTGGAGGATATTCACCTTTCCAAAGAAAGAGTGAACTGCAATCTTGCTGGTAGGCAGAGTAAGTTCCTAGATGGACTTGACTCTTTTTGAATCAATTCTAATACCTTCTCAAGACACAATGTGTTCGAGAATTTTCCCTTCAGTTACTCTGAAGATAGATTTTTTTGGGTTTAAAGAGATACCGTTCTGGCAACAGCATTCCAGTATCCTTTGCAGATGATGAACATGCTCAGAGTGATGCTTTGAAAACACTGTTAGATCATCCAGGTATACTACAATGAATTTTCCCATTTCATCCTTGAAAGTGAGATCCATCACCCTTTGAAATGTGGTGCCTTCATTTATCAGACCAAAAGGCATTCTTTGGTAAGCGAACATGCCCCAAGGTGTGGTGAACGCTATGTTGTGCTAATCTTCTTTCCCGACTTTGACTTGATTATACCCCAAAAAACCATCTAGCATTGATAACATTTCTGAACCAGTTACCATCTACAAAACTTGATCCATGATGGGGAGAGGGTAATTATCTTTTAAAGACAACTGGTTTAAGTTTTTGAAATCCACACAGATTCAAATTTTGCCATTCTTCTTCCTGACGGGTACTATGTTGGAAATCCATGTTGAGTGATGGATTGGAAAAATTATCTAGGCATCTACCATCTTTTGTATCTCAGTTAAAATAGTATCTGAGATTTTTGGATTATACTGCTTGGATTTTTGCTTGTAAGGTACAGAGTTTACCTTCAGAGGAATGTCATGGCAAACATCATTAGGCCTTAGTGATTTCAGATCATCATAAGAATAGGCCAATACATCCATGTATTGGTAGAGTAGACTAGCAAGCTTAAATCTTTCCTTGGGAGTGTAGCATTTCCCTATATTTACCATCTTAGGATCGCGCTTGGTTCCCAAGTTTACCTAATCAAAGTCTTGAGAGGACTCTGAATCCGTACGCTGTTGTTTAATAAACCTATCATGGTTATCAAAAAAAATTTCTAAGGACACCAAGCCGTTTGGAATCTTATTCCCTTTAAGCTATAGAAAGTCCTCACCTATGTTCGCATGGGCCTCAAGAGCTGCCCCACACTCTCAGGGTTTACTTCCTTCAAAACACAGTTGTTTGAAACTGTCTTTTTTCTCCAAGAAGGTGATGATTTGATCATCATTATTGAATGCTTGCTAGTGGCCAGCATTATCTGGTACACTTGGTTGAAAAACTAGCTTGATAGTATACTTATCTCCCTTAAAATCTAGGTGAGGAACTAGAAGAGTGGTAGAGACAGCCAATGCATCTGCTCGGTCATTGAATTCCCTTAGAATGGCAGAGATGTTGAAGGCATCAAAATTTTCCATCTAATCCCAGACCAGGTTACGATAGTGGTGCAACCTCTCATTCTTGGTCTGATAGAGGTTTTTCACCTGACAGACTATCAACTCGGCATCTCCTTTAGCATGGAGTTCCCTAATGCCCTTTTCTCTAGTAGCCTATAGTCTGAGCAACAGAGATTTGTATTCAGCTATGTTGTTGGTATTATTGAACTACAACTTGTAAGATAAAGGAATAATATCTCCCTGAGGGGATACCAACACAACCCCAGCTCCTGACCCAGTAGAAGAGTAGCTACCATCAAATTTTAAGGTCCATACCTCGTTAGGTGTTGTTTTTTCTTTGAAAACTCCTCTGTTTGAGGGAATAGGCTCTTCTACGTGTTCATCTTGATTTGTCAAATTTTTAGCTGTATCGACTAAACACAATCTCAAGTTATCATTTGAAGAAATTTTATCAGATGTCTCATGGGTTCTATTCATAGGCAGGAAGTAGTTGCCCATGCTTGAGGACTCAAATAAAATTTGAGCTTTCAGTGCCAATGATCAGGTGACTACATACCTTGATTCTTTTTCAAGAAGGAACTTCTTCATGACACCTTGGACTGGGATCCTTGCTTCAGACAAGTCCATACTTAGCTCACCTCCAACATCCTTGCAAAAATTCTACCCAAGCAGGATGCCGTAAGATGCGGGAACATCGACCACTAAAACCGTCATTTTTATCCTCTTCTTTGGAAAAGCCACGAAGTCATATTGAGGGTTTTTTTAACTAAGGAGAGGAACTTGCTTATTTTCCATGGAAAAACACCTCCCAAAAGTTTTGGTCAAAGTCAAGCCAAGAGAATCTGCCACTTTCCTGGGCATGACATTATCTGAAGCTCCAGAGGCTATAATACAATTACTCAGCTTATAACCATTTATTAGCAGGGAGACATAAAATGGTTCAATTTTTCTAGGAGTGATAGGAGGAGTTACAACAAGGTTATTTTGAGTAGATTTATCTTTAGGGAGATCGAGAGTAGCTTTCAAAGAATCTTGTCTTATAGGGATGGCTTTGTTTTTTACATATTCTGCTAGCCTATCAAACTGCTCTGGGTTAGCTCTCAAGAACTCAACCTCTGTCATTTGAATTTTAATTTTTCTAGCATGATCAATTATAGAAAATAATTGAAAAGAACTTGTAACAGAGGAAGAGAGTCCATCATCAGGGACTTTAACAGGTGTGGCATTGGTCTAAGTAGCAGAAGTGGAAGATATCAAGTGATTGGGAGCACTCACTTTTTTATGGGTTACCTGATCTTTTGATTATGGAGGAAATGGAGTCTCGTGTTTGGCAATGGAAACTGTTGGCTGAGATTCCTCCTCTACGTTCCCTTTGTCAGTTTGTGAAGCTGACTAATTTTGAGATCTAGTGAAAATAGCATAAGATCCATCCAAATCCTCCCCTTTACTTCCAGCTTCATCCTAGTAATCCAAGAAACTGATATTGGAGTCATCAAGTAATTCCTCTTCCTGCTCATTGAAGAGATTAGCATCTTCTTGTTGATCTAACTGAGGCTAAAAAGAGTTGTCATGCTTAGCTTCCAGGTAGCTGACCGTTGAATTGACGGTGCTGCTTCAATGGCTAATCTCCCTGGAGGGGGAGGTAGGCGATTGGATTGCCCTTGGTTCCAGGCCACATTACCCTAATATTGCTAATTTTGGAATGTTCTCCTAGATGCATCTTGATAGGTAGGAGCAAATGTACCTTGGGCTATTTGCCTCTTTAAAGCTATCAGTTCATTCATCAATTTTTACATCATAGGATCCTGTAGTACCTAAAGAACTTTTAACGGATGAAGAGAATTTATTTTTACTAGAGTCTCTTCTGATCTTACCTACCAGGATAAGATCATCCTCAATCTCAGTAGCCAAACTTTGAGCCAAGGCTAGATCCATAGGGCCAGCTCGCCTCAATAAGAAACTTACTTTAGGAAGCTGCGAATTGATGAAAAAGCACTTGAGATTTTCTGGTGTGGGCTGAGCCACAGTTGGAATATGGCTTCTCAACTTGTTGAATTTAGCTATGAAATCCCTCATGGGTTCCTCAGATTCTTTCTTCAACTATGTCAGATGAGCCAACAAAGCATGTGCATCCTCAGCGGGTTTAAACCTAGCTTCAAATTTGGATTTGAGAGTATCCCAGTCTGTTACTGACCCAGCTTATAGGTGATAAAACCAATCTGTGGTAGCTCCTTGCAAAGTTTCCATGAAAAGTCTAACTGCTACATCTTCAAATTCTACGCCGATCATGCCACATGTTATGGAGAAAGCGGTAATATGCTCGTCAGGATGAACCTTCCCATCACCAAAAAACTTAGGATTTTTTTTCTAGAACTACGAGGTAGTTCATGCAGAGGTGGGGTCAAGTTAAGAGGACCGAAGGAATTACCCCATGGGCCTTGAGCCATTATGTTAGGGCAACTAAACGGTGGGATAAGAAACATTGGTGGGGTATTTACTGGCAGGGCATAGTTAATAGCAGGAAAAGCAGTTCTATCTTGTTTTGGTGACTTGATAGAGTTAGGAGGGAAACTCTTAGAATGTTGGAGGAAAGGTGACGGAGGAAAGAGATCAAAGTTACTTTGTTGTGCCAAATCAAACACAGGGTCAACAACACCCTTAGATCTCTAGCTTCTAGTGTAGCATGGAGTTGCCAGATTTTTAAAATGAAAAAGGGATCGAAACTACTTCAAGTTGAAGCTTGAGGCCTTAAAATGCACATTCTTCCCAGCGGCTCTAGTTTTGCAGACTAGATAATGTAACAAAGATGGATGGTAAGGCTATAATGATAATGAGTAAGACATGGAATGGAGTCGCCAAACTATGCAATGGATAAGGGTAGGGACTGCTTCAATTTGAAGCTTGAGGTTTCAGACTGCACATCTGATTCTCCAGTGGAGTCACCAAAAAATTGTTGGGTGAATTTTTTGTCATCAACTAACTGAGGACAAAATGGGTATATCAACCATAGCATAGGGAGATTTACACCATGAAAAGTGTGGGTTTACCAGATCTGGATGAGGTAAATCTCTCCTCTCATAAAGGGGAGGTTCCCTATTAATACTTACGTGTTAGATATATATAATTAAGCAGAAAATAACACATGGGGGTGGTATAACAGCATCTACCTCTCTTTTTTTAGAGGTAATATATAAAGAACAAAAGAGGGAAAATTTTGGTCCTTAAGCTAATAACACTCCTCTTCTTTTAGGAATGGTATCAAACATGGAGCAGGAAATCACTTGAAGTAACAAAGTTCACGAAAACACTCACGTAAGCACAAAGTCTTCCATAGCCTCCTTCACTGATTCAGAACAAGTACAATCATAGAGTAAAGTGAAGCACAAAGTTTTCACCTGAAACTACAAAAGATAACTGAATCTCAAAGATAAAAGTAGCACAAAGTCTATCTTCTACCTTCTAGAAATGCCCTCAGATAATATAAACACACCCACTATGCTTATTAAATCAGATGAATAAGATGTTACCAGAAAAAAAGACATAAAAACTATTTCATAAACAACACAGAGAATCTCTACATAAAGTTTGAAATAACCTACTTCTCATTCATTCAACAAAATATGATTTACAAATTTGAGCACAAAGTCTCAAAAGTTGCTTCAATTTTAGTAGAGTGTTTTCTATTAATTTTTCCAAGCCCATTTACAAATGAGGTCTCCACTATATATAGGGAGAAAATCCTCAAAAAGAGAAAATAATAAAATACACAACATATCTCAGTCAAATATGACTCATCTTTGACTTTTAGATATTTTCTAAACTTTTTACATGTAATTACATATTTTAAAATTGCATGCACTTTGCACAAAACAAAAGTGCGTAAGGAGAGAAAAAAGAAAGGAGAGAGATTTAGTTCTTGCTACCAAAATTTTTTAGATGAGCATCGTACATGGCAATAGATGCATGAATTCCCATGCTGTCTGGTGCAAGTGTGTTCTTAGAGATAGTTCTGGTTCTGATCAACACATCCTTCAATGCTGTGATGGCTTTAGCATGGCCAGTTAACTTGGATTTTAGATTCTCCAAAGTTAAATGAGCATCTAGAATGTTGTCCACCAAAGACATTGAGAAAGATTTTTCTTCAAAATCTCTCCGAATCATTTCCTTGAAACTCTGAATCATCTCTTCTGTCGAAAAGAACTGATTATCCTTAGAGGTTAAGTCACATGGTAGCTCTTCTAATTTATTCAGCAGGCTCAAGTCACTCTTCTCACTAGCTTCCTTGAAAGCTTTAAGATCATCAATTAAGTCTTTGACTACCTAGATTCTAAAGGTTAGTGACTCCTTGATCTCAACATAGGAGTCCTTGTTGGAGATGACACCGATAGATATCAAGGTGCTCTTCTTGAGATTTTTCATTTCCTTCCATCTGTCAAGATATTTCTCTAAGCTATCAATCTCCTGAGAGATAAGGGAGACAAAATCATCTATCTGTGTTTTTACCTTCTTCATTTTTCCTATCTTTTCTACTACTTCTATAAGCAGAGAAACTCCCTGAGTATGCATCTTTTTAATATATTCCTCCAAGACTTTCCCTTTCAAATAAGTCTTTTCTGCTTTTTGAATGACTGAGTCATCCATGGAGAAGACCTCTAGAGTTACTGCTTCAGAAGGAAGAGTGAACCTTTTTATTACTATCGTTAGCTGCTCTACTTTGGCCTTGTAATAATCCTTCATCTCCTTCTCTCTGTCAAATTTTTGGACCATGATGTCCATAGCCGATTGAAGATCACTTTTCACACCTTCATGAGTAACTTTGCCAAGTTCAACACGAGAGATGGAATAGCTGCTCATCTTGAAACCCTCAAGGGTCACGTCCTATGGAGGCTTGGCAATTTCTAGAAATTTTTGTCCCTTTTCTTCAACCAATTTAGAGAGGATTCTTGGCCTCTTAGGAGCCTTTGCTTTCACCAGCACTATTTTGCCAAAGTCAAACTCATCTAGGGAGATGGCCATCTTCTTTATTTTTGGCATGAAAGTAGACATCCAAGGTGGGAGAGAAGTACCTATTGTGGCAATGGTTGTCTCTGCTGGTGTTACTATAGTAGCTTCCACACTGTTAGTGGTGATAGTAGTTGTAGTCAAAGTAACTGGTGAAACTACACTGATTAATGATTCTTGCTCGAGTGCAAGGCTTGCTCGTAAGTTGAAGGAAGGAGATGATAGACTTAGAGTGGATCTAGAAGAGCGAGGAGAACTTTTAGAAGGGCCCTGAGGATCACCAAATATGACTCTAGAAGGAGAAGTGGCTTTAAAGGAGGAAATACTTATAGGAGAGATGGGAGAAGAGGGAACCACAGGAGACTGAGGGGGAGAAGGAGATACGCTCTTGCTTGGCTGCGCTTGTTCTTATGAGAGTGGAGGCCCAGTGCTAGGTTGCCCTGACAGCTGATCATATTTCTCCATGGGCTGAGCTACCTATGCTTGAGGGCTATGTTCCTCAGTTCCTTTTGTTGCCACTGCAGGCTCTTTAGTGGCCTTAGGTTTCTTAGATATAAAGATGATTCTTGGCTTGTGAGGCCTAGAAGGAGAAGGGATATCACCTTTGTTTTTAGTTCTATTTTTTTCTTTCCTCTTTAATTATACTTGGTATTCAGCCTCTGAACCTGTAACAAATTCTCTCAGGGTGATTCCTTTGGCTACTAACCAATCATTGGTGTTAGCCAATATTGGTTCGAATCTTTTTCTCAAAGAAGTCAGCTCCTTCTGAGACCACTAAAC
The DNA here is from genome assembly GCA_037957365.1 of Torreya grandis. Lineage (NCBI taxonomy): Eukaryota > Viridiplantae > Streptophyta > Pinopsida > Cupressales > Taxaceae > Torreya > Torreya grandis. The sequence goes on from JARHVA010008160.1 coordinate 221,632, forward strand.
TAGAGAGAGAGGGGAACCAACAACCTTCTCTACTAGATACCTACTATTTATGATGTTCACATCATCGGTTAGACTAGAGGGGATATCTACAAGCCTGAGATATTTAATATGCTCTAGTGTCAGCCTGCAATAGTCCATTTTCCTAATTTCCTCAGCCGTCCTCAGGTCTACCCAGATATCTTCAATCATTGGTTCATGGGACTGAGTTTTCCTTCTGATCTTCTCCTTGACTCCCCTGTAGTCAAATTTTTCCCATCTTTTTAATGGCTTTAAAGTAACCACCTACATTTCAGTTTCCATGACCTTAGCTTTGGTTGATGTTGCAATAGAATACCTGCCAATCTCGATCGAAAACTTGAAACCTGGTCTCTTTAGTTCCATCTGTCTAATATGCACGATAACTAGTTGTCAGCAAAGTTCCATTAAAACTAATTTATCTGAAGGGAACGTAGGGAGCATGTAGGTGTAGCCTTGGTAAAAGCTGACCCAAAGATAATAGAATGTGGGGAACTGAAGGAACATGTATCCATAATCATTGACCACTACCCAGGCCTCATTTGATATTCTCTTTTACTCGAGCTGTGGGTCGAAGAGACATAAAAACATGGTGAAGAAAGCATCATTTACTCTCTTGAAGTGACGGGTTGACCCTTGAAATGTTAGCTGAGGATAATACGAGTAGATCAGGGTGGTCTTTCTATCTCCTTTAATAGTTAATCTCAGGAAATAATGCATTGCATTAGCTATATAAACTAGGTACGAAGTCATGTAGAACCTGTGAGAGGTCTACACCTTGGTCAGCTGCTCATGGAGAGTGTTGCTGATTTACTCTCCCCAATAGATGGCTTGTTTACCCTGGAGGATAATCTTGATGAATGGATACATCCATTCATGGAACTGTGAAGAAGACGGGAGGCCCCATACTCTACTTAGAAGGGTGATCAAGTCACCAACTTCTTCGATGAAATCGCTCCTCAAAAAGTTCTTTGGCCATCTAGAGAGGCTAGTCCTGGGGGTCTTTAACCACTTATAGCTCATGACCTTCTTTTCCCTCTCAGGGTCTTTATCATACTCCTTCTGCACATCCATGAAGTTGATTTTAGTTACTTCAGTGGATGGAGGGCACATGAACACTTTATCAATGAATTTGGGGTCCAACCAAATCACCGTGTTGCCGCTGGCGTCTGAGACCGTCCTAGTCTCTTTGTTGTAGAAGCACACACATTAGAGGATGAATTTAGTATGATGCACTGCTACTGAAAAGGTGGCCACCAGGCAGATGTTGCTCTCGATGATCCTTTTCATCTCGATGTTGGGGTTTGTCACCTTTGCACAGGTTAGGAATTTGGCCATGTCCACATGGCCGATCTCAGTGTCCCAGATCTCATCGATGTTGGAGGTAATAGAAGTGAGGGGGAGGATGCCTTGATACTTGTATTTCATCATTTTTGCCTTCTTGGGAGATGCTTCTGTCATTGGGAATGATCTTGACTGGATGGGAGCAGATGTGCAAGAGTTTGTTGATTGAACTACAGTCGTGATTACAGCAATTAGGAGAGAGATGATGAATAGGGAAAATGCATTCTAAGCAATTATGACCATGGAGGTCACTTAAAAAGGCTAGGTCAGAAGAAGGATCAAAAAATGAGGAAGAAAGGGAAAGAAAAAGACAACTCAAAAAATTCCTGGGAGTTAGGAAAATCTGAGGGAAGGATGCACGGGCGGCAAAATTTGTTGCCCCTACATATCAGGATAAAAGAATGTAAGGGCAGTGAAAATCACTACCCTTACAAAGATGGGCTGCATAGGTGGCAAACTTCACTGCCCTTGCAGACTGGAGGAGAAAAAAGGGGTAAGGGTGGTGAAATTTGACACCCTTGCAAGGGGGTCTGCAGGGGTGGCAAAATTCATCGCCCTTGCAGAGAAGGTCTACAAAAAAAGCAAAAAGGCAGAAAAAATCACTGACCTTGCAAAGGGGAGACATAGGTGGTGGAATTCACCACCCTAAGGTCCAAACATGGGCTAGAGAGGGAAGAGAAATTTGTGGGCTAGGATGGGGGGGAAAACCATGCCCACGGCAAGGTGGAGAGGAAACACATGGACAAGGGGGGAAGAGAAAGAAAAAACAAAACAAAAACAAAAGCACATATCACTAATCAAAAGTAAGAAAAGAAAATAAAAACAAATGCACAAAAAAAATACCTACTTGAGAAACTGCATGTGCCATGAGGTTGAATCTGCTAAAATGCACTTCGACTCATCAGCTGGGTCGCTCAGATACAAGAGGCAGGAGGAGAGGAGGAAGCAATAAGGAAAGATAGGCTAAAATCATCTTATATGGGGTGAAAAACCCACCCCAACAACCTTCTGTGTGTGGCCATAAATGCCGTGCATGGTTACTGAGACGTGCAAGGGCGACAAAATTTTCCACCCTTGCATGTTCTGGTAAATCTGTGCAAGGGTGGAAAAATTTGCCGCCTTTGCATGCCAGAGTGCAGGGGTGGTAAAATTTTCCACCCTTACAGGGAAAAGTGCAGGGGTGGCAAAATTTGCCACCCTTGCACAAAAACAAGAGAAATGCAGAGGCAACAAAATTTTCCACCCCTGCAGGGAAAGGAAGAAAAGACCAACTCTTAGGAGAGGTAGTCTGAAAAGGGGACTTGGTTCTCAAAACGTTTTGAGACCGTTATGGCCTTCACTTTTTAGAAGATGTGTTTCACAAATTTTGGAAGTTCTAGGTAGACCAAGACGAGAATGAGAAAAACCCACCTCAAAAACAAACTTAGAGAGACAAAAGATTAAACAGACAAGTTTCATAGAGGATTGTTCCCAAAAATGAGCTGAGCTGATTTTGGAAACAACAACTACTATAAAGTGAACTTTGACTTGTTTCTCCAAATTATGTTAATCCTCATAGGGATAGGTTTTGGGCTTCCATAAGATTTGGGTGATTTGGGAAACTTGCTAATGTGAAAATATTCTTGAATATGATAAGTGGCAATACCAACCTCTTAAATAATAAAGTGAGAAAAAATTAATTTAGAAGGTGGATTATAAGAAGTGGATGTGAGGTCACTAGGGTCAATATAATTAAACTTGGGAGACTCAAGAAATTTTTCATTATTTCTATTTCCTACATACTCAACACTAGATAATAATTGTATTTCTCATACTTAGCCTCTAGGTTTTTTAATTATAAGTATGGTTTTAAATCACTAGGAATAGTGACCTCTAATCCTAAATGGGGGAATTTTAGGCACTAGATTAATGTGAAAGGAACTAATAATACTTAATGGTGTGTAACAAGGTATTTTTGTTGATAGACCTAATAATTATAGGCAAAAAATGGTGCCCTAATATTCTCTTCTACATTTTCATAAGATTTTATTATAATAGTCTCTGATTGCATGTCATTTGTTATGTATCCCAAAGGCTGGATTAACTTAAATGATGTTATGTTTAAACCTAAACCATTATCAATGAGAACCCACTGGAATTTTTGATGGGAAAGGATTATTTTTAAGGGGACCAAGGGATGACATATCACTTTGGTCAAATGTGAGTTGTTAACATAGGGGAAATGTCCTACCAATGCTTTGAACTAGGTTGAATCAATGTCATTAGTTACCTTTAATTTTTATATAAAGTCATTTAATACTTTATAATTAACTTATGATGTATACAAGAGATCTATTATAAAAATATATGCAAGAGATCTAGTATATAAATATACACAAGTGTTTTACTTAATTATTCACCAATGTTATATGACTTCTCAGTAGAAGGGAAGTGTGTGTTGGATTTATATAAGGTAGTGTCCTAGTTGGAATTAGTAGTGGCATTAAAAGGTGTAAAACAGATTTTAAGGGGACATTTTGGTCATCTAGTTATGACTATGCAATTTTGAGTCAGGAAAGAGTTAACTAAATTAGAGGAAATAGGAAGGGGTTTAAGAATAATATTTTTTTATGGTTGAGGTGAAATGGAATTGCTCTTACCTATGAAAGCATTACCTATAATCAAAAGTGGTGGTCCTAGGATAGAAGGGCTAAAACTATGGTGAATTTTATATGGTTTTGGAGGAATGGCTTTGATATTCAAGACATAGTTATTGGTAACACACCCTATGACTTTTCCATATTCATATGGCACACATCGATAGCCAACTTAGTTAGTTTGGGTATCATGATCCTAATTATGGTTGGATTAGTTTTAATTTTTTCCTTTTCCTTATTAGTGATTATGGTTATGTCCTTATATAATCATGTAAAAGTGGAAATTATATGTTAAGGGTGTCACTTAAGTTACCCTATTCTTAGATTATCCCTAAACCTACCATAGAATAGTAGACATACTTTTGAAATCATTATGCAAACCATAATCACCTATAATGAATCAAACCATAGTCCCAAAATTGTCTTCTCATATCCCAACCCAGCTTGCTTAGTATTATGCTAAGTCGACATTAGCACCACATGTAGGACACTATAGCCACATGTTTCTAGTATCCCCAATTGGGCACTACTATCATTATCCCTAACTCTTCCCAAAATATAATTTTTCAAATGTATGACCCTCATAAGGTTATCTTAATCATATTTTATTATTTTTAAAAAATAAAAAACACTATAAATATAAGTCTAATTGACCTTTATTCACTGGATGGAAAAGAGATGAAAAACACATTTAAACCAAAGACAAGTTGAGAAAAATTAAGGAATTTGATCCCTATTATTCCCTACTTATACATACTACCATTTAAAATAGTGATAAACCTAGTTTTCAAATATTTAAAATATGAAGCACGTTCAAGGAATCCAATCCCACTCTCATTCTAGAATTCACTTGGACTTGCATCAAGCACTAGGTAGGAAAACTACATTCGGCTTGATCCCTCTTCAGAGTATTGGTATGTAGTCAACTCTCCTCATAATGGGATGTTGAGGATGTCCAAACTATCCTAATAATGAACACATAATTGTTTCTCATTCCATACTTGTAGTGAGGATTAGGGTTTTCACATTAAAATAGGTTTATAGGCACAACACATAGATCCATGTTTTGTTCACACAAGAATAGGACATAAAAGCACAGGCATAAGTGTTCCCAAAAAATAGGAAAAATTTCACAAAGGGAGCACTGCCACCACCTAGAGGACACTACACCAACATGACACTACTATCCATATGTGGTACTACTATCTAGTGAGTAAATAGAATCTAGAATCCTATTAATAACACTCAAAAGTATCCAAAACCTAATTTTTAGAACCTAAATCACCTATGATAGTCATTTTTCAAATAAGTTTTTATTTATGCCTATTTATTAATATTTTTAGAAAATAAAATAATTTCAAATTATATAAAAATTAGTTCTTAAAAATTATAATTTATTTAATTGAGTTAGACATCTGAGCCCTTTTATTTAAACATAGGTTTTACATAGTTAAACCTTAAACCATGAAATCATTTAGTGAACCTGAATTACTTAATATACATAAAGTGAGATATATTCCAGATAGATACAATAATTAGTGGTTTTAGTTTCCACATTTAGATCTCCAACATCGATATTTTGCTTCCATTATAGGTTGGACTAGCACACATATCCACTCGGTTCCTAGCAGTACCTAGTGTGAGTGTATTCGATATATTATTAGGAAAACCATGGTTATAGTAGCTCCAAGTTATCCCATATATATTAAACCAATTAATAAATTATGTACATGATAATTATGTGGTTAATATTGAGGGTGTCCCATATGAGTATCCTCTACACATCCCATACGTATTTCTAGCACAATTTCTATCTATAGTTCCATAAACACCAATTATAATTCTAAGACCATTATCAAATATTGCATAGTTATTAATTATACTAGAGAGTACAGCTCCTATGAATATATAATAGTGTTCAATAGAGTCATTAAAGTAGTCCAGGTCTAGTCCTATGGTATCTACATGCATGCATGCTCTCCCTTAGAGACCATTACTAGAGAGACCATTGCATCAAAGGTATGTCATAGATTCTAGAAGACATTTCTCTACTCAATTTACATAAATATTAGGTATAGGGGGTTTTGGGTTTTTAGTGTCTTTTATGTTATAGTGGGTTTTAAGGGTTGGAAACTACATCACCTATATCTTCTAATTCTTATATATGGGTCCCTAAGATCCCTATAATTCATAGGACATCACAATCATTGCCACAACACAATATCATCACTACTTAGGTAGCTTTAAACTTAGATCATAAAACATAGAAGATTATGGGCTAATAGTTACCCTTTCACACCACATGCATGATCAAAGTTCCCCTATTTGACAAAGGTCATGGTGATAGAGAGTATCCCATGAGACTCATTTCTTAGTATGATTCCTACCCTTGTACATACTTCATTCTTTCTCTTTCTCCTTGTACATAGTTTATTTTCATTTACTTGTACATATCTTATACATAAAAAATACAAAAATAATATAACATGTCAAAATACAAAAACATTTAAATATTTCAAAAACATAAAATTTATAAACTATATGAATTTTTATGTTTACATTTTTACTACTTTCCATATATTACATATTACTAGCTATCCTAGTATAGTTAGTTTTATCATACACATATGATTCACTTGTTCTTATCAAGTGATTTAAGATTTTAGACAAGACTCTAGTCCACTATATTGATCTAGACTAGCTATCATCTACCCATTTGGGGCATTTACATTGATCTAGGTTTATACATTTGATACATCCACCCACTTGGGGGCATCTCATACATAGTTTCTACTATCAAATCCTTTCTTTACATACTAAATTCTAGTTTATGCATTGATTTATCTTGATATTAATTAGTGTTACTCATTTCTTATATTTTTTGTCCAACTATCAATACCTAGAATTAGGATATATGAATCCTATCATCTACATAGATTTGTACTACATAGATATACATGCTTTCATTTATAGTTTTTCTTGATTAGACTTGATTGTGTTCTTGTGGTTATTACATCTTTGAGGGAATTTAAATATGCCATTATTATTTGGATCTACACCAATTATATATTTGTATTCCTTGGACATGTTCTCATGTCGCTTGTGTGTGATTTCCTACTTTTTATGTAAACATTTGAACATGTCCTTCTACGTGTCTCTATGATAAATTTCTTGTTGCTTGCATATGTCAACATTTGACCATGTCTTTCCATGTATTTATTCTTATATTTAGTGATATGTTCCCATGTCTCTTATATTTTTTCCCCTCGGAATACGTTTTATGTGCCTCATGTGTTTGTATGTATTCTTCTTTGTATGCTTCAACAATATGACACTTATATTTTCTTGTTACACACACACCAATTTTCAATGCCATCAAGGATCTTATGAATATACCCTTCGTACTTAGGTGTCATGATAGACATCATACCCCATCCCCCTAGGTAGTTACTTAGATTTTTTTATATACACATTGATTACATATATCTTGACACCCTTATGCAATGCTAGATTACAATATACATCATTCATTACCTAGTTATGTTTAAATTTATTTACATTCTGATGTTATGTTTTTACATTATATTGGAATATTATGCACATGCTCTAGATAACACATTTTTTAAAGATACTTTTTTATATGGTAATTCTTACATAGATTTCATAAATACCCTCAAAAGATGTGGAACTCATAGGGGTTTATCACATAGATTAGGCTCCTATATTTCTATTCACAAATACATTTCATCACAGAGGCTTAGTTATAGACATCAGACTTAGGGAAAACATATAATAGAATAGAGACTCATAATTTAGTTTAAATCACTTAGATATTATACTAGGTAGACATTATAACCTAGATTGGGACACTAGAACATAGGGTGCTACTATCTTATATTCCCAAATTTAGAACAATTTATATTGACCAAACTAATGCACTAGGTATAGTAAATATTTGCACATATATAGTCATAGGTTTGATAGTTATGTTCATATTTTACATAAATTTAACTATTAGATCGTTCAAATTTAATATACTTAGATAATAGATTGGGGGCACACCATGTGTTTGGAAAATAGTTTCTATATACCTAGCTAAAAACATGTTGATCATATGGAATGGAAAACTCCATGTTATTCTCTACATTTTATACAATTACTATAACAATCTAGGTTATCACCAAATTTATGCCTTAATCCATCTATAGTGGTTGTAATTCATAAGTGGCCTAAAGCCACCTAATATACTGAAATGGTTATAGAGATAACATACATAGTTAGATTTACTCAATTATATATTGTTAACACTTTACATAGTTTATTTATAGATGTATCTACTTCACATTGGTTGGAAATTATGGATTCATTAGCTTCTTGATTTCTTGAGACACTTGCATGAAAGTGTTAGACATACTTGTAGTCTTATCCAAGCTATTCATAGAGATTAAGATCCACCAAGTAAGGGTAGGAAATTAAGGAATCAAAACTAGATTAAGTTCTTGAGCCACACATATGAGGATTGAGCAAGCCATCTACTTAGTCCAAGATATTCAATGATATGATAACTATGTATACACACACATACATGTTGTCTCCAGGTTCATGTATTGGTTTGTATACCAAATAAGGTGTATTCATTCCTTTCCTTTCACTTTACTCAGCTTTACTCAGTTACATTATCTTAGCATAGTATTTTTATCTTGATCATCTCTTAAGTAAGGACTAATTTTTGCATGTTTCATTATAGTACATTACTTTAGATCATGTTTCACACACACAAACCCAAATTCATAAATTTAGAAATAATTACATAGGATTCACTTCCAAGGTAAGTCTAGATATTATTATTTTTCCTTTATACTACTCATTTCACTTTTTTGTATTACTATCATAAAGGGGGTGCAAATGTAATCACCTTAAAGTGATAATTAGATGCTAAGGATGTCACATGAGTTACACTAATCCTAGATTACCCCTAAACCTACCCTAGATCCTTAAAAATAGTTTTCCAATCATTATGTAAACTAAATTCACCTATATTCATTCAAAACATAATCCCAAACTATTTTATTATATCCCAACCTAGTACTCTTGGCAATTTACCAAGTGGACATTAACATGACATTTGGGACATTACAATCACATGTCATTAGTATCCCCAGCTGGGTGTTATTGTCCTTAGCCATAGATATTTCCAATAGATAATTTTCAAATGTATGCCCCTCATAAGGTTATCCTAAGCATATTTTATTATCCACACAAGCTACATAGCCCTATAAACATTATTCTAATTAACCTGTATTCACTATATGGAAAATAGATGTAAAAACACATTCAAACTAAAGATAATCTTATAAAAATTAAGGTATTTGATCCCTATTATACCCTAATTCTACATAATATCATCTATAATATCCCTAAGCCTAGTTTTAAAATATTTCAAAGCTAAATCAAATTCAATGCATCCAATCCCACTCTCATTCTAGCATTTAATTATACTTGCATTAAGCACTAGGTAGGAGAACTACATCGAGCTTGATCCCTCTTCAAAGTATTGGTATGTAGGAAAATCTCTTCATAGTAGGGCATTGCGAATGTCCATCCTATCCTAATAATGAACACATAATTATTCATCATGCCATAATTTCAATGAGGATTAATATTTACACATTAAATCAAGTTTTCCAAGCACAACATAGAGCTCTAGTTTTCATGTTCATATGAATAGGACCTAAAAACATAAGTGCATGAGCTCATAAAAAATAGGAGTAGTAATACTACTACCACCTAGAAGAAACTACACTAACATGTAATTATTGTACATATGGGGTGCTATTATCTAGTGAGGAAACATACTCCAAAATTTTGCTGACGACACTTAGAACTATCTAGAACCTAGATCATTTGCAATAGTCACTTTTTAGATAAGTATTTATTTATACCATATTTATTACTATTTTTATAAATTCAAAGAAATTTAAATTCCATAACAAATACATTATTAATTATTTAAACTTATTCAACTAATTAAGACATCTCATCTTCTTAATCTAAACATAGGTTTTACATAGTTAAACCCTAATAGGGTAAACCACCTTATTTCTAATTGTTTGGTTGTTGTTGATTGTTATGCTTGGGAAAAGAGTTATTTTAGATTACCATATCTTAGTTGCTATTGAGTGATATTTTATTTTAATCAATTTCCTCATTTTAAATGAAATCCTCATTTAGATTCATTATTTACATGCATCTATAAATTGAATGGATGATTAAGCGATCATAATCATAGTACTCATTATTAAAATACCATGTTGGCTTAGGTTGAAACTCTAGAAAGGGTTTTGGAACATGTCAGAAAATCATATTAGCTTTCATGAAATTTTGTAATATAGCCTAAATGGGTTCCCTAGGGTCACTAGAAACTCTATCTTTATAATATCCTCATTACAAAGGAGCTCTTTATAATGCTAGTTGAGGGTTATGTGAGGTACTTTGGATAGGTGGTGGTTGTAATGTTTATACATATGTTTCCTTTGTGACCCTATTTTTGACTAGGTTTTTTTATTTTTGATGAAGGTCTTCATATTTTTAGTTGCATTGGCATGAATTGGTGATTGATTTTTATTTGGCACTTGGTTTTAGTTTGGCACATGGGCTTGAGAGTATATCTTTACAAGAACTTTATTAATTAGTGATTTATTAATTTACACTCATTTGTCAATTATTTATTTAAATTGGTTAACATAATTAAGTCTTAGACTATGTGTAACTCATAATTTAGTTTTTGTGTAAAAGTACCTATTTACTATTTATCTAACAAATTATGCAAAAAATGACTACCTTTATAGATAAGCTTAGAAGCTTTCTCCTCCTTATTGTTTGGCATTTAATAAATATACCATTGTTATATCATGATCTATGTTGTAGGAAAAGTGGTTGACAATCTTTTTTGATAAAGCATCAAAAGTGGTTATAGACACCTTTGGAAACTTGAGAAGCCACTCCAAATATTGTCCACCAAAACTACATGGAAACAAGTGAAACACATATATAATGCTATAAGCTAAGTCTTGGAACATGATGAATAATGCATGTAAATGTTCTCTTAGGTCACATTTTCATATATATTTGTCAAATTTTTGGATTTCAAAATGAGGTGGGAAATGTACCTAGAGAAAAATAATATCAAATGGATAAGGTAATATGTCATAAAATTTGCATTTTTTGGGTAATTGGCTACCTGAATAAAGTCTAAAGATAATTTACTTCATGATGTTCCACTCTTGGATGTTGGAAGCATTTTATGATGAATGAAAATTATTTGATATGTTTGGTGGCCTATGTTGGAAATAATCTAAGTAGAAATGGCCCTTCTTTTCTTGATTTTGTTAGGAATATTCACACTATAACTTGTATTCATAGTTTTATAAGGTATTTAACGTTGGTTTAGATTTAGATTATAATAGGTAATGCATTGTTAGTTTATAGGAAATAGTTGTTGTAAATTTTAAGGGATTTGTTGTTGCTAATTTTAGGGGATCTATTATTGGTTTAGAGGAATTAGTTGTTGGTTTTGAGGAACTTATTTTTGGCTCAAAATAAGGCATTTTTGTTGAAAATTAGAAGAAGTAGTCAATGTGTGTTGAGAAATTCCCAATTTTCATTATGGTAGATCATTACTGCCAACATGTTATTGAAAATTATCTATCACTTATTGTGTATTATTTGGTACTTGTTGAATAACATTTGGCACTTATTTTGCATTGTTTAACACTTGTTGTTCATTGGAAATAACCTCTTGGTGGTTGAAAAAGGTATGTTATGTGTCAAGTGGAACTTGTTACACATCATTCATTTGAATGACTATTTAGTTTGAGCCAATGGGTCTACATTAGATGTATCACTGGTGATGGGTTATTAAGGTCACAAAAAAGTAGTTAAATCAACCACCATCTGATTAACATATTCTTGGCTAATGTTTTGTATGGTAGAATAAATGATTTTTTGAGTTTGGATGGGTCAATAAGTTATCCTTTAAATTTACTAGATGATTCAATGGTTAGTTTTATACTTTGTAATAATGGGATAACTTTCGGTCACAACTACTTCTTGAGGTAACTTTATATGAAGACAAGAGTGCATAATTGGTCCATGGGGAAATTAGGTGCTAGCTTGTCTCTACATTCTAACAATATTAGAAGTTTATCATCTTTATATTCCATGGTTTATTGTTTAAATTGACCTCAAATAGTTCCAACAATGGTAAGGAGGTCTTAGAACACTATAGGGTGGTCCTCACTATCTTCATTAAATTCACAATTTTGAAGGTATCCTAAGGGATCATATAATTATTCATCAAATCAAGGGTCATAAGAGGCCCCACTTCATGTGTACCTAGGAATTGGTTAAATTAGATTTAAAACTAGAGAATGGTTTAGTCCTTGGTAAGTATTTGACATTATTTTATTTGAAATTTGGAACAAGATTAAATGTTTTTAACTCTAGAATTATTTTGGCATAATAAAATCAAATTTTTGGATCCGAAATGAAATTAGAATAATACTAAATGGTCTTGGAACTTGGAATTGTTTTGAAAGTTGTGTGAATTTTTTTGGTCTTTGACCCTAAATTATAATGAAATCAGAAATAAGGTCAATTATTTTGGAATTTAGAGAGTTGATTTGGCATAAGAAACTAAAATTCTAAACCAAAAACGGAATTTACAACATAATGACATCAAATGAAACATGGATATGTTCCAAGTGGTATATATAATACACAAAAATGATTAAGGATGGCTTGGAACAATTTTGTAGTATAATATCTTATTGTGTAAATGTGGAAGGATGCATTTTGACTTATTTTTTTAAGAACTTGTTTTACTTATTTTCAAATGTAGTGGTGAACACAACACTAGTTTCAACAAGGTACTCAAGCAATCATGAATATAACATAGAAATTGACATAGGTTTATGGCATTTCATTGAGTCCTTTTTATATACTTACCTTTGAGAGGATAAAATTTAAGGGTTCATTAAATAAATTATTGTAATTATTAGTAGGATTTTTAAGCCTCTTTTCTCTCAAAGGTTTTTTTTAAAAGATGATCTTAAAGGGTGGATAAAGTTTACACCCATGAATAATTCAGAATGTCACAAAAATTTAGTTTCTAATATAAATATTTAGTTGGAAAACTATATGGTTACATTATACCTTATGGTACATGAGAACTTTAGAATACTATGTTAATTGGATGAGATATTTTATGAGCCATTTGTAAAAGGGTTTAGTACCTTCATGACCACTTCAACTATAAGGGTATTATTGAAGTGATACTCACATAACTAGGATTTAAATAACCACCAAATAGGATAAATCTAGTCTAACCTCTATTTATAGACCCCATCAAATAATAGGGTTGGTACGATGTTAAGATGTCACTTCTTAGGTTAGCACACCCATAAATAATGGTGGAAAATATATGAACTCCACCCCATGAAGTCAAAAAATAAAATGATTAAGGTATAGATAGGATAGAGAAGAGATTAATTTGAAAATGATTTTTTTGGGTAAAGCAAGGAAACAAGTAAACCTATGTGGTTTTGATCACCTAGGTGATTTAACATTTAAGGGTTTATGGAGTGTAAGCCCTAGGTTGTTAAAGGGTCAAAGTCAAGTAAATTAGGGTATAAAATATGAAATAAATGTAGCCACTAATTTTTTAAATAATTGATCTAATCTTATATTTCTAATAATATAAATAAATGACAAAAATAAGTACATATCTATAAACTACCTGAGGTGAAGGATATAGAAGATAAAATATGGTATAAGAACTAGTCTAAGTGTCACAAATAAGATCCAAGTGTAAGAAACCCTCTTGGACAATATTTTCCTACCTTGGATAGTAGTATTGTGGAACTAATTTCCATTTTTAGTGCTAATGTCATGTGTACAAGAGTGTATTTGAACATCTAGGAGCACCTATGTCTAACTTTGTCAAGCCTATTCTTATGTAAACAAACCTTACTTTACTATGTATGACCTATTTTGATTTATTTTGTATGCAAAACCTATACCTCCATGTGATTAAGGTATTTGATTGCAAAAAGTATAAAAAGTGTGATGTTATTTGGGTAGGTTGGACATTATCAACACCTAATATGATGAAAGTTTCATACATACCAATACTTAAATGAGGGATAAATCCTTATGTAGTTCTCCCCACTTAAGTGTTAGTGCAAGTGAAAGTGAAGCTAGTATGAATGTTGGTTTAAGTGCTTTGATTGAGGATTTAAAATGTAAATTTGTATATTATGAGCTTAAGGGGTTGTAGATAACTATATTTATAAGTAGTATAGAATAGGGATTAATAACCTTGATTTTACATAACATGTTTTGAGCTTGTTTAAGTCTATTTTCATCTTATTTCCATCTAGTGAATAAAGATATAAAATTCATGTATATATTGGTCTAGAAATTTTTTGAGGTTTGAAATAGGTTAAGATTGACCCTAGGTGTCTTTGGGATTGAAAATATATCCATTGGGGTTAGAAAGAGGGAAAAAGACAATAACACTAAATTGTAACACTAGTGTTATGGCATTAGTGTCCAAATATATCACCAATGTCTAGGTGGTATAACCTAAGGTAGTAAGGGATTAAATGCCTAATGGAGGGTTTAATATTGATTTTTAGATGTTTAGGTATGTGTAAGGCCCACACATGTCTAAATAGTCCTTAAGATAGGTATAAGGTGAAGCTAGGGATGAATGGTCTTAAGTAACACTATTAACACTCGGGTGCCATTTTAAATAACTAAATTTGCCCCCTTATTTATTATATAAATGCATAAAAGTGAAATGATGAGGATAAAGGAAAATAAATGTAATTAAACTTACCTAAGAGGTGAATCCCTTGAGTTTGGATATGGGTATGTGAAGTGTTCTTCATTGCATGTCCTGTAAATGAAATGTGTATAAAATTAGTTCTTACTTAAGAGGTATCAAAATCAAATACAAAAGTGAGTAAAGAGATAAGATATAGGAAAGGAATAAATACAACTCACTAGGTATGAGAACCAATTCATAAACCTTGTGACATCCTATATGTGTGTTTAGCTAGTGATCAATTGGTGAATAACTTGGATTGATATAAAAAACATACTTAATCCCACTATTTGGGTTGATTAAGAATTCAATCTGGCATTTAATCCATTATCTCCCACCCTTTTTTGGTGGATCATGACCTATCAATATCTTAGATTGGATGGATGGCTTATCCAACTCTCTTATGTAGGTTGTTCAAGAACTCAAGTAGAATATGATGTTTCCATTGCCTACCATGTGTAGTAGATGCATTTTTACCTAAATTTACATGATGTAACTAAATTTTTATGACTATTACTAAAGCTATATATAATTTATTTTTGGTGACTCAAGAACTTTATAATGAAAATTAGCCTAGGGGCCTCTTGGGAACTCAGTTATGTAGCTTAGGGACTACTTGATAATTCTAACCACTATACATGGAGTAAAGAATTGAATCTTGTATAAAATGGTGAAAATGTTATCTAGATTAATAACATATAGAATGACATAGAGTTTTCCATTTCATCTGATCAACTAGTGAAAAATTGAACATACAAAAATAATGTGATTTGCACATGCCCCCAAATATGATATCTGAGCATATGGATTATAGATTGAGCTATAATAATCTATATCCAAGTATCTAAAACTTAAATTAGAGTGATCATGTTGCACATGATGCCCCTAATTTGAGAAAATTGGCATGATTTTATGCAAAACTAAGAAAAAATTAATAATCTATAATTGAATATGTCCAAACATAGACTGTATCCACTATACTTTTTTAAAAATTCTAAATTTTGTTAATTATCATGCTATTATAAATTAGTGCCATATGTTGGATAGTATCATTGTGGAGATATTCTCCACTTTTGGTTCTAGTGTCTAGATATGTTGTTATTTACCAAACTAACTCTGATCTCTATCTAATTATTTTACACTGTGTTTTCTTAAAACTAAGCTATTTATTCTATACTTGTATGCTTAAAATTATACTTTGAGTGCAGTCAGATGTCCTAATATTTGTGAGAAACATATATGAATTTCCCCTCTTTTAAGGGGGGTTATTGAACCTATGTAGGAATTTTCCTCAGAAGAAAACATTGTGCATGATATATGTTAGCCTAAGCATATATTATATCTACATAGTAAACCAATATAATATGTATACATGATATTGAAATGTAAAACAATCCAATCACAAGTTGGTAATGTATGATGTATGTCATATCTATCATTTAAAAGGATTTCAAGATAGATATAAAAATGTAATAATGTGTATGGACAACAAATCTGAGTAATAAATTAAGTAACAACCTAGGGGAATGGGTTATGATGTCCATAAAGACAACCAAGGAGGAAGGGGAGATACATAAGGTCCCTCATGACATATAAAATTGGAATATGTAATGGCCATGATGCATACATAAAAGCATACATATAACACACATGAGGCATGAAAATTATGCCAAGGAGTCACAATACAAGGGACATGGGCACATGTCAATAAATCTAAGAAAGCAAAACAAACAAGGACATGTTCAAATGTCCACATATGCAAAAAACAAACAAGCTGGTGTGGATCCACATGGAAGTACATGTTCAAATGTTCACATACATAATCAAGAAGGTGCACACAAGGACATGGGAACATGTCCAAAGAATACTTATAAAGAAGGAATGTCATAGAGTCATAAAACAATGGCATATGTAAATGCCTTTAAATAGATGTAAAAGCATATAGACAAAATCAAGTCTAAAATAGTAAATCTACAATTGAATGTATGCAAGAATATACGATACAAATTTATATAATACCAAATACATATATAAACTAAATCTAGAGTAGTAGTAGTAGTAGTAGTTAGAAACAATCTATGTAGTGTAGGATGATAAATATCAAGATATAAATAATTATAAATATATGACATAGAGTATAGAAATATGTAACTTGGTAATTCAAAATGTGTATAGGATGTCCCAACATGGGAAAATATATCAAACAAGGAATTCATATATCTGTGTATGTGCCCCTAGTGGGTATATATTAGCAAATTTGGGTGTGTGGTGGACCTACGTCATGAAAACATCTATGAACATTCAAAAAGAATAAGTGAAGCATGTATGTATGATAAAAATGACTACACTAATAAAGATGGAATATGTAGTTCCCAACAAGTATAATAAATGTAAACATGGAAATGCATACAATCTATAATTTGTATTTTCTAATCAAATGTTTGAATGTTTTTTATGTTTTTGACATATTATATTATATTTATATTTTTTAGATATAAGTAATCATGAAGATGAAACTATATATAAGGAGTAAGAGTGAATGAAAATATGTACAAGTAGGGAGGAACATAATATTCAATGAGTCTCATAAGAGACTAACTATCAAGGTGTATTATATCAAACAAAGTAAGAATGATCATGCATGTTATTTAAAATGGTATATGTGGTCTAGGAACTGACTATACTAAGTTATCTTTAGTCAACACTACCTTTGGCTTAGGGCTAGGAATCTATGAAGTTGACTCAACTATCCTATGAACTATATGTCTCTTAAGGACCCATATAGTATAATATGTTTTAAGTGGTATTTATTTTCTATGATGAGAATTTTTTTAATTCAATAACATTGATCTTATAATCAAAGGTATAGAGAGAGGCTCTCCATAATCTTTAACATTTATCTAACATAGGGGTCTCTCTAATAAGTGTCTCTATGGGATAGTATTGCATATTTGGTAACACTATATAAGTATCCCTCACCTTCACTTATGGATCAACTAAAATTTTAAGTGTGTTAATGGAAACTATAATAAAAACTATAACAAGTGGATATTGTGTAACTACTTGTGGGATTGGTAAAGGATATTCATATGGGTGGCCCTAAATTATATCCACCTAATTAGCATGTATATAATTTATCCATTTGTGTATGTTAGATGGAATGCATTTAATATTCTATATTAACATGTAAAATATGCCTACATTAGGTATGACTAAGAACCTAGTGGCCACATGTGCTGACACAACCTATAATGGGAGTAAAATATCCCCACTGAAACTTTGAACATAGAAACTAAAACCACAAATAAATATATCAATAATATAAGTGTCTTACTTTGAATAACCCAAATGTTTTATAGTTTAATGGTAAACATGTTAATACTTAGCCCATTGTCAACCATCACAATCTATATATGATGGTGATAAATATAGGCTCATACAAAGCATGCATGTAAATATGAATCATCATCAATAATATCCTACTTTGAGAATTTGATGAGAGGTCTAGATGGAACTATAGTATGATATTAAAAAATTATATCATGTAGGGGGTGTTTTTCCTCTGTATTAGTATGATAGGATTTTGGTGGTTGATGTGTTGATATTTATACTGAACACCTAAAGTGCCTCCTAACTCATTAGTTGTATGTTTTGGAAATGGATCCAAAAATATTTTCAATGCCTTATCTTCCATTGGTTAAAATTTAGGTGCCTCTATATGTGTGACCACCTTAATGATATTGACCTCTATCAGATATTGTATATTATGTCTCAAACTAACGCATCTATTTCTAGTATGGCTAGGTGCCCTGTGATAGTCACAAAATACATTAGAATCATATTTATTTATAATATTATTAGTTGTATCAACCTATTTTATGGGAGGAAGATATATGACATTACATTATAAGGGCTAATGTAAAACATGTTCTAGTGATTTTGGAAGATTTGTGAAAACTCTATGTGGAGGAGATGATGAAACCATGCGAAGAGGTGGTCCTGAAGATACATTAACTATTGTTTTTGGATCATTATTCTCACTAGGTGTCACCATGTATGGAGGCTTATTAAAACTCTTATTAGTTTAATATGATCCAATATGCCCATAGAGAGAATATCTACTTCCCTTTTTTTAACTGTATAACATAAATATGTGAATATTGGAAAATTATTGAATAATATAGCTTCATGCAATATTGTTAGTAGAATTTTTTTAATATGTCTTGGAGATCTCTATCTTCTATGGGGATAGTTATCTTTTACAATATATTTTTATATTGCAAGACATATTATATTATAGGCTCATTATATTTTTGCTTATGTTGAGACACTTGAGAATATGAAACCTTATCATTGATGTTGATTTAAAAGTGTGTTGAAAACATATCTTCTAAATGATTACTATTATGGACTGATTTGGAATATCATGTAACAAATGTAAGGCATAATCCTCTAGATTGTGAGGAAACAACTGAATAAGGATCCAATAATTGGATGCATATTCCAAACATGCTACATGAAAATGTTGGAAACACAATGAATAAGGGGGCCGGTGAATCAGTATCTTAAAACACTCTTTCACATGTAATTTAACATTCCCTAAACCATCAAATCAATACAAAGATATAACAATGCATAGAGAGTCATTCACATGAGAATAACCCAAGAAACACACATATGAGTGAGAAACCCTCAAGGGAGAGAAAACACACTGATATTTACAAATTTACTATAGTCTTATAATTCAAAATATCTAATTTAGTGAAGCACTAACTTCTCATGGATCACCAACCCCAACTAACTAAGTACCAACCCAGCTAGGATTTAGAAAGAACCCACTTGCAAGGAGACATAAACCCCCTAGATGACTCAAAAAAAACTCAACCAACTAATTTATTTTATCACATTAAAATAACCTTATTTATCAACCAACTTATTATTACTATCTCCTCATCTCTTCACACTCTTATCCTTCTCAAACTACCTTGTATGCCTCTTCACTTAACTAGCCTTCTTAACTTGATTAGGTCATCTAATCTTGATTTTCATGAAAAATTAATATATTTTATATTCATTATATCTTATATGCACCATTATTATGGTATATAAGACATCCTTTAGTTCTTAAAATTACTATATTATTCTCTTCCATTCACTCACTCTCTAACTAGTCAATTAGGCCTATTAGGCCTTATACTAGGCTCTTGCTTATACACCTATTAGTTAGACATACACAATTTCCCACTTATATTTTAAATAAAATATTTATTATTAAATTCCCTAAAAATTAATAAAATATTACAATAGGTAGGTCATAGCATATAGGACCAAAACCTCTTTTAGGCCTTAAAGAGACCTAATTCAATTAGGCCTTCATTAGCACACATTACCATTTCATGTTCTTGGAGAACTTTAAAACTTAAAAAATGGAAATAAAATTTAATATTACACTAAAATATACCCATAATAATATAATATTAGTTACATGACACCTTTTATCTCCAACCACCACTTGAATCATGCCATTAGTAATGTTCACAATTAGGCCTGTGCATACTCAGAAAGTCTATTTTGATCTTTTGAAGATAAAACACAATATATAAAAAAACATGGAAATAAAACATATAATAAAAAACTTAGATACCTAAAAAATTTAACCAAGTGTATTATAATTCATTACATAGGTAAAAATGAGTCAACAACACTCCAACTTGCTCACTCAGAAGTGCCATTTTTCCTTAAAGACTAGTCATGGTGATTTTGACCTTCAACACCTATATGAACAATTTAAAAGACTAATAATTCATGTGGATGATTTTAATATATAATTATAAAATTATTAGATATAAAGATAACATCATCAAGTGGAAAATATTGGTCTTGCAGACCAATCTCATGACCTTACATCTCATTGTCTCATCTACACTAGATAGGTCAACTTACGAACAACATTTTAATCATATCTACTGATATCAAAAACATATATCCAACATTAAAATTTCATATAAGTCTTTAAAAATTTCTCCATACACTTTTATTCATCGTTATTTCATAATAACACATCCATAATCATCCTCTCACTTCTACTTAGGTTTCTCAATGTTTGCACCATTAGGTCTATTAGTGATAAGTTGTCTTGGATGACCTGTTTAGCACACATAAGGGATAAAACATATCCATAAACCACCATGGAAATAACATAAAATTATCAACCTTATCCATCCAATTATATTCATACTTTGACTTGGTCAACTCTAATTGTTACAATAAATATTTAAGAAATAAACACTTCCTTGTAGGGTCTACTCATACACCTGACAAACTAATCACACCTCAAGGTGTCTGGGATATTTTAATACAACCTAAAATCAATAAAATATCCATACCAATACATTATTATCACTTTATAATAACTTATTTTATATTGGGTCATTATTAGGGTTCTTTGAGGGTTTAAACCATCTTCCATTATTATCACTTATTCATAAAACTTAGCCCCTCATTCCAAAAAATAATGCCTATAAATTTGATCCAAGATCCTTACCCATATACCATGAATATATTGGGTTCACGTAAATAGGTTACACATTCCAATGAACACTTCAAAGTCCTTATCAGGTTGAGAACTCTTCATTTTATGCACTCAAGAGACCTCAAAACCACTTTTTATGCCTTTTATTTCAAACTGAGACCTCAAACTTTATAAACATGATTGAAAAAATATACCATACCTTTAAAAACACTCAAATATCCATACTTTATTTAAAACAAAACCTCATACCCCATTAGGCCATACTCTCTTTCATTTCTTACTTGAACCTTGACTTGTAAACCACATTAGGCCTTGAAACTAACCTTCATGCCTCTTTACATTTTCTCTCCAACTAACTTACATGATCACACAAAATATAAAATGATAAAATTATGTCAAACATCCTTCATACTACTTGATAATATATCATGATGCCTCATTAGGCCAAGTAGGGTCTAGAAGTGGTCTAGTTGCATACTAGGTTTATAGGTCCTACCCTTATAAGCTCACCCTAAGACTTAAATGAGTGATCTAGTGACTCATATACATTATAAATAAACCTTATACATCCATTCATTCCTATGTTCACTCATTTCACCAAGCCATCAATCTCATACCTTCTCACAAGGTCTCTTCAAGCTCATGATTAGTGTTATGACTAGGCTTCTCAAGCACTTGAATCTTGAAAAAGGATCTTGAAACATTCTTTGATCTTCCACATATTTTTCACATGAATTAAATTATCATAAAATAATTTCATACCTCTGTACATACCTCTATATGATCATAATATGACTATGTTTTTTATGACTAGGCTTCTCAAGATACCTTTTACTCAAGGACTAGTACTCAAACATGCTTACCTCAATGATGCTATCAAAAAATAACATTATTCAATGAAATTATGAACACATTTATTAATAACCTTTGACATTAATTTCAAAATCAATGCCAAAACTAAAAAAACAAAAACAATGATCAACAATCTCCCCTTTTGTCATTGATGGCAAAACATATTATAAAATGATCATTCTTATTTCCCCATTGTGGCATTTATCCCCCTTTCACATAAATGACAAAGTGATGCATTCAACTTATTTTATCACACTCCATGTAACCAAAATACTCAACACATAGGACTATGATTTTATATAAACATACTCCCCTATCTCCATGTATGCCTTCTTAGAATAACTCACCTATACTTGGAGCTAATGAACCAGATTAGCTCCCCCTATGTACTTTACACCAAATTCCTATCTTAGGTGTTCAAAATGTTACCTTTGGAAGTGGTTTGGTCAAGATGTATTCAATCTGATATTGTGTTAAAACATACTCAAGTTAGACACTTTGTTCACTTACCTGCTCTCTTAGAAAATGATGCTTGATGGGAATTGCTTGGTCCTTAAATGTATGATAGGTTTCTTTGAGATGATTGTATCACTTGTATTATCACTATAGATAGAGATAGGACCATCATACTCCAACTTGTAGTATTTTAGGGTATATCTCATCCATACGACTTGAAAGCAACATGAAGCTACTATAATGTACTCAGCCTCACATGTGGAAAATTATACTGATGGTTGCTTCTTGCTTATTCATGAAACTAGGTACCCACATAAGAAGAAAGCTCTTCCAATGGTAATCTTCCTATCATCTATAATTCCTAACTAGTCTACATCTATGTAGGCTATCAAATCAAACTCTTTGTTCTTTGGATATCACAATCCATACTTTATAGTCACTTTGAGATACATAAGTATCCTTTTGATTGGTTGTAGATGATTATCCTTTGGATATTATTGAAATATTCCCACAAGACCTATTTCTTGCATGATGCCAGGTTTAAAGGTAGTGGTGTATAACAAACTTATAATCATTGACCTATATGATGTCTGATTGACCTTTGAAGACTCATTTTCCTTGCTCAACCTACACCCTATGATCATGGGTGTATTGACTGCCTTGCAATATTCCATCTCAACCTTCTTCAAAATATATATTATGTACTTATCTTGTCAGATGAATTTACCTTTTTTCATATTGAGTGATTTGAAACCCAAGAAATAATGATAGTCCTCCTAACATAAACATCTAAAACTCTTTCTTCATCACTTCTACAAAGGCCTTGGTCATGTTATCATTGTTTCCACTAAAGATGATGTCATCCACATAGAAAACTACTATAAAGTGATGGTCACCTTTTATCATGATGTATATATTACTATCTATAACTCCTCTTTTAAATATTTTATCCAATAGATACTTGTCCAACCTAGCATACCAGGCTCTAGAAGTTTGTTTTAGACCATAGAAAGCATTTTTCAATCTAAAAATATAATATTTATCATTTAATAGTGAAAACCCCTCAAGTTACTCAATGTATACTTCCTCTTCCAAATTCTCAATCAAAAAGGCATAGTTGAAATCCATATGGTATACCTAAAATCCTTTGAATCTTGCATATTCTAGAGATAATATGATGCCCTTCAATCTTGCTACTGGTGTAAAAGTCTCCTTAAATTCTACCCCTTAAACTTGTGCATATCCCTTTCATAACAATCTAGCATTGTTCCTAGTGACTTCTCCATCTTTATTCAACTTATTTCTAAGAACCCATTTTATGACAATGACATTCTTGTCTTTAGGCCTAGGAACTAGTTCCCAAGTCTCATTCTTATCTATTTGGTCTAACACCTCATTCATAGAACCTATAAAAAATTTGTCTTTTCTTGCTTCTATAATATTCTTAAATTCAATCTTAGATAATAGAGCAAAATTATCTTGATTTAGATTACTTAATAGTCTTCTCTTTGTTTACATATTTGCATTCTTATTGCTAATGATTTGAGATTCAGGGTGATCTCTTTGAATCTATATTGAGGGTATTTTTGAGTCTTATCTCTCTTCAACTTATTATTATTCCTCATCAACCTCTATAGTCTCCTCCTCATTATTTAAGTCTAGATTCTCTAAAGTGTCCTTTGATTGTGAGTGTGATTTCCTTGTCTTATCAATATTCATAGTGGTGTTTTCCACTATCTTTTGTGGCCTCTTGTTATAACATCTATAGGATGAGATCATTGATAAGTGTCCTAAGAATATAACTTCATCAGATCTGGATTCAAAATTTCCCAAGTCTTCATCATCTCTTTTGATGAAACATTTTCTCTAGAACACTCTAAAGTGTTCCACATTGGTAGGTCTACCCTTTCATAGTTAATAAGGAGTCTTGTTACCATTACTCCTTATATTTATTCTATTCAAAATTTAGACTACAATACTTATATCCTCTCTCTAATATCCATCAAATAATATAGACTCATTTAGCATAGTTCTAGCCATCTCTTGAACTATCTTATTCTTTTTCTTCACTATCCCATTCTGCTAAGGTGTCTTAGCTATTGAGAATTATCTCCTTATTCTATGAACCTCATAGAAGTCATAAAAATCATTAAACCAAAAATATCCTCCTCTATCAAATCTTAGGCACTTGATCTTCCCATTCTTATAATTTTCAATAAGAGCTTTAAATTCCTTAAACTTTTCAAGAGCTTTTAATTTTTCTCTCAATAATGAAACCTGAGTCATTCTTATGTAATCATCTATGAGTAACATGAAGTATATATCTCCTTGAATGATTAAAATTATTATAGGCCCATAGAGATTAGTGTGTTTTAACTCCAAGTGTCTTGTATTGGTTTACTCATTGGACTTGAACCTGTTTCTATTCTATTTACCATGTTGATAATCCTTGTAAAGTATGTTTGTATGTTTAGTGATCTTAGGTATGTTCTTCATAGAATTATTAGTGTTAATATTGAATAGATTGTCAAAGTTTAGATTACCTAAGCTTATGTGCCATATCCAAATTTCATTTATCTTTGTCTTAAATCACCTTTATTTCTTGATCTCAATCAAGACATATAAATTATTCTCAGTCCTTTTATAATTTGAAATTAGCCTTCTTAATTTGGCTCTCCTTATCTCACACCCTCTATCATGAAAGGTTAATGTGTGTCCTTGATTGTAAATTTAACTTACACTAAGTAGGTTATGTTTTAAACCTTCCACATAAAACACATTTTGTGTCTTGGTCTTCCCATTATCCAAACTCAAGACACCCTTGCCAAATATATCAGTAGTTGTGTTGTCTTCAAACCTCACTATTTATATATCATTCTTTTTGAATGAGATAAACTAATTTCTATCTCCTACCATGTGGCTTGATCAAGCACTATATATATACCATTTCATGCCTTCATATTTAATGTGAAAGGCAATCTTAGCTAGCATATAATCCTCTTCGATCTTCTATTCCTCCTTGGTAGATAGTCCATCTTGACTCATGAGATCAATATGATTAGTTCTAATTTTCTTTGGCTTATATACCAATGTTTGATTATTTTCATAAATTCTAGGATATTCATATGTATTTTTGAATCTTGAGGTCTTTATAAATATATTAGATCATAATCTTGGAATGTGTCCTATATTATGATAGATGTAGAAAACTATATTTATGTACTTACCTCTTGACTGATTACTCCTTTTCCCATGGTCCCATGATTAATTATCCTTGATTACATTTGGATGTATGATTTGTATTTTCATGTTGGTACTCTTGAATTTTTTTAACTTCTCACACACTCTCTCAATATTTTTCATCTTGTCTATGAGATGATTGTTGACAATTTTTACCCCACAAGTCAAATTTCCACCCTTATCATTCAAAAATTTGCATACCATCCATTTTTGTCTTGTGAGACATTAATTGGTATTTAAATTTCCTTTAATAATCCATGGTTAATATTTCTTGAGGTTGTTTAGATGATTTAGGGTCTTTTATTTCACTTGTCTTGATCTTTGCAGGAAAGTATTGATGTTGATTAGATCAATGAAAGGAGTAAGTTTTTAAAGAAAATCGAAGAAGAAAAAGTATAAGTTTATTTTCTTTTGGGACTATTTTTCACCAAGTGTTTATTCTTTTGGAAGTTTTTTTAGGGTTTTTATCAAGTGTCAGGAATTATTTTGAACATTTTGTTCAAAGTAATTTTACTAAAGGATATCTTTTTGAAGGTATTATTTCAAAAAAATTATCTGAAACAACTTTGTTGAATGGCATTTCATTTTTTCTCAATGGTCTAGTTAGAAAATTTTGAAGGAATTGGTCTTCCAAAATTCCTGAATGTATTTTTCCCCAAAGAAATGGTCCTTTCCAACAAGCTGAAGGCTACTTTCTCTTTGAAAAAGATAATTTCAAAAGTTTAGAAAGACCATTTCAATTTGTTGTGATGGTCCATTTCAAGAATTATGAAGGGTATTTTCAATGGGAAAGGTGCTTTTCAAGAGTTCTGAAGGGTCCATTTCAATTTTTTTGAAAGGTAATTTTCAAAAATACTCAAGGGACATTTCAAAAGGCTAAGGGGCACTTTTCAAAATCTAAAAGATCATTTCAAAAAAATCCAAAAGGCACTTATAGGAAAAATGGTTCATTTTTAAAGTTCTAAAGGATCTAAACAAAAGTCTAAAGACATGAATTCCTTCAGATAAATTATCTACAAGAAAGTGATAAACAAAAAAGTTTGAAGTCATGAATTCCTTCAAAAAAATTGTCTAAAGGAAATGTCTACAAGTAAAAGCTCAAAGAAATTAGCTACAGACAAAAAGTTTGAATGAAGTATCCACAAGAGAAAATGTAAAAACAATTATTTTGGGAAAGTGGCCAAAGAGAATTCTCTAAAGGAAAAGTCCATAAGCAAAAGACTAAAAAAAATAAGCCATAGACATTAGCCTAAAGGAATATGTGCATAAATAAAGAGCTTGAGAGTAAAAGGCCAAGGAATTATAATGCGCTAACATAGAGTTTCAATGCTACATATATGATCTTGACATGGAATTTCATGCAAGTGGAGGCCATTTGGAGTTAATTGGTTTCAATTTTGAGTTGAATTTTATCCAAGTGTCACATCTATTCTAATTTATCTTGTTAATTGAAGTTTTTCAACACTTCCAACTTGTTCAAACTAAAGTTCTTCACCTAAGGATTGACATATAATCTTCTCATGTAAGATGGAGTTATTTAGAGTTGAATAGATAAGGCTTATCATGCATATTCATTGATTTCCATGCAAAGAATGACTTTATTTTATTTCAACCCAACTTCTAGATGTATAAATTGGAGATCCTCTTTGAATATTTGGTGTAGCTTTTTATGCATGGATCATATTATTCCAAGATGGGCCCACCATCCTTTTCCAATGATAAAGATATTTTTCATGCAAGACATAAGAAAAAAGGATATTATTTTAAGGTTGTATTATCTTTTGATAGCTCAAGTTGGAATTTTTTGATGTGGGAGTTGATCTCCTCTTTTATTTTTAATGCCAATCTCTTGGATTTTGTATGCTTTTTACTATATAAGTTAGCTTTTTAGCCATTTAAAATGAGCCCTCTCTTGATAAGACCAAAATATGTCAAGATTGAATTTTTTAGACTTTAAAATAGATAAAAGGACTATTTTAAAATTCCATGGGGATGGTATAGTGTATTTATGTCATTGATTTACATATGTGATAGAATTTTCTTCCTTGTCAAGTTCTAATTTTTACCTAGTTACTAGTTGATAAGATTATGCAAGTCATGTTCTATGTTTGATGTCTTTTAGATGAAGTTATAGTGGATGTAAGTGGTTGGTTAGTGCCTTGAATTAGGCCTATTCCATTATTTCCATCAAGATTGGATCACCAAATAAAACCTTTTCATGAAATACTGATGCATAGGAGTCAATTGGAGTTGAAGATTTAATCTTTTCTTGTCTAATTAGTGTTTTAGAAGCTCAAATTGAGTGGATGAACCAAAATATAGGTTTATCACCATCATTAGATAATATTTCCTTTCAATTTTATTTCTTACCTTTTTCCTCTTCCCTTTTCCCCAATAGTTTGTCACGTAGAGTAGAGATCCTAACTGATACACCAAAGCAAGCTAGCCCTTAGAATCTAGAGATTTAATCCACTGATTAGGTCACGTATAGCCTAGGATTATTTCCATGTTTTAATATATTGTGAAGGCCTAAATATACCTTAATAAAGGTTCAATTCTAATTAACAATATTTTTTGGTATGCTTGATGGGACACATTGGAGATGGTCTTCGTGAAATTGTAGTTGTAGATGGATTCTTCATGAAGTATTTGGTGATTCCAATCTCAAGAAATTGCTTCTAATAGTCTTGGAACAATTTATAAGTAATTATATTTTCATTTCACTATATTGATGTTGTTTTCATGGTTGTGTATGAGGAAACCTATGCCAAACTTCATTATCATCCCTATGATGGATCATACCAGCCTTGTTTTTATCCATATGAGCCTCATTATGAGCCTAATCAGATTTATCAAGAGTTTTATCAGAGCTATGATGAACCTCATCAAGTTTCCCATGATACTTATTACCAAGAGCATGACTCTTACCTTCCTTGTAATCCATATATATCTAATGACCATATTTCTACTTTCCCATATGGATATGATGTTGCATATGATTAACCTTGTCTCCAAGAGAGAATGGATGAGATAGAGCTCAAAATACTAGCATATGCAACAAAATTTTGTTCAAACTCTCAGTATAGTCCCCTTTATACACCAATCATCCCTCAAGTTCAAGTTGTCCATGAAGATAAGGGAGTTTCAGACTTTAATGAGGTAATGACCAAGTGGAAGGAATATAATGTAAAGGTCTTTAAGAGTTCATCTTTCCCTCCTCTCCAAAACTCCATAGATTATTCCATTTCCCTATAGATCCTAAAATATGATCATGATCAACCTCCCATGCTTCATTTTCCCTCTCAAACAAATGAATTTCATCACCCTCCTACCATCTCCCTTCTTCAAGAGGAGCCTATTCTTTGGAGGATTGAG
The DNA here is from genome assembly GCA_037957365.1 of Torreya grandis. Taxonomy (NCBI): domain Eukaryota; kingdom Viridiplantae; phylum Streptophyta; class Pinopsida; order Cupressales; family Taxaceae; genus Torreya; species Torreya grandis. The sequence goes on from JARHVA010008160.1 coordinate 250,970, forward strand.
AAAGGGGTTATGGCTATAAGTCAAGTTATTATAAAGTGTGAGGAAGATGCTTCAAGTTTGTATTGGGAAGAGTTTCTCATTAATTCTTCACTTGAGGTTGTAGTTGAGAATGCAATTATAGTTGAGAATGATAAGGCTGATCTTGATGTGAAGGAACTCTAGGAGGAGTTGGTACAAAATGTAGTCATAAATGAGTTACAGATATCTCTGATTGAGAAAGATCAAGATATATTTCAAGATAATATTATTCCAATTGATCAAAATAAGGAACAAAAAGATGATTTCCATTTTTACCTTAAATCTCTACAAGAGATTAAAGAACTCTATAGGTATATGTTGCCTATTGAAGAGCATGTTTATGAGAAATTTGATCAAAAATCACCTATTAAAGATAATGATATAGATTTTGTTGCCTATTCAAAGCTCCTTGAAGAGCTATATGAACTTGAAATAGTTGATAAGAAGGATGAGGTCACTCAAGGATAATGCATAGATGAGATATCACTTGACAAGGTTATAGATGACAAGTAATATGAAAAGGATTAAGAAGTACTAGATGAGTTTGTCTTTGTTGGTGATTGGTTTATTTTTGATGACTCATTTCAGGAGATGCTAAGAGAGTTGGTGGTCAAGAAAAATTCCTCATCAAAGGTTATGATTAATAAACATCCTACCTTGTCACTTGTCCCATCTCTTGGAGTGAGTGAGTTTATCAATTTCCCTTTTGATCTAGGTGGATTATGCTTTGTCATGGTTAGTTAGTTTGTTTATTTTCCTTCAAGTACTATTTAAGGTCATTATTTTAGTCATTTTTTGTACCAAATAAGTTCTTTGTTTGCACATTTGCTTTGTTTAGTTAGCTTTCCTATTTTATGTGTTTTCCTTCTTATTTTTGAGGATGAGGGTTGTCTCATGCTAGGTTGAAAGAGAATTTGTATTCATGGATAAAAATTTTCATTACTTTGTGAGTCCAAGAGTCATGCAAATGGTCTTATTATTAAGCATAGTAGACATGCTTCCCAGTTGAGTCACCAAAATGTTGATAGTTTTGACCCCATAGGTCAAATTACCACCTATATCATTTAAAACATTGTATACCATGACTTTTTGTCTTGTGAGTCAGTAATTAGCTCTAAAAAGTACATGAATAATACATGGTTAATATGTATTGAGGTTGTTTAGGTGATTTAGGTTCTTTTATTTCACTTGTCTTGTTCTTTACAAGAAAGTATTGATGTTGATCAGAGGAGTGAAAGGAGCAAGTTTTTCAAGAAAACGGATGAAGCAAAAGTATAAGTTTATTTTATTTAGGGACTCTTTTTCACCAAGTGTTTATTCTTTCAAAAGTTTTTATTTTTGGGGGTTTTTTCTAAGTGTTGAGAATTGTTTTGGACATTTTGTCCAAGCAATTTTCCTAAAGGGTATCTTTTCGAAGGGATTGTTTCAAACATTTTGTCTGAAACAACTTTTTTGAAGGGCACTTCATTTTTATTGAATGGTCCAATTAGAAAATTTTGAAGGAATTGGTCTTCCAAAAGTCTTGGAGGTATTTTTTCATGAAAAAATGGTCATTTCCAACAAATCAAAGGGCACTTTCTCTTCAGAAAACACCATTTCAAAAAAAGACCATTTCAAAAGTTCTAAAAGACCATTTCAATTTTTTTTGATAGTCCATTTCAAGAATTTTGAAGGATATTTTCAAAGGTAAAGGTGATTTTCAAGAGTTCTGAAGGGTCCTTTTAAATTCTTTTGAAGGGTCCATTTCAATCCTTTTGAAGGGTTCATTTCAAATTTTTTGAAGGGTCCATTTCAATTTTTCAGAAATTTCATTTTCAAGAATTTTGAAGGGACATTTTAAAAGGCTGAGGGGCACTATTCAAAATCTGAAAGATCCTTTGAAAAAAAATCCAAAAGGCACTTTTAAGCAAAATGGTCCATCTTGAAATTTTTGAAGGGTCTAAACAAAAGTCCAAAGACATGAATTACTTTGAACAAATTGTCCATGGGAAAGTGATAATTTTTTTTATAAAGACATGAATTCCTATAGATAATTTTTCTAAGGGAAATGTGTATAAGCAAAATCTCAAAAAAATAAGCCATGGACAAAAAGTCTGAATGAAGTGTCGATGGGAGAAAATGTCAAAACAATTATTTCAAGAAAGTGGCCAAAGAGAATTATTTAAAGGAAAAGTCCATAAGCAAAATTCTAAAATAAATAAGCCATAAAAAATAGCCCAAAGGAATACATGTAGAAATTAAGAGTTTGAGAGAAAAAATCCTAGTAATTATAATGAGCTAACATGGAGTTTCAATGCTACATATCTGATCTTAACATTAAATTTCATGCATGTTTCAATTTTTGTAGCCCCTTTTCATGCAAGTGGAGGCCATTTGGAGTTGATTGGTCTTAAGTTTGAGTTGAATTTTGTCAAAATGTCACATCTATTCTAATTTATCTTGTTAATTTAAGGTTTTCAACACTTCTAACTTCTTCAAACTAAAGTTTTTCAATTAAGGATTGGTGTACTATCTTCTCATGCATGATGGAATTACTTAGAGTTGATTGGACAAGGCTTATCATGAATCTTCCTTGATTTCCATGTAAATAAGGACTTTATTTTGTTTCAAACCAACTTCCAAATGTATCAAGTGGATTTTATCTTTGAATATTCGACATAATTTTCCATGCATGGAGCAGATTAGTCCAAGATGGGCCCACCATCCTTTTCCAATGCCAAAGAGATTTTTCATGGAAGACATAAGACAAAAAGATATTATTTAAAGGTTGTGTTATCCTTTTATAGCTCAATTTGGACTTGTGTGATGTGTGAGTTGATATAGTCACCTATTTTTAACCTCAATCTTTTGGCTTTCTAGCCATTTAAAATGAGGCCTCTATTGATAAGACCAAACTCTATCAAGATTGAGTTTTATAACCCTTTTAGATAAATAAAAGGACTATTTTTAGACTCTAGGGGGTTTTTATAGTGTATTTATGCTAGTGACTTGCATATGTGATAGAATTTTCTTCCTTGTCAAGTCTTGATTCTTACCTAGTTACTAGTTGATCATATTATGTAGGTCATGTTCTGTGTTTGATGTCTTTTGGATAAAGCTATAGTGGATCTAAGTGGATGGTTAGTGCCCTAAATTAAACCTATTACATCATTTACCTTAAGCTTTGATCACCAGATAAAACCTTTTCATGAAATACTAATGCATAGGAGTCAATTAGAGTTGAAGATTCAATCTTTCCTTATCTAATCAATGTTTTACAAGTCAAATTGAGTGGATGAACCAAAATATAGGTGTATCACCATCATTATATAGGATTTACTTTCAATTTTATTTATTACCTTTTTCTTCTTCCCTTTTCCTTGGTAGTTTATAGTGTAGAGTAGAGATCCTAATTGATACACCAAAGGAATCTAGCCCTTAGAATCTATAGATTCAATCTATTGATTAGGCCACCCATAGCCTAGAATTGTTTCCATGTTTTAACAAACTATGAAGGCTTTAAACTACCTTCAAAAGGGTGTGAGTCTGATTGATAATAATGATCATGCTCAAACTTTAAGGAATATAGCTTTGTCTTCAAATAGTCATACTCAACTTAATTTGACCTAAAAATTATGTTAACACCTTCTAACTAACTCTTGAGATCCTTGATATTCCTTTTTTGATGCTTCAAATCATCAAGGGAAATTATGAGCTTATATTCAAGGTCTACTTCAACTTCTTATTATTCACTATCATAGTATACTTCATCATACATGTTGTCTTCTTCCTTTTGATCATAATACATCCTATGCTTTTTAAGATCACCTCCAAGATGTTTACAATTATTTCAAAAGACTAAGATTTGATACTAAATGTTGGAAACATAAATACTAAGAGGGAGAGGGTGAATAAATCTCTTAAAAATTTCTTTTGCATGTATTTTAACATTCCTTGAACCATCAAATTAATACAAAGATATAATAATGCATAAAGATTCATTCACATGAGCATACCATAAGAAACACACATATGAGTGGAAAACCCTCAAGGGGAATAAAACCAACTAATTTATAAAAATGGGCTACAATCTTATAATTCAAAATATAAAATTAAGTGAAGTACCAAATTCACATGGATCACCAACCCCAACTAGCTAAGCACCAACCTAACTAGGATTTAACAAGTTTATTTCATAAGGTGTTGTGTGGGTACTCAACTTCTAGAATAAGTGAGTGATTTTTTATATTTAGGGGTGAGTTCTCTTTGTGAAGTGGGTACTTCATTAAAAGGTCTCATGTTTGTAATCATCTTATAGGACAAGTAGTCCATGTGTTTTTAGGCTTGAGAGCGGGTTTTATTCCCTAACAGGGTTTCTCACGTAGATATTGTGTTATGTGTGTGATCTTCCATCATCTTGTTTATTCATTGTTATGAACATATTGTATGCTTTATGAATGCTTATGGTCATTAATTAATAGTTTTAAAGGATTAAAAAAATTTTAAATATCTTTCATAATTGAATCACCCCCCTAAAATTGATTTTAACTTCAAAAACTTCATCTATTGATACCCCTACAGATGTAGGAATTGGTGCCCAGGGAATAGTTATAGGCATTTGAACTATACTAGTAGCTAGTTTTTCCTATCCTTGATATTTCTCATAATAATATAAATTAATCAAGTCTCCTTGATCTCCCTTAGGGTCAAGTTCACTCACTCTAGGTTCTTTTTTAATAGTTTTTAACTTAAGAGAGAGTACATGTGATGGAGTTCCCTACTCCTTTGTTTACAATACAGATTGACACTTTTAAAAGTTTTTATGTGTCCATCTTGCATAAAGTGTCAATCTACCATATAAATATTCTAATTAAATTTTAGGTTATTTTTGGATCACCCTCAAGTGATCCTCTCATTCAAATCAGTAATTTTATCTCTCTCCAAGATGTCCTCATCATTTTGTGCATTCATAGAAAAGAAGTAATAAGGATAATGCTTATGATTGTAAGGGATATTAAAGCCATGTATGTGATTTTGTATGGATCCATGGGGATCCCAGCCCTTATGTGGAAGTATGAGGAAATGATAACTTTTCCTCTTACCACCAATGTCTCTAAAGTGCTTCCTCATGGTATATACCATTCTACCAATAACTATGTGGTTGCTAGAGAATGTGCTTTTATTTGCCTTGGTTAGGTCCTCCTCTATGCTCCATCATGGTTGGAAAGAAATTGATTTCTTAGCCAATTTTTCAATTACATAATGTGGGAGGCATAGGGGATGAACATTGTTTCCCAATATCATAATAATATTTTAGTTTGGATATAGAAAATAATTGCCTCTTATAGACAACATCTTAACAATGTTGGCTCTAACCTCAGGCATTGGTGAGCCATGGATTTCTTTCCAAATTAGAGGATAAATATCCTCAATAATTCTCACCATATTGTTAGTGTAATAATAAAATTTCATAAACTAAAAATGATTATAGATCCTATTCTTTATATAATTGGTGGTCAGGATCCATAGCTCATTGAGGACTTTGTAGATAGTTCCCATAATAACATCCAATAGATATGACATCATATTAAAGTTGCCAATAGGAGTGGGCCACTTTTCTTTATGGTTGACCTAATCTCTTGAATGAAGATTTATAGTATCCCCCAATGTAAATATGGTATTATTGGTTAACATCATGTGCAACAATGGTACCCAGTCTAAATGGAGAAAATAGATACTAGGCATATAGTAAATTTTGTTAAGTAATGTCATGCCTATCCATTCACCATCCTAAATTTTTTGATGGGAATAGTAAATTTTAGATTCTTAACTTTGAATGTAATTATCTCATTTTAAAGTAGCCATAAAGGCAACACCTTTCCATTATATTATCTTGATTCCATTGAACTAATTTATTCTTATTAAAATAAGCATTTGGTGTGGGTAATGATAAATACCTTTAGAAATCATCTCCAATAATTCATACTACAACCATTGGATTTCCAATATGATGAAAGAAATAATATTTCATGACCTTTACTATGAATAATAAGTCATGAATGAGGTCGATGTATGGAATCACCTTGGGCTTGGTAGTAGCAAAATTCAATCCTTATCTTTTAATTGCTAACAAATCCTTGATGAACAATTGCTCAGAGGGAGATATATTTTCATCCAATGAAAATAAATCCATAGAATCAAACACATCCCATAATTTTAAATAATTTACATACCTATTGTCATAAATGGAGACATCAAATACTATATCCATAAACTCTATTGAATCTTAAATTAAAAATGGTGATGGTATAATTAATCCCCTAAATGGCCTAGATAAAGATGCCATTATTCCTTATGTGAAATTAATCATGTTTATAATCTTCCCTATGTGTTTTACATGATCTATGAATAATTCACACTTCCACTATTTATTGGCTTTACTCAAAACATTCCTCATAGGTAGCTAGGGATTTTATCATTCAGGATAGTAGTAGACTTTGAGTGAAAGTTTGTTTGTAAGAAATGAAGGCTTAAATGGCTACAAAACATGTATATATAATTTATCATTGAATAAAAATTTGTGTTTTATAAATTCTCAACATTTACCTTATTTTTTTATTTTATATATATTCAAATTTTGTTAGCTCTAGTTGGTGGCTAGCTTTAAAAAAATATTAGGAAGTATTTTGGCTTTTATTTAGATAATTATAGCAAGTATTTTGGCATTCAAGAATAAAGTATTAAAACTTTTTTGTGGGACCAATCTTTATAAAATACCTGAATAAAAAAACCCAAAGACCTAATTCCTATTAGATAAAATGTTCAAACAAAAAGTTTGAAGTGTATATATAAAGATTTATGATCCATTAGAAAAAATATCTAATGTATAAATGCCAAAGTCCAAAGGTATATTGAATAAAATGTCTAAATAAAAATCCCAAATGAAAAGTCTAAAGACCAAAAAAACTTCCAAAAAAGATAAGTCATTTTGGGATAATTGTTTTGGATAAAATTCTTGATACAAAAACCCTAAAAATTAAATATATTTAAAACAAAAAATTTTGAAGACCCAAAAGTCTCACTAAATAAAATCTTAAATGAATAAGTCCTGAACAAAGTGTGAAATAAGTTTTTAGACAAAAAACCCAAAATAAAAATGCCAAAAACCAAATCTATCAATGAAAATGTTTGCATAAAATACCCAAACATAAACCTTGATGACCTAATCTCTAAATGAATTTCTCTAAATAAACTAAGTCTTTACAAATTTCATAGTTCAAAAAATCCCAAAATGGTATTAATAAATTTAGTCCATAAAATACACAATACCATGCTAGATTCTTCTAAGTATGAAAGCTAGGATCATTCTATTAAAGAATTGGCTCAAACATATAGAAGAAAGGCTCAATAAACAAGGTCAGAATCAAAGAAAAGTGGGTACCCATTTCTTTTTTAAGAAAAGGGTTATGTTGGGTACAACATTTACCATAATATTTAATCAACCACACAAAGAGAGATAAGAGTTGACAAGCAAGGAAATCATCAAATGGAAAAAAAACACATAACACATTGAGAATACTTGCAAGCATTGAAATCCAAGTATAGAGCAAGAAAAATCCAAGAGAGATAATAATTAACTTAGGACAAAAGATAACATCACAAGGATGCAAGATCAATATCAAGAGACAAAAAGAGAGGAGGAGGAGAGCTCAATAAATAGAGATATGAGGTATAATAAGTTACATGTGTAAGATTCAACATGTGTTCCAAGGGTCTTTAATCCTCTTTAAAGTGAGGATGATGTATGTGACATGTGTAGGGAGAGTAGTTACATGTAATTATCTCCAAATCCAACAAATTGACTATAGATGTGAGTGACACCATTGCAATCAGTTACTAAATAGTGTTCAAAGCATAAAATAAGATTTTTTTCTATTTTTTTAATAAATAAAATATTTAAAAATATGTATCATGTGTTTTTCAAATATTTTGTGAATTTAAATAAAATATTTTGATTGTTTTGAACGTTTTGAGTTGTATATTTTTAGAAAAAAGTTGATTTTGTTAGTAAAAATTTTAAAACATTTAATCATGCTAATGTATTATTAAAAAATAAACAAAGGTATTAAGATTAAAATAAATCAAAGTTGCATTTGTGTTAATCATGCAATTTTATAAAACTAAAATCTAAAAAAAAGGTTAATTCTACATTACAATGTGTGCAAGCTAAAGGGGATAACACCATGTTACCAAACACCACTACTAAAAGGATAAATATTGAGCTACATAGTAAATGTGATGATTCAATTTTTTTTAAAAAAATTTATTTAAATGAATTATAAAAAAATAAATAAAGAGATAAAAATAAATAAAAAACAATAGCCAAAGCTTAAGAATCAAAACTGCGAAAACAATATTGAACTTAGACCAAGACCACTTGGTATAAAGAAAGCATAACAATATATGAAAGAATACAAAATAAAAAACTATGGGTATAGTGACATAAAGAGAACATAATTTTAAGGGGGGAATGTTACAGGTAAAGAGTGAAGCTAAATTTTAGAGAGAATAAGGAAGGTACAAATATCTAAAAATATAATTCTAATAACTACATGCAAATAAAGCATTGGCTTCTCAATAAAGGATAAAATTACACATTTATAAATTAGAATAATATGTTTAATATTTGCAAAGGAAAATACTAGACACATGTAGCATTATATACCATGAAGAACACAACTAAAAATAATAAGAAACACTCAAAAATATTATTAAAGAGATAATAGACACAAATAAAGTGCTTAGAAGAAGTAAAGATACCTCAACCATGGAAAATGAAGTAGAGGAAAGCCAAACTTAGATTGAAGGTAGAGATGGCAAGATCAAAAGCATTAAAACTTGGATTAAATAAAGTTTTAAAAATCAAATAAGCAATCAAGATACTGCACATGATTTGAAAAATCCAAAAAATAATAGAATAACTAATGGTGAAGAGAACAAAGTAGTAGTCTGAAAAAAAACACTAGGAAAAACATGGTTTTATTTATAAAAATATATGATAACTAAGATAGGAAAGAACATAATAATATAAAAATGTTACATAACCAATATTAGATTACTAAAAATAATATCATTCTCTCAATCACAAAAAATAATATACCATGTTAGAAAATAGAGCTTTGTATGAAGAAATGCTAATTCAGGATGATAAAAAAAATCTGAACAAGCAAAAAACATAATGTTACTTTTTAAAATATGAGAATATTTCAAACTATATTAATATTGGCTAAAAAAATCATCTCACAATCTTCATAATATAAAATTTCAACTTTAAGATAGAGGGTTAAAAATAGAAATGAAAAAAAATTAAAATTCCTCCAAGAAAGACTTGTATAATACTCACCAATAATGTTAAAACAACTAACATTCTTATACAATGAAATACTATTACCAAAGATCAAAATATAAATAAAATTTAGTACCTTAAAGATTTCAAAAATCAACAAAGTTACCTCAAGAGTGAATCACTCACACAAAGAGAGACAAGAATTGATAAGTGAGAAAAAATGTCAAATAGAAAAAACCTCACAATCAATTAAGAAGCCTTGCAATCAATGAACTCCAAGTACATAAAAAGAAGAATCGAAGAGAGAGAATAATGGACTCAAGACAAAAGATATCATCACAAGGGTAAAAGATAAGATAAAGATAAAGAGGCAAGAAGAGAGGAGGGGAAGAGCTCAAAAATAGAGCTAGGAGGAATAAGGAATTACATGTGTAAGCTTTAGCATGTGTGACAAGTGTCCCTAATACTCTTACAAGTGAGGAGGATGTGTGTGACATGGGGGGGGGGGGGGGGGGGGTGGGGGGGGCAAGAATTAAATGTTAGTAGCTCCAAATCCAATAAGTGGACTAGAGAGGTTATTGACACCTCAAAAGGCTAGAATAAAGTGCATTTATAAATATAATAAATTCACATACATAAAAGATTTAGGATAAGCCTAAAATACTATAAGTAGGGGAAAAATAAGGTTGATTCTTCAAAAAATTAACATGAATTATATATTTTAAATTATTATTAAAACTATTCCTCTACGTGAATGGGTCATCTCGACACCTTTACAATTAGTTTCATTAATGTTGAATAATATTTATTTGTGGTACACTTGTGTAGGTTGCATACATGATTTTTTTCTCTAAAAAATGTCTAATTCATGCATCCTTAGATCCCTTATTTCCTCTACTAAGACATATAATTCAATATTCCTAAAGTAGTATTTAAAAATATAATTTAATTTATTACTTCCTTCTTTTTAAATTGGATCAATGTGTTTTACTTTTCATTAAGTTTTAATATTAATTGATGAGTAAATTACATTAATTTGGATTCCATGTGCTCCAGTAGATTTATTTTTTTGAGATGTATTATGAAAATTTCCACCAATTTTATCTCTTTCATCTTCATTCTTTTATATTCACCTTTACCCTCATCCTATGCATCATTTGTTCTTCCTATTTAGATATCATGACTTGTGATATGACTCTTTTATTTCTCCTTTTTATAAAGTTATAACTGTGAATGAATAAAGAGTACAATGCTATAACAAAATTCACAAGAATATGAAGTAGACAGATTAAATGTAATATTTTTTATTAGTGTAATATTTATATATAAATAGAGTACATATTAATAAAACATGGTGAAAAAAATTGTATATATCTTAAAATAAACGTCAACACATAATGCATGTAATGTATAATTCTACAAGTGTAAAGAAATGTACGTAATAAATGTTATAATAAGATTTTAAGGAGAATGTTGTCTATGTAAAATTTTACTCCTTAGGGGTGTGTTATGTGTAGGATCCTAATATCCCAGAGTAGGCTGCATATGAAAGATATGAGGAAAAGGTATTTTTTTGGGTCATCTCCTAGCTAGACACCAATTTGGAGTATGCTACTCCCTTTGTGGAATCCCACAATATTATGTATTTTCCATTTACCTTATATATTTTTCAAATTAGGTGTATATAGCTTAAATACATATTAATTTCAAGACTATAACTCATGTATAAAGTGCACAAGCCTTCACCATATGTGAAGTTGTACTACTGATACATGTACTAATATCTTTGGTTAGTAGATGGGGGTGGAAGATTAATTTAGGACCTGTTATCATCTATAAAATAAAAGTTTAAAATTCTTAAGAGTATCCAAGATCAACACCCAACATCCTCTAAAAAAAATCCATATAACACATGAGATCTTTAAAATTTCAATGTTTTTAGAAATAAAACTTGGATGGGGTCATATTTTACTCACTATTAATATAGATCTCTTACACTAAGATATGTCTTAAAATTTTTGAACACAATTGTTAAAAATAAATGTTATGGCATAAAATGATTGTATAATTTACCTAAAATGTGTATGTTCTTATAGAGTTCAATAAATGATGGGACATAGATGTTGATCTAAAATGTTGTGATATTTTTTTATACACAATACTTCCAAAAACGTGTAATATAATATTGTCCTTTTTAGAGTCTCTAGACTATAACAATAAATCACTTCATGACAAGCAAGATGATATTACACATAATTTTAATAAATTTTAATGGAAATTTTATAGAATATTTCATATAAAAATTTGATAATTTATCATATAAATTAAGCCTAATATTCAATTTCAAGTGTTTCCAAATTGAAAACCATTTTAGGGGAAAAAGATAAAAGTACCCCATTGGTGAGTATTAACCACTAAAATCATTCCTAAAAGTAAAAAAATGTGTAGGGCATAGGGAACACATAACTCTCCAAATTACTTCTAAATGAAATATGAGTTAATGACATGAATGAATGTGGCACTGGTGTGGTGAAAAATGGCTTTGGCCAACATGGTTTTTGGGTTCCAAAAGGGTCATAAAGTAGCATGCCCTAAAATGGATCAATGATAATATTATTGTATAGGTCATGGTACATGAATGTAAACTCCACTACCTTTTTAATATCTTAATGTTGTATATCACATTGACCAATCTTAAAATACACCATGTTCAGATTCTTCAACTATGAGAGTAATGGAATAAAGGAGTTTTCCTTAGTTGTAATAAAATCCACCATGTAATTAGAGTGTTAGTTAAAAACCATCATTTTGATGCTTTAATAACCTCCCTCTTGATAAAATTAAGGATTCAGACATAGTAATTGGTAAATTGGAGCCCATGTTAGAGGCCACTATATCTATGTTCTGATCCACCATCTCCAAAAACTAGCCAATGACAAGTGGAACTAACTTTATGAACATGAATTCCCTCTATACCCTTAAAAATTCTCCCTTAATATTATTTTTCTCCTCAATTTATTCCTAATGTATATCAATGGACTCTATCTATCTTTATAGGGATTTTATTTTTATGTAAACATCCTTTTCCTCCATATTTTCAAACATCATTTTCTTTTGTTTTTCCCTCAGCAACATCCAATTGATATATAACCATTTTTTTTTGTAAATAAACTACCACACATTAGTATTTCCTTGTATAACCAATTGATATACATGGTACAATTGGTTCTAAATTAGAACACGGTGATCCCTATAAATACATTTGCATAAATATGATAACCCAATGTGAATTAGAACTTGATTTCCCATAAGTGAAACAAATTAAACAAACTACCACAAACTAATGTGAATTGATCTCATTTCAAAGCCTATAAATCTACTTTATAAATCTATATTTAAGAAATATATTGTTGTCATTATAAATATGAGTCTTGGGGTATTTTATTGAAGGATCCCAAGTCTCTTATCTAGGAGGAGTGATACTAGTCATGACTACATCCAATAGATATTACATAATATAAAAATGTCCATTGGACCTATTCTCTGACTTGCTCATCTAGTGTTTGAAATTGAATCTAATTGTCTCTCCTATAGAAAACATTATTGTAGTATTTAGAATATTGTTCAAAATATGGACCCAAATTTCCTTGACATAATAGATATTAGGAAAAACATATAATTTTTTTAACAAGGCCATATAATTTTAAATTCTAGGGATGAATCTTATAATTGGATTACTATTTATTTGAGTTGCTAATATAATTTTTTTGGGATCTAGTGCCCATGTCCTCAACATACCCTCAACATTGTTATCGTCTAACTAATAATATGAAGCTAACTAATTATAAGTCATATCAAGTGTTGGGAGTCAATAATATTTTATAAAGTCCTTTACAAATACATATGACACATGTGTTGGGATATAAATATGGTGAATAATGTTCCCATAGAAGTCTCTAGCTAAAATTTAAAAGGGCATCTATACATGGGAATATGTCTAGTTTGAAAGCCACATTATGTAGTACCACTATATTGATCACCAATAACTAATACATGTATTCTCAATATTGTAGATACAATTTTTCATCCACCCTATATGGATCTATTGAATCTATCTCTATCCATTATACTATATAATGCTAAAAGTTTTTGTCAGATATGGTTGGATCAAATACAGTGTCTCTATACTCAATGACACTACAAAAAATGAACATGGATGAAGTATGTTTTCTTTTTGAATTTTCCATTTTAGTTATTTTGAATAATTTTGTTAAGCCAAAAAATATTTAGCCTTTAGTCACAAGAAAACTATGATAGTAGTTCATAGAGATAACAAGTATAAAAGGTGTTTTCCTCTTACATTTTAGGTCCAATTATGTAATCAATTTAGTTGGGCTCAAACATTCACTACCCAAAATAATCCATTCATGGGAATTTATTGCATACAATTGATTGTCTACCTATCTATTATATTTTTAATTTGATTTTAATGATGTCAACTTTGGTGGGGTTGATTACCACAAGACACTTTATTATGACCTTTTATTACCTAGTCAACTTGTTAAGTCATTTATTGTGACACATGCCATTATATTGTGCAATTGGAATGCTTATTTCATTTATTTGGAATATAACACATGGCCTCATATTATTAATCTCTTGGAATTGATCTCTATGTCCTTGGTTATTGACTTGAACTCAATGAGATGTAGACACATGGTCCAATCTTGTTTATCCACTTTGTCACTTATATTAATGGTTTATGTAATTGAATTTTAGTTATGGATAATTGGCATGTCAACGTGTGGATGAATGTCACTTGTTTACCTAATCACTAGGATTTATATCTTGTATCACTATGTATAGATCATGGATGAGTGGGATGATGACACGTAGATGGATCTTACTTGTCCAAATTCCCATGGAGCTCTATACTCTATATTTTCACCTACCAATTATGGATGGGTGGGTAATGACACAAACTATTATCACTTATCCAAATTATCACCAAGGGTCAATGCTTTGATTCACTATGGGCAAGTGGGATGATGACATGTGGATGGTTCTTGCATATCCACTTATTCAAGAGTTTTACAATCTATTTATTTAATGTATAGGGAAAGATTGAGCATGATTGAGACACATGGAATGATATCATTAACCCAGATAGCCAAGATGTCCTTTTTCCTTGGTATATTTTTATAATGCTACAGACATGTAGGAGATGACATGTGGATTGTTATCATTTGTTTGATTGTTTTAATGTAGAAATAGCCTTAAAAATATTCTATATAGGCCATGAATAGATGATATTGAGACGCAGGGATGGACCTAAATTATTCAGATGGTCACCAAGAATAGACTTAGAACTTTAGAGATTTATTTGTGATGAATATGAGTAGAGATGTGTGGTGTGATCTCACCTGCTTAGATTGTCTAAATACCTATAACTGTTTGACACACTTTATATTTATTATTTTTTTAAGCATAAACAATATGTGGAAAAAATTGGTGTCAACCTGTAAATTTAATATAGTTTTTAAAAGACAAACAAACTTTAACAAACACCTAGTCAGCTCAGTTAATATAGAATAAAGTAAAAACCTAATTCCAATAAATATTTAGATTTGAAATGAAAAGATATATAAGAATAATTCAATGTAAAAACTGGTTTCAACTTAAACCTAAGGTATCAAATCATAGCTTAAATTCAGGCCTACTTGATTAAAATAAGACATGGACATGAAATTTTAGGCCATATATGGTCCTCATTTAAACTTTTGAAAAGCAAGGTGTTGGTCCCAATAGAAATATCTAGCTCTCTTACTAGCTCTCATTGATAAAAAAATATATTTTATGATTTTTTAAAGCATATATCTTATGATTAAAGTTTTTTACTATAATTTGTTTGCAATACCATAGTCCCTAACTATTCCCAACATTGTTTTATTATAAGTTAACAAAATCATTTTCTACGCATCTTAATAAAATATTGATAGTTGCATCATGATCTTCCCTAAACGTATAACTATAACATCTTGAGGACTTTGAGCTATGTAATCATTACTTAGTCAACAATGGATTTTCTATGGATAATTCAAGCATTCCCACATCCCCCAGTTCCCCCCTTTTACATTTGATATCTCTTGATAGCTTATTTAGGACTAGGGCATCGATTTAATATATCTTTCACATGTAAAATTGAGCTCCACAAAGAAACAAGTCACCTACAGATAGAGGTGAATAAATTTGGAAATCTAGATCTAATTCATATCATACCTCAACAAATCTATAATAGTAAACAATAACACACTATGACCTTGTCTCCTTCTATAGGCTTATACCAATATATAATGAAGTATTATTTTTTGATGCATTTGTGTTTACAATTTCTTTAATTTAGTCATAGCCTAAAAATAGTTTACACATTCTAAATTTAATATTTTTTCATAGAAAATTATCTAACTCTAGCCCTATTTTATATTTTTAGTAATTCATGACTTATGTACATTATATAAATCTATATATTTATTATATTTTATCTTAGCTAACTTCTTACACAAGATTTCAATAGTTTGCCTTTCTAGTTAGATTTAATTTTAATTCATAATTAATTTTAGTGTAAATAGGCTCATCCATCTACTTGTCTCACATCTAACCTATGAGAACTAGTCCTTTTTTGAGCTATGAGATTATTCCACCTCTATTTGATTTAAACTCATATGTATGTCTTTTCTTGATTCTCATAGGTTTAGTTGAATTCTACCGAAAATGAATTGGAAGGAAGTAAAATTATTTTTAATTTAAGGAAAAAACTTTTAATTAAAGGAAATGGAAATATTTTTAATAGATTGAAATGAAAATTAATTATGTCCACAAAAGGTGTTTTCAGACTAGTGATTTCATTGAATACTCCAATCACTCAAATCTTGCACTCAAAGGTATGATTGATAAGGTTGTTGTAATTATTCTTGGTTATATTGTTATAAATATTTGTGAGTTATAGTATCAATATTCATTCATCCCTAATGTCTTTATCCTCAACCGAACACCCTCTTTGGGTTCCTTGTCAAAATGGTAGGCCACAACCCTATTATATGAATGGAATGACTCAACCCTATTTTAGCCCTTGAGTAATAAATGGATTCCATGACACCCATTATCAAGGTCAAATATACACCTAGATTCATGATAAAACATGGCCTATATAAGAGTACACACACACACAAACACACCCCCCCCCCCCCACACACACACACAAAGAGAGAATACCTCAACCCTATGCCACATCTAACTAATAATCCATAAGCCATATTTATTTATAGATATGTAAAATCCATGACTTTTTTTAACTCAAATTAAAATGAGGATAATATATCAATTTATTTCTAGACACCTCTCTTTGAGTGAGACAATAAAATAATTTCATCTACAAATAGTAGAATTAAAATATAGACTCTAAAATTTGAGAAACCATTTTTAGTACCCTTTAATGTATTTAATTTTTTTTCCTTTAAATAATCAACGTAGAGTCTAAAAATTGTAGGATAAATTTGGAAACCTTGTTTATGACCTATGGCACTCCAAACATCCTTCACCTTATCACCATCCCTAATTCATACCTTGCTAATAATGGTATCATAAAAATGCTTTTAATACTTTAAGTATGGGTATAATGAGATGGAACTTGTTGCTACATAGAAATTCTTATATTATTCAAAGTGGTAAAGAAGTGTGTTTTGAATGTGATACCATGTGAAATATTGAGTTCACTATGGAGAAATGCTTATAATTAAATGGGTGTAAACCTCACTTAAAAAATTATGTGTTAATAGTCATTGTCCAAAGTTGAACATAACATTAAAGAAGAGGGATAAATATATTTATTATTCATAAGCCATGAATATCTTAAAATATACAAGAGAATCTCTAAAGAGGTAAAATAATCACCCCCTTGTCTCATAGTAAGGAGAGTATAAAAAAATTAAAATGGTCTTTAGACTGAGACTCTAGAGAAATAAAAATGACAAATACAATGATTCCAATGGATATGGTGGTATATTTTAAATTTGAAGATAATGGGAAGAAAATCTAAGATTAGCAAAGGGAACCATTAGGCTAAAAATTAATTATAGGTTTATGTACCTTGAGGGTTGGATGAACCCATCCATGAAGTGAAACTATAAATATCAGTAGTAACATTTTGAGTTGAGATACTATTTAGTCTAATACCATGTGTATTATAGGTATGATTTGATAACTTTTATATGAATTCCATTATTTATCACTCTAGAAGAGATGAGGAGCATCCACTTATAAATTATCTAGGGTTGCCTACCAATATAAGGATGAATGATATGATGCAATGAGGAGACACTAACATATAACCATGAAATAATCCCATTATTTTCTAGCTCCATAGAGGATTTATAAGCAATGTATCGATATCTAGGGTGACTACTATGAGAATTGCCCAAATTTATTACTCTATGAATCATTTTCACCACATGAAACATCACTGAAACAAGTGGGATTATGCCAAATTGTACATATATGATGATGTGAAATACTAATATATTTGATGGATATGTTTATAAAATATTTTTATAATCAATTTATTTTTTCATTTTTAGTCATCAATTCAAAGGTATGGTTCCCAAACCTCATAGCCATACAATAGGGTAGGTGTGATTAGGGATTGAAAAAAATAGATATTTATCTAAATGTCTTGAAATCATATACAAATAAAATCCATTCAAGGCTGGTGAGAGGTGTGTATCCCTTATTCATGGTAGAATCTACACTTGAATTCAAGTGTGCTAGTTGAAATGTTTTAAAATGGTGTGAATGCCATTTTTTAAGGAGCATATGAATTTAACCTACGGAACCTTTGTGAATTAAATTCATTAAACTTTATAATAATCAACCACCATAGAGTGTGGGTATTAATACACATAAATGTATGAAACTTACCCCCTTTCTAAAGAAGCTAATGTTTGGTGGATTTTGAAGCCTTATGGATACTTTTTACCATAAATTTGACACTAAATTTGATGGGCACATGTGCAAAGAGAATGTGTTTTGGATAAAGTCTCAGAGGCACATGTTTATTTTGGTCTAAGTATTGAAATAAACTAAAAAATAAAATCACACAATGAGGATGATCAAACTTGTTCTTAATCTTGAGTGCAGATACCAATAGGTGGTTAGATCTACATAAAATCATGTCATGGGAACCTCCAACAATCTCATTTAATAGTTGTTACTATAGAAATGAAAACCTAATTATGACCTTACATCTTACATCTTCATACATGGATTAATGATTTATAATATTATATGAATAAATTATGGAAAAACACCTTCATAACATATATTAATACTATAGGTATTAATATTCAGACTATATTTAAGTACTCTCAATTGACATCAAAATTATGTTATAATTATTATCCATTTATTCCTTTAATTAATAGTCATGAATGACAACATGGATGGTTTTCACATATACTTGGAATTATATGGTTATAAAAATCCCCTAACATGGACACATTTCACTAGGAAAACCTATTAAACTACTTTTTCCAAATCATTCTTTGATTATTACATAACAACTTTGAACACATGTGGTAGTTGCCAAAGTAATGACAAGATTCACCATTCTAATATTTATTATCCATATTTTATAATAACCAATGCAATAATTATTATTGATGCTAAAAAAAATTAGAACTTGTAAACCACATAATGCTAAACACAGTGAATCTATGTGTTTACATAAAAAGTATATTACCCTAAAATATAGATATAAAGTTTCATTGTCATTTAAACCCAAATCAGGAATGAAAATATGAACCTTTGGTTTATGTATATAAAAATTGTGGACAAAAAATATACTTAGAGTTGAATTTATATTTTAGGATCTAAGAGGAGTAATATCTAAAGCCATCAAAAATAATGGAAATAGGATATAGATTAAGTATGGGCATCAATTATACAAACATGATCCAATATTTGTTAATGCACTTGATGATTCAAAATTCTATTGGTGGATTTATCTATTTAATACTTCCATGAAAGTGTCCCAAACGATACAATATGATTATCCTATCAATCCAAAGGATGCCAAAGAGATATAAAAGGATGAGGAGGTGGTATTACTACATATGCTTTAATAATTTTAGAAGTAACTATAACTTACACTACAGTCACTCTTACTACATTATATTCAAGGCCAAGGGATCCTTATGAAAGTGTTTTAACAAATGTAATTTTTTGGGTTTAAAATTCTTTGATTCTTTTTATTCCTAGTGACATTAATACTATAGTAATTTATTATGCTATCATTATAAAAAAAAATTAAACATCAACCCAAGCCCCATTTATTCATTTATTTCCTTCCACTGCTATTCAAGATACTATAACAACTAGGGTACATTTTGAGGACTTAGTATCTAATTATATTTTTAATACCCAACAAACATAAGAAAGACCTTCTACTCAACTAGGGATGACCATTACATAAGCCTCCCAAATATATTTCCCAATATTTTATGTTCATAATTTATCAAACCTAACCAAGCATATTATAAGGACTCTCTAGTAATAAAGAGTATAACTTAGAGAAAGGGTTTTCTTATTTTTCTTGAACCCTCTGCATCCTCTAATCCATATTTCATGGATAATATTCCACATTAATTATTAATGTAACCCATGAGAAACCCTTCATTACCTACTTCCTCATCTCCACCCCAAGATACTAAGAAAAATCTAATGATGCTTTCTACATGGATATAACAATTTGAGGAAGAATAATCAATAAGGCAAGACTTAGTTTTAGATTAAGGTAAAAATAGGTTTTAAAGGGACCCTAAAACCCTGAAACAAAGATAGAGAGATGAAGCATTTACGACCATAGGCAAAACCTAAAACCTACTACAAAGAAGTAACATAAATAGGTTTTATATGGACCTAAAAGCACCTAAAAGACCACATGTTAAAACCCAGGTTTTACATAGACCTGGCTACACCATAGTCAAAAGATTACAAAAAGCCAAGAAATAGGACCAGATAACACAACCAACTAGAAGAACCAGGCTATTCTTCCAGTTCCAAAATCATTTTCACTACTTCCTTACCTTTCACATCAGTATCCTAAATGGTAGTAGCCACTGACATGGCTCCCTCTTGCATAGCTTTCTTTCTTGAGCTCTATCTCGTCCTCTTCCTAGGCCCCTCCAAGGATTTGATCTCCTCATTATCTCTTTTTCCAATATTAACAGCTGCAGCACATATGTTAGATGTAACTTCCTCCATTTTCATTCTGCTCTCCTTGATGAGTTCCCTTAAGTTTTTCTCATAGTCTTTGAGCTTGATGGGGATGTATCTCATCTATTTTTCCATGTTATTGATTTTGTTCCAAACTGCCTTCTGGTTGTCTTCCATTATTTCCATCTTCCTTTTGAGATCCATTATCTCCTTGAACATCCATGAATCAAGTTGGAGGATAGCCTCTACTTTGCAATTAACCCATCTCATAGGTGTGTGCCTTCCATCGTTCTACATTTTCCACTCTTTTGTGTTCTTATTAGGACTGTTCTCTCCTTCTTCAATGTGATCCTCTCTTCCCCTTTGATTCTATTCCTTAGTTTCAGCTTGAACTCCCAGGTCCATTTCTTGGTTGTCAGCTTGAACTATGTTTTCCCTCTCATTTATCGAAATAGGGTCCTCAACAAGGTCATCAAGGACTTTATCATCCTCAAACACTTGTTGGTTTTCCTCAGAGTCATCTTCACTATTTTCAGACTCCTCCTCTATGTTGACTCCTTTCTAATTCTTCTCTTGAACTTCTTCCTCATTGGAACTTGTATTCCTGCTTTCTGTTCCTCCCTTATCATTGAACAAACAAAGGTTTTCATGTTTCTAGATAGAGTACCTAATAAATTAAATAGAGTGAAGAATAATATAATTATGTTTTAGTGTAAGCCAATAAAATTATAAAAATAAAAGGAAATGTTTTCATTGATAAATAAAATAAAAATGAGTCATGAAGATGTAGATGAATATGAGGAAGATCCTATCATAATGGTTGATGTAGCTATGGATATGATCAAATACATGTTCACAAGATTTTATTATTACAGAATGAGATTATAAGATCATAATGTAATTGATGCACCCAAAGGTATAATTAGAAATGTATAAAACTCTACCAGGACTGTATCACATCTTGTGCTCCATTAGATTAGCTAGAACATAGTTTCAACCACTATGGGGAGATGTGGTTAAGTTTCATAAATAAATGAAATAATAGAATGGAAAATTGATATTCATTGGCAAACTAACTCAACTAAAGTCCCACTAACCCCTTAATTTATTTATAGAACCTAATTTAAATTTGGCTTAAAATCATGTAAGTGTAAACAAGAAATTAGGATAGAATAAAGGGTAATATAAACAAAAACTCATTGAATAACTATTTATACTAATTATATGACCAATATGGATCCATTAAAACTAACTAAGGGATATCTTATCACACAACACTATAATAGAGGGTTCTAAAGCCTCTAGTCATGGAGCACTAAAAAATAACCCTAGCTAGGCCTAAAATACATGAAATAAAATAAAATAATGTAGTTATTACCAGATATTATGCATAAAGCTGGATAATTTAACACAAAAAAATAGATCAATATAAGGAAACTCTACTTAAGCCAATTTAGAGGTAAACTAAGCAAGGAGTAGAACATTCAACCTATTACATTGTGCAATATCCATCTACGAAATGAAAGATTAAGAGTTAGAAATACATACCTTTGGATGGACGTGTAATGGATCAATATTTCCCTTAGCCAATACTTATTTCCAAGAGGTTTTTGTGTATTTATAAATATCACACTATATAAATGATATATAGGCTAAAAGACTCCTACTTTGCATCTATTATCACGTAGATTTTGTACTTGTATTGATTGTAGAACTTACCATGAAAAAATATTATGATACAATGGGATCACCTCCAAGATGTAAGACATTGGTCAATTGAGGTAAACCTATAGAGAATGCTAACTTAATTTCACTAAATTTGGTGAAACTGATATAATACCAAATCGTGTAAAATTTTTGCTTTTTTAAAGACCTTGCTTCTAAACTAGGTTTTTGACTATGAGAAAAGAGTTTTAGAAATGAAATTGTAAAAATAGAAGTGGTGATTACACCAAATATTTTGTAGTGTATTTTAATGATATATTTAATGAAAATAATAGAATAATAAATATAATGAAATTTTTAGGAGAACAAACTCTTGCAAATGTGAAAGCAAAGGCAATACTGGGTATTTTTCATACAAGGGACAAAATTCTTTATTTCTAATCAAACAGTATTTATAACGGTAAATAGAATACTAAAAATGAAATCTAGTGACTAAAATAGGAACAAATACATCCAAAAATACTTAAATAACCTTACATACACAAATATTACATGAACAATAAAGGTAAATCTTCAATTTATTCTCATTCTCTAAGTTACAACATGTAGACAAGTTATTCAAAATGTAGAATAATCTCTCTAACAAAAAAAATATAAATGGGCTATTCCATAGTACCTATATCTATATAAAAAATCTAATGGAATAAATGTAATTAACAAGTAAATCTACACCTAATTAAATAACATGCAAAAATATGGAAAATCCATGTAAATGGGTCATGGTCTTCAACTTTAATGATGTCCTTGGTGAGGTGAATGGTTGGAAAGAAACATGCAAGTGTTGGGATTTCTACTTAACTAATGGAGGTGCAAAGGAAAATTGATAATCTTTATGAAATTCTTTTATCTTCTTCAATTTATTTTTAATGACATATCCATGAAATGAGGCACCAAAGTGAAACTCAAAATTTAGAGAAAAATATAGCTTTAGATAACTTAAGTATATTTTTGCAAAACCCTAACTTGTAATTTTTAATTGGGAATTTTACAAATTTCAAGTCAAATAATTTTGAAAAAATAAAAAATACATTTTGCAATATGTGATTTTGTAATTTAAGAAACTCATACTTGTAAAAAAGGAAAGTGTAATTTACAAGTTTATTTTTTACAACTTTTGACCTATAAAAAAGGAACATGGAAATTACAAGTGGCTCTTTTTCAAAAAGATCTATCAAAATGATAGTTTTAATTTACAATATGAAACTTTACAATATTTTTTACAATAAAAAAATATAATATACAAAATGTTCATGATAAAAAGAATTAATCTACAACCAACACCTTTTAAGAGTCTTTATCTTTTTTCACCTATGTCTTCTCGATATATGCATCAAAATTCTTGAAGATATCCAAAATATGATCTTTATGAAGACCAAAAGAATAGAGGTGGATTATTTCACATTCTATTATTGTATTAGATAGTTACCTTATGAATGATTTGTATTCTTGATTCTCTTCTCCCATTTGATCCAATGTATTAGGCTACTAGATAAAATGATGGATATAGCTCAGGTTGACGGTTGTATCTCATGTTGATTCTCCTTCGACCACTCCTTTGAATTTATCCTAAACTTATTTCACTAAAAGGACCTATTTTTGATGATTTCTTTCTTGACATGACAATTTATTTAGTAAATCTTTAATGTCATATAGTATATCAGTGGCCTTGTCATGGGTAACCTTAACTTTATTGTCACTTTTTGTTAATATCCTTATTTTGAATTAAGATTCTCTATCTAATTCCTCTACTATGCATCATTTATCAATATCTTTTATGTAAGGAGGATATTAGTTTATATTATATCCATAATTTTCACCTTTGGATAGAAAAGGTTTACTCTTTCTATCCCTTCTTGATACCTTTTTATTTGTTCTTTCAAAGTTGCTCATCTCTCCTTTAGAGTTGTATAGTGGTCCATTACTAATTCAATAATTTTATTGCCTTTTGATATGATCTCTTCTACCTGGTCCTTTATGTCCCTTCCCATGTTTCCAATTTATTTCACTTCATCAAGTGTCTCTTGGTCTATTATTAGAGTAATAGGTTATGTTGTTTGAGTAGCAGGCTCAATGAACTTCTTTAATGTAATTGTTAATTATTTAACCTTGTTCTTCAATTAGTCCTTAGTGACCTTGTCACTATCCATTTTCTCAAAAAGAGAGTTAATTTTGGATTGAACATCATGGTTCAATCCCTCTCTTGTAGGATGACCAAGGTGAACCTTTGATACCTAGTAAGTCCCCACCAATATATCTTATTTTTGTTTATCTAGTGGGGGGACTACAATATCTACATACTTATCCCCTACTAAATCATATAATGTTATTTCTATGGTTTTAGGAGTTATTTTGGATTTATTATATGCATCTATAAGGCCAATATCTAATTTATATAGGGACACCATCTACTTAAGTTTATTCCTCACCATCTAGCTAACCAACTAAGAGTAGCATCTTGTTGTGTTGATACTATCACTTATGAAATTGTAGATGAAGATGTTGCACAAATGCTTATGGTGACAAGTGTTGTGTCCATCACTACTATTATTGTTGATTATTTTATAGATGTATTTATAACCTCTTCCCAATTTATGGATTGAGTGTCCACATTTGTGTCAGTGACTTGATCCATCTCTACCTCCTATATATGGGTTGAGGTTACTATGGAAGTGAAAGAGATGGGTAAAATGGAAATATATGTGCTTACTAGGGGTGTGGCAGATGGAAGTGACACTAATGGAGGAGTATAGACTAGTAGTTATAAAAGGGGGACTTGTAAAAGTATGGAGTCAAAAGATTTAAATTAATCAATCAATGTTTTGGGGATACTCAGGATTGGTAAAGTAGGGAAAGTGAAGGGAGATGAAGATGAAGTAGTAGTTATCCCATGGATTGGGATGGCCAATGGGATTGTAGTCAAAATTAATAAATCCATGGCTATATATTGATGTGGGGTGTTGGTTATTAACATGGTGGAATTGGTGATTAGAGATGAGATGGAAGTAATTATGGAAGGAGGTAGTGAAATTATGGGAGAGGGAATAATTATGGAAGGGGGAAGCATAAGGGAGACTCAAGTGTCCAATTGAATTGATTGAACTATAAATAATAGACTTATTGGCATAGGTAAATTGGTGAAAATGGAGGTGATAATCACTTGAGGAGAAGGAGAGGAGACAAGAGGAGGAGGTGTTGAATCTAATAGAATGGCAAAGATAGGTGGGGAAGTATTACAAAAATGGGAGTAGATAATGACTGAGATGGGAATAGAAACTATTATTCCTACAATGACATATATATCTTTAGGTGAAATCACTATTGGTTGATATAATGCTACTCCTTGACTAATTGACTATATTCTCTTGGACTTTGAGTTCTATTTTTTCTTAAGAGAGATTATTGGCCTATCTATCTATTCTGGGAGTGCCCTACCATTGGAACCTTATTTTGATGGTGGTATTCCATTCTCCTTGAGTTTTATTATTTTTTAACTAATGATCATTATTTCTTTTGTCACTTTTACCCCACTTTCCCTTAGCCATTTGATTAATATATTTATTACATAAGTGGTTCAATCTATTAATGAGAAAGATTCAAGGATGGAGCACCTAACTAGTAGAAGGGGTTGAGAATAGAATTTTTTTCTCATAGTAGACCTTGTCTACTAGGGACTCATCATCAACAAAGTCCTTATGAATTGGTGCAATTTTTAAGGCCTTAATTTTATCAAGGTTAATTCTAGAGTAGTCCTTCAATTACCTCTTCTTCATCTTAGAAGTCCTCCTAGTAGTATTCATAGTAGGGGACATGAGAATATGTTGAGATTCCCAATGTAATAGTAATTTTTCCGTTCACATCATAGAAAGGCAATGCTACCAAATATATCAAGGTCATCTAGGCCATTTTATCTTCTACACTCTTAGATTTTGATAAAGTATGGCATGTGTAAATACCTATGCTAATGGGGAAATGAATTCCTAACTTGTGTCTTTTGAATAACAACTTGTAAGTTTCAACTAGTTACCTCTCAAGTTCTATTAATGCTGATTTATCACTCACATACCTCAAGAGGGTGTAAGGATAACCATTTAATTTGAATACTCTAATATATGATTATGTGGGAAATTGGATGAAATAAGATCCCCAACTAGTAATATATGAAGTGGTAGAATTAGATAATCTCTTCTTCTCTAACTCTTTGTCAAACATGACTATGATGAAGTATATTAACACATCATTTACTCTCTTGAAGTGTTTCTCACTTGCCTCAAGAGTGAGGTTAGGGTAATATTTGAAAACTTTATTCATTTGGTTAGCTACTATGTTTAGTATTGGGAAGGCTTTCCCCTTGGATAATATATAAAATAGATAATAAACCATAAAATTTCACTATGCTATGGACTTCCATCAACTTATTGTTGATGGAGTCACTAATTAGCTATGCCTAGTGGATGTACTTCATGTTCTATTGGATTACCCATATATATCGGTACATCTAGTAATGGAATTTCTTTGCATCATGGTAATTAGTGATCTTATACAATATTATGATTAGATCACCTACCTCATCCTTAAAATCAATTCTTTCCAATGTTTTAGGTAATATTATGAATGTAGCTATAGGGATCCTTAGCCATTGCTTATTCATTACCCTTTGACATCCAGTGTTATTTTCTTCATACAATTTATTTGATGAATATGTATTTATATTTAAGTAACTCTCAAATTTAGGTATCAATAACATGGAGTCTATGAAGTTTGGGTCTAGGTTTAGAATCCTTTCCTCTTATTCATTTGACACCTCTCTCTTATCCACATCATAATGATTTGATAATGTGAGCACCAACATAGATATTTTCATAGTCAAGGGGAATGTTGCTTCTTGAGGTAGCCCATAATTGTAAATGCTTTGAATCTAATGATTTTTAAATTCATCATTTATTCTAGTATAAAAATCACCTAAGTCAATGTTACCTTGGTCCATATTTGTAATCTAATTTGTAGTAGATTCTAAACTGAGTGTAACACCAGGTACTTTAGATTTGAACTTAATCTCTTACCCATACATGGATTCTAGAGAAATTGTTGGGTGAAAACCAACTATAGAGTTGGTAAAATTTGAAGGTGCAATATGTAGGTGAAATCTCTAATGGAGATTGGAGTTATAAATGCAAGGAAAATATCTAATGGAGATATTAGATGCAAAATACACTTATGTTTCTTGGTGAAAATTTTGATGGAGACTAAAATTATTCTTTGCATGTGAAAAGTCCATGGGGATATAGATTTGTAGTTGTAGATTGAAATCCAGTGGGTTTTGGAGTTATTTTAGCAAGTGTAAAGTCTATGGGTGACTATACATAGAATCTATAAGCGAATATTTGGTTGGGCAAGGGATATCTCCAAGACTATTTGACTGGTATATGAATTTTGAAAAAAAACCTAGGTTTTTTAAGAAAATCTTGGAAATGACTTCATAAGAAAAAAATATCTAAATGAGTTTTTTGCGACACCATAAAAATAACCTAAAACCCTATTTATGCCTAATCCAAGTAAATAAAACCCTAAAATGTAACTAGGTCTACTAACAACATGTAGGAAAAAGAGAGAATAACTCAATCAAATTATATTATGAGAAAAGATAACTTGCAAAATATAGGAGGTCAAACAAAATACTATGTAGGGGGATTAGTGCCAACGTATCTTGAATGCATGGCTACATGGTGGCAAAAGTGTGGTTTACAAGCATGGATTATGGATTAAGTTTGCTATTAGGGTCACAAAGATCCAAAACTAATTTTTGTAAATTAAACACTAATATAAATTAACTATAATTTCATTTATATAACCTTTGGATTAATTTACCTTATGTCGGTGGTTAGTGGGAGATCCAAAGTCTACAAATAAAATTATAATTTTGTAAGTTTGATAATTGCACTTTGACCTCCACATTCTATGAGATTGTTTGACTCTTTTTAAATTGGAATGTGGAAATCAATGAATAATTTACAACTTTGTAATTTTCAATATGCAATTAGAGTTATAGATTCCATAGAAAGGGTGGTCAGCGGGAATTAGAACAAGAGTTGCAATATGAAACTTTTTAAGTTGTAAATTACAACTAGAGTTCTAGTTTTTATTGGAGAGTTATCATGATGATGTCATGATGGCATCATGAATATGTTTTAGTGAGTGGATGAAGTGATTTGATATCCTAAGTGTCAATGAGAAAGTGTGTAATGTGTTCGTTCTTGTGTGCTTTATGTATCGTTGGTTGATCTTTATTATTGACATGACTAGAGAAAATCAAGGATGAGTATGGTGATTTGAGCATGTGAAATAGGTCCTTTGGATGTTATATATGCTTGGATATATTCTATTAATAAGTGTAATTCACCTGGTTGATCATAGTTTTCATCTAGACACTTTGGATCTATAGCAAAAAATTTGAGTACGTAGTTTGATGGCATCACCATTGCAACATGGGAATGAGTCAAGGGGAGTTGGTAATATGGTTGTGATCACATTAGTCCCTAGTTATTTTATGCCAAATATCAATTCATTCATTGAAGCAAAATCAAATATATGAGATTGTAAAGGTGGCTTCTTAGTTAGAATTCATTATTTTTCCATAATTAGCCAAATTTGTAGATTGGCTAGAAAGAGCTAAGTAAGCATGTTGATGAGGTTAGAATTCACACACATGAAGGTGTCAAGATAAAATTATCATATGGGTTTGTTTTATTTTTTACATAAATTATTTGTGATAATTTTTAGGTAATGTGATGTAATACATCAAAATATATGCATATGCAATGTTACGCTCCCATTCAGTTTGACTGTGTTTTCCCATAGCCAATTTTGCAATATGGCAAAAAGAGCAGAGTGAGAATTTTGATGGTGATATATATTGAATGTGTTAATGTGTCAAAATAAACTAATAATATGGGTTTGTTTAGTTTTGAGCATAGATTATTTGTAATAAATTTGAGATCATGCACTAAAGCACAATAAAAGTTATGGTTGTTTAAAGTTGGCCTCTTAGGTAGGTTTTGACATAGTTGGCTTTGCGATAGAAGCTTTTGAAAAGGAATTATAATGGTGTTATATCTCACATGTGTGAGATTTATAGGAGATATGTGTCTAATGGTTAGAATCTCCTTTGTGAGGATATTATTTGGTCTAAGTTTAAGATCATGCAAGTAAGCACCAAAAAGTTATTGAGGTCCAAAAATGGCTACGTAGGTATATTGAAAGGGTTCCCATACATATTCATTTTTGAAAGTGTTAAAATTCAATCAGGATCAAGGTGTGTGTTTCTCTAAGGAGTTAGGAAGAAAAAATATGAGGATAGGTTGATGATGTTTAATGAATAATAAAAAGTACAAGATAATGATCCAATGGCAAGTAGACATTTGTATAGATTGATCAAATGGTAAGTGTATATTGTTAAATATTTGGTTGATTCATGGAGATTGATAGAGTGCATTGAGTCAACATTTCAAGATTTCATGAGATAAGGTCAAAGTGACTAAAGCTTAATGTTTAGATTTGGTATACTATTTGTTAAAGATATAACAAGATTGATGGTGTGAGATTGATCCAAAACTAAGAGTTCATGAGATTCGATCATTGTGTTCAAAGGTTAACTATGACTATTTGCATTTGAATATTTGAATTTGTAAATGAAAAAACTAGTGTTTGGTTTTTGGACCATATCTTTCGATAGAAGATGAATTTGCTCATGTAGTAAAAATCAAAGTGTAAGAGGACTCCAAGGTGCATCTAGATTTATATATTTGAAGATCTATAAGTGATTATAGTCAAATATATTGAGCCTATAAGTTGATTGTGTGTTTGTGTTTATTCTGTAAGTGGCTTGAGAAGGATATTTCAGCTTGTGTTGATGTTGTTTTAATGTCTCATGATAAATTAGATGTTAGAGCATGTTTTAGACTCCATGAGGATACTCTATGTGGATTTTATAGGTTTGATCAATCTATATTTATTATGAAAAATGCTTAATAAGTTGACTATATGTTTGATAATGGTGTTCCTATGTGTACAGTATGTGTTTGAGTTGTTTGAGCATATGCAAAGGTGAGATAAACTAGCTGTGATGATTTGAGGATGTAAAAGGGGACATAAGGAATAGACCCATGTATTTGAAAGTGGTCTTGTGTTATTTTTTTGTTTGAGGGGGTGATAAATAGATGAATAGGTCTCTATGACACTTATAAGAGCTATAAAGGCCTTATTAAAAGGTGTAGCTAATTAAGGGTAACCCATATATGATATGGTCGACCTATGAAGATAATTTTGAGATGTGTATTTATATGCTACATGTTTTAAGGGTTAAGACATGCTTAATGGCCAACCAAGATGTTGTTAATCCTGAATGCTCTATATATAGTGAAACTATATATGATGGTTTTTAGACTTGTATATTTTGAGGATGTGTGAGCATTGAAGTGAAGAAAAGAGGAGGCTAATTTTGCCAAATGAATGGATTGAGAAGTATATAAGATTAAGGAATATGTGTATGACCTGTAGATCATGTTTTTGAGGTTAAAATAGTGCTCTTGTAGGTTTAGCATGAGTGAAGAGGTATAGAGTGATCCAATAGGGTGATTTGGATGTCTTGAGATTGAGTGAATGATTGATGGTGTATGTGAGATCTTGGTGGTTAGTTTAAGTGATTGATTAATATGTAGACTATGTGTATGACCATATGGTCATGTTGTTGAAGACCGTGATAGATTTTTTGTTGTAAAGGATGCATTGAGTGTCCAGAGTTAAATATCAGGGTTAGTTGAAATATTTAATGTATCCTAATTGATATTTTTGTGTTGGTTCAAGTATGTAGTGTGATTTACCTAATAGGAAGTTTTGTGTGATCTAAAAGGTGGCTTTGGATATATTGAGAGATTTATAATCAAAGTTATATCATCAAGTGTTGAATACATCAGTGTAAAAGTGGATGTGTTCATATCTTTTATTGTGGTAGCTCAACATCTAAGGTGGTTGTATCCTCTTTGCAAGGTGATACTTCCTAAAAAGTTTGGTTGTTATTGTAGCTCAACTAGGCATGTGTGACAGTACCTTATGGGATTGAAGCATCACTAAATAGGGATTATAGTTATTTAATCATTTGTATATTTTATAATTAGATCTTATTATTTTATGATAGTATTCCAATTACAGGTTTTAATGGGTTTTATTCCCCAAAGGTTTCCCATGTATCATATGTGTTATGTGCTTGATCTTGCATTTTATTTATTATTCATTGCTATGAATGATGTATGCCTCATGAATTTATGTGTTGAATGATTAATATTTTGAATGATTTGTAATTAGATTTGAAATTATTTGGGCTCACTAATTCACTCCCCCATCTCAGTGATTATAACTCTAATAGTTGGTATCAGAGCTGGTCCTTTGGAAGAAGATTAATAGCTTAAGGGAGATTCTAAGTAGTACTACGATGGTTAAATAGTTGAGGATATAAAATATTGATTTGAGATCAATGGTTAAAATTCTTGAAAATTAGATTATTAATATTAAAAATCAAGGATGTAGAATGATGGATGACATGGTTAAATAATCCGAGAGGGATAAGGAAATTAACCGAGTTCATAGAATTCATGTGGAGGCTACATATTAAAACATGAAACCTAAAGAAGTTGAAATTGAAAAATTAAAGGCTAAACTTTTAGATGAGTATGAAAAGGTCATAATCAAGATAGGCAATCCTGAAGAATAAAAAAAGAAATTAGAAAAAGTCAAAGAAGATGGAAAATAAATCAACAATCTCAAGGATCGGTTAGGGGTAGCTAATGTAAATCTAAAGACAAGAGAAGAAGAATACAAACATCTTAAGACTCAATTAGAAAAATAAAATTTAAAAATGATTTCAAGTTAAGCTGAGTATGATGAGATGAAAACTAAGATAAAATTATTGAAGAATGAGCATGGATAACTCATAGACAAGTTAAACAAGCTAAGAAAGGAGCATGAGAAGTTTGAACAAGTCAAGGAGATTGAAAACTTGAAAATAAATGAAAGAAGGTCTATTACATAACCAAATGCTTCAAGGTATGCCAGTTTATCTCATGGTCATTGTTATACATGTAATAATTATGGTGATAGGGCTAAGGAATGTAGAATGAATTTAGTCAATAATGGAAATTCATGGAGCTATGATAGAAGAAGTTTTTGGCCAAAGATTGATCATAATTCAAATCTATCAAGAGGTATGGTGAATGATGTTATTTATTTTAGTTGTCATAAGAGTGGACATATTTCTAGATTCTATCCAAATGGTGTTAAGAGGTATTCAATGTATGTCAAAGGATATAAATATCTTAGAAGTTTTGAAAAAGGACAAACTCAGGTGTGCAAACCAAAGTTTATCATTGTCAATTATTTTAGTCAAAAGGATGATAAGAAAGTTGCTCTAGAAGGCTATATTGTAAATCATGATAAGTTCAAGGATGAACTAGGTAAGATGGATGTCGAAGATAAGAAAATTTGAACTATGGTATGGAGACCTGAGGTAGTAAAGACTAAGAATACTAACCCTATTGATTCCAAGATTCTTGATGAATTGTTTGCCAAGCTGGAAAAAGAATCAGAAATGAAGGAGAGTCAAGAGTTTCTATTGACAACACTTATTGACAAATCTAAAGAAAAGAATGAAGTAAAGGATTAAATTAAATTCAAGCAGGACTATAACTCAGAGAAAGATAAGGAGATATAGGAGTCTCTTGAGTTTTGGGACTTTTAATGTCTCTATGTTAAAGGGGTGTCTCTATATAGGCTTCAAGGAGACTTGTCAGTCAGAGGAAGATTGGTGGCTATCAGATATTGTTTGATAAGATTGTATGTAAACAAGGTATGTTTGTGAATTATTTTATATATGTTCTATTTGGATAAAATAAGCTTGTGAAGAATCTTAGTGGTCCTATTCTGAGAAGGAGTTGGCTTATTGATCATGGTTTAGATGTTTTGTTATAAATTTGTCTATGCCATGGAAGTTCACAATGTTCTAAAGATGAGGTATCTCTATATGAGCATTGAATGTGATTGGATAGCATTTGAAGACTTATTGAAGATGTCATATTCCAGATGAAACATAAAGTTAGGGGGAGATTTTTAATTGGTCATGTCCTAAGATTAGAGGACTGAGTAGTTGAATCTAAGTAAGAAGGTGTGGAGAAGTAATTTTTTGTGCTCAAGATGATAATTCCAATTAGAGAAGGTCTTTGGTTAAGGGGGAGCAACAAGATCATGAGTTTTCTCTAGAGGTTTGTGAAGGAGTTGTAGTACAGGATCAATATGGATGGTTCCAGATGGATTAATGAGATTGATGAAAATTTTAATAAGTGTTTGGTTCTTATAAAGTTATATGCATTTGTTTGTGGTATGCTTTAGGTGTTTTTTATGTTTGAAGGAATGTATGTGCCAATTGAAGATTTTTTAGTGCTCTCAGTTTTCTCAATTTTTGGCTTAAAGGCAAGTAGGCCTAAAATGGGTTATAGGATGTATAGGTTCCCAAAGATGTGGATGCACAAATATTGTTCCATAAGTGTGTAATGGTTGTCTCCTAATATATAAGAATTTTTAGAGGTGGATGTTGATTGGAAGGTGTTGTGTTGACTTTGTTTGTTTTAAGATTCTAGGGTTTTGGGCTCTACTAAAAAAGTGGTCTATTTTATGATTTGAGGTATAAGTATTTTAATATATTTAATGGGCCAAATGGGTGGTTAAATCAAGCTTCTAAAATATTTTAATGTTTGTGGTTCTCAAGTTATTCAAGTTTTTTCCAAGTTAGAGGAATATTTGGATAGTTGGTTTTTGAAGGAAGTATATTATAGAGGATGCTCTTGGTGATGAAAATTGGTTTGATTTAGGGGGAATACTAGAGTTATATAGATATGTATTTTAAAGTATTGAAGATGTGTCTACTAAAAATTATGGGCTTTGTAAATTTTAGGTAGGGCTACAAGGAGGTTAGACATGCCTAGTTTGAAGAAGAATATTTTTTTTCTTAGTTTTCCAAAATAAAAAGGTATGAGTATTTTAATGTATGTTTTCAAGTTAGTTTAGTACATGTTTCCTATTTTTTATAAGTTTAGATGTAGATTTGATGGTCAAGGAAGTTTCTTGAGAAAGAGGCCTCGTAATCTTGCATGGTGGTTCATCATGATTTGTGGAGATCTGAAGATTATTAGAAGGTGAAATTGATTATAGTTCTTAGGGGAGAGTCTATTTTAGATGTTTCTTGATTATTTATGTCAATATTTTTCTATTTTTATGTGTTATTTCTTCATTAGTTGCAGTGATTAATTGAAGAGAGTGTTGGCATGGAGCAAGAGGATGTTATTAAGGCAAGCTAAAGTAGGCTGAAGGTAAGGGGGAGTTTGTATCATCTTTATAAAAATGTTTCTTTACTATTTTATATTATTTTCATGTTCTCAATATTAGTTTTTTATCACTTTGTCATTATGTTAAGGGGGGAGAAAGTTCATGTTAGGGAGAAAGTTTCTATTGTGGGAGTGTTTAAAGAGAGAGAACATGAGCTATATATTGATATATTGATAAGTGTTGACATCAATGAAAAAGTTAGATATTGTTGGATATTTGTCATGATGATGTCATGGTGGTGTCATGAAGATGCTCTAATGAGTGTATGAAGTGCTTTGATAGACTACATGATAATGAAAAAGTGTGTAATGCACTTATTCTAGTGAGCTTTATGTATAGTTTGGTTGATCTTTAGTGTTGACATGACTAGAGAAGATCAGGGATGAGTATGATGATTTGAGCATGTGAAATAG
Source organism: Torreya grandis (assembly GCA_037957365.1). Classification (NCBI taxonomy): domain Eukaryota; kingdom Viridiplantae; phylum Streptophyta; class Pinopsida; order Cupressales; family Taxaceae; genus Torreya; species Torreya grandis. The sequence goes on from JARHVA010008160.1 coordinate 286,145, forward strand.
GTCCCTAATATGTTATCTATGCTTGGAGATATTGTATGCATAAGTGGAGTTCATTTGGTTGATCATAGTTTTCATATAGACACTTTGGGTCTAGTCACAAAAAAATTGAGTAGGTAGTTTGATGACATCACCATTGCCACAATCAAGGAAAGTTGGTCATGTGGTTATGATAAAACTAGTCCCTAGTTATTTTGCACAAAATATCAAGTCATGCATCAAAGAATCCTCAAAGATATGAGAGTGCAAAGTTATCTTCTCAGTCAGAATTCATTATTTTACCATACTTAGATAAATTTGTAGATTGGCTAGAAAGAGCTAAGTAAGCATGTTGGTGAGGTCAAAATTCTTACATGTGGAAGTGTCAGGACAAAATGATCATATGGGTTTCTTCATTTTTTTACCTATATTATTTTTGCTTATTTTTAGATCATGTGATGTAACATGTGAAAAGATATGCATATGCAAAGTTGGGCTCCCAGGTAATTTGACTGTGTTTTCCCATACTTAGCCAATTTTGTAGTATGATAGAAAGAACTAAGTGAGAATTTTGATGGTGATATATGTTTCAAGTGTGAAGGAGTCAAGAGAAATTTATCATATGGGTTTATTTAGTTTTGACCATGGATGATTTCCTCTAAATTTGAAATCATGTATTGAATCACGATAAAAGTTATGGATGCTCAAAGTTGGCCTTTCAAGTAGGTTTTGACATAGTTGGATATATGATAAATGTTTTTGAGAAGGAATTCTAATAGCATTATATCTCACACACATAAAATTTCCAGGAGTTGTGTGTCACATGATTGGATTATCCTATGTGAGGATATCATTTGGTCTAAGTTTGTGATCATGCGAGTAAGCACAAAATAAGTTAGTGAGATGAAAAAATTGGCTACTAAAGCATATTGAAAGGGTTCCCATAGTCATTTTTGAATGTTTTAAATCTTGAGGAAGATCGACGGTGCATGTTAATCTAAGGAGTTAGGAATAAATGAGATTAGGATAGGTGCATGATGTTTGATGAATAAGAAAAGGTATAAGATAATGATTAATGGCAAGTAGATGTTCATAAAAATTGATCAAATGGTGAGCATTGATTGTTAAAGACCTAGTTGATCTACAAAGATTGATAGAGCATGTTGAGTCAACATTTAAATATTTCATGAGATGAGGTCAAAGTGACTTAAGTTTAACATTTGGAATTTTTAGACTATGCATTAAATATTAGACAAGATCAAGGGTGTGATATTGATCCAAATCTAAGAGTTTATGAGATTCAAGAATTATGTTTGAAGGTTAATTGTCACCATTTGCATTTGAATATTTGAATTGGTAAAGGAAAAAACTAGTGTGTGGTTTTTAGACCATATCTTTTGATAAGGGACAAATGTTATCATGTAGTAAAAAATAAAATAGAAGAGGACTCCAAGGCACATTTTTATTTATATATTTGAATATTTGGAAGTGAGTAAAATCAAATATATTTAGCCTAAAAATTGACTATGTGTTTGTGTTTATTATACAAGTGACATGAGAAGGATATTTGAGCTTGTTTTGATGTTTTTTCTATGTATCATGATGAATTATCTATTAGATCATGTTGTAAAACCCATGAGGATGCTTTATGTATATTTTGGAAGTGTGATAAATCTATGTTGAGTATGAACAATGCTTAAAAAGTTGATTGTATGTTTGGTAATGGTCTTATTGTGTGTAAGTTTTGTGTTTAAATTGTTTGACATACACAAAGGTGAGCTAAGTTGACTATGATCATTTGAGGATGTCGAATGGGAAATAAGGAGTTCATCCATGTATTTTAAAATGATCCTATGTTCTTTTTTGTCTTGAAGGAGTGCTAAATAGATGAATATGTCTCCATGAGACCTATAAGAGCTACAAGGGCATTATTAAAAGGTGTATCTATTTAAGTGTTACCCATATATGTTATGGCCAACCTATGAAGATTATTTTGAGCCATGTCTTCATATGTTATATGTATTAAGGGTTAAGACATGCCTAATGGCTGATCAAGTTGTTGTTAATCATGAATGCTCTATATATAGTGAAACCAAATGTTATGGTATCTATATTTGTATATTTTGAGGAGGTGTGAGAGTTGAAGTGAAGAAGAGAGGAGATAGAGTGTGTCCAATGAATAGGTTGATAAGTAGATTAGACTGAAGACTATATCTATGACTTGTAGGTCATGTTTTTTAGGTTAGAATAGTGATATTACAGGTTGAGAATGATAAAATAGGTTTAGAGTAATCCAAAAGGATGTTTTGGATGTCTTTAAATTTAGTGAAAGATTTCTAATATCTGTGAAAGCTTGGTGGCAAGTTTGAGAGACTGATAAGTGTGTAGATTGTGTGTATGCCATCTAATCATGTTATTGAACACTATGATGGAGTTTTTTTTTTGAAATATGTGTTATCACTTGTATGTTCACCCTTTACAGAGATCGAAAATATATCCTCATCCAAGTGGCACAATGGAATCACCTCTATGGTTATGGGTAGCCTAAGGAATGAGGTGAATCTCTAGATAGGGCTAGCTCCCTTGAGGTACAACCTTAGATTGTAACTACAACTATACTTTGGGGATGAAAAGGGAGAGAGATAACTGAAAAAAAAATATAAGGGAGGTGATACACCAAATATAATGATTAATTCAAACCATATGCATTTTACACTTGAAATCAAAGGACAAACTAAACATACACTTCTCCAATATATGTTTTCCCACATCAATATTAGATTATGAGGTTATGGATGAATGTATTAGGTTAGGAAAAATACAAAATAGGAATTGAATGTATATAATAACTAACTTAAACCATGGGCATATCCTATAACACTTCACATGCCCTGCAAGAAGAAGCTACAAATAGGTGAAATAATAGAACAACATGATAAGGAATCCATAGTTTTGACTAAGAAATATTTATCATCCAATTTAATATTGATTAAAAGGTATAAAAACTAGTAGGGATTCACCATAATCAGGTGGAACATCCAATATAATGGATAAAATGGTTATTTCTTATATAACTTGATAGAGAGAGAGAGAGGAGAAAAGAGAATTCCAAAGGTCACAAGGACACTTTTTAAGCTGAGAGAAGTAGTTACTTGTGAATGATAAGAGGATATGGGATTAAACATGCAAGGTATTTAAGTACAAATGTCAATCCAATTCATCAAGCTCTTACAAAGTAGCATAAAACTCCTCATTCTGGCTCAAAACAACTACCTTCATGATTAGCCTTGCTTGAATGCCTCTAACTAATTAGGACAAGGTATGATGATTGGTATGAATTTTAAGTGCATAGAAAATTATTATACATGAATTATTTTTAGTCTTGGTCATCTTTAATCATCTGAAAATGAGCTATCATCATCTACTATCCAAAAAACTCTCTTTTCATACACCCTACACACTTGGATCCCAAAAAGGCATCATTTTCTCATGAAAATACATGGGATAGAGTTTATGGTAATTTTAAAGACCCTCCATGTCCTTATAACCATCATTAATGATTTAAAATTAGCTCACATGAAGCTTTCCACCCTTCCCACTAGCTTGTCTACTAGGCCGATTTTGACTGGCTAAGTTAAATCACTTGGTTTGGCCACTTATAAGATTTTTAAAGGAATTAAAATAACATATATAGTTATAAAAATTATAAATATTACATATAAACTTTATTTCATCTTTAGAATCTTCCTATAGCTTATACAACACAAATAATGGTCAAACATAGCTTGTTTCTCACTCTATCTGCACAAGTCCATATATCTAATTTACATTGGAGGGAGATTGAGTGAAAAATATAGAATTTATAATAGTTTTGTGATCAAAATATTCCATTATATCATATTTATATCTCCATTTCCATCATTAGGTCACTACAAGGGTTTTACAAGGGTTTTAGGCATGTTTTCCCTCTTAAGCTTTTTTCATAAAAACCAGACATCTAACTTGAAAACAAATTACACAAAAATGGCCTAAAATACCCATATTAACATAACAAAACTCATTTTAATTCCATGAAATTCCTCATGAAATATATGAGCATCTAAAACTAGGATATTGATCTTGATTTTAGAATTTTTACATGCCTGAGAGAGTTTTGAGTTCAAAAATGAAATTTTGATTATTTATTTGACCTCCAAAAGATTTAACACATTTTATTTCATACCATACACATGATATAATAGTTTTTATATCCTATATCATGCTATAAATGCAACTGAATCCTCATTAGGCCTTAGGCTTGAACCTTGCTCATCAGGCTTGACTACACTTTAGAGCTTAGAATGGATTTTGGTGGTTTTCCCTATCTATAAATATATCAAACACCTATCCTATAACCTTATAATAATTACTTATATAATTAAAAAACTTACCTCATGACACAAATGGGATTGACTCTGTATTTGGCCTCTAGGCCTTAATGTGCTTAATAGACTTGCCTACATATTCAGACATCTAGACCATATCATTTGGTTCCCTTCCCCTATGATGTTTCCTAAATTATTTTTTAGATTTATTCAATATTTTAAAACCTCCTTGAATATTATCTTTACATTCTGGTCCATCTTTAGGTTCCAACTTTCTAAAACTGCAAGGTTTATGTATGAGGGGAGTGCCCTCTATCTGAGACAAAATAGTGGGAACTCCCCTACCTACTATAAAAAAGTGATTTTTTAAAAAAATAATTAAACTAATAAGGGTTATCTATACAAAATTTTCTCTCTTGGTTACAAGGATATATCCTTCAAAACATGAGAAAACCAGGACAAGCTAGTTAAAGAGACTGTGTGCAGGATTTGCTCTCCATGGACTATGTTTTGCTTTATACGATCCCTTGATTTATTTTATTTGAATTATAAATAGTTTATAGATAAAATTATTTCCATAATTAATATTATTCATCCTAATTCATCATTTTAACTCTCTATGTACCCCCTGTTATCCTTGTGTTCTCAAGACTATAAGTACAATCTTGACTGTGTTTTACTTTATAAGGGACCCTTGTAGTTGTGAATGTTTGAGTTGAGACTTGAAAGAATGTTATAGAAACATAATGAGGTTTATATGGAGTCATTTTAAATAGTTTTTAATTCATTTTTTTCAATTTTATGATTTATACACCTAAAAACCCCTATGTTTGTTCCTTGTCTATTGTGGTTAAACACAATCAACTATGTTGAGGGATGTAAAGACCTGTAGGTTAAAATATATTCTTTACAAGGATAATAATAAATTATAAACCTCATGAAACCTCTCAAGTTTATTTAAACCTTATTAAGTTTATTAATCACATCTTCTCTTCACCTTGTCATGACTATGAACCAGTTGTAGGTGCATACACGGTCTTAAGAGATCAAGGTAAATTTGTTTATTATTTCCAAGAGCTCATGAAGGTGATTGAGAAACTTACCTTTGGACCCTACTCTAGGTGTGCATTTACGCCACCTATATAGACTAAAAGTGTTCATGAGAAGAAAAAACATCATGTATTCATTCCTAAAAGATATTTTTGACATGAATTTTTATTTGAAACATTTTTAACCATCCTTTTAAGTTATAATTATTAGCCTTAAACTTTGAAATGGAAGTCACTTTGGAGCTCCAACTGAGGATGCGATTGACTATTTTCAGAGCATAAAGGTGCATCTTTGGGCCCCTCTATAATGAAAACCAAATGGTCAAATAATCTCCTTTATTTTTAAATTAGTGATAATATGATTTGGAAATAAGGAAAATTTATTATTATGAATTAAGAGTCTTTTTATCCCAACCATATGATGTTCTCAAAATGATGAAGTTATTTGTTTTACACTTTCAGGGAAAAGAGTCCTAAACACTACTATTTGATCCTTGGAAGGTGGTTATCAACCTCATTTGCCAATTTATCCCTCACAAAGTGTCATTCATGATTTCACCTCACTTTAAAACCTCAAATAAGGGTTATTCTTATGCTTAAATGTTTTATAATGACATCTTAACCTTTTTTCAAGACCACCTATAAGTGGCTATTTGTATACACAGGTAGCAAGTGTAGAGTTTCAGATAGTGTGCATGATAAATGTGTTTATGATCAAAATAAAACCTTCGCCAAGTTTTATATGCACTCTTATAACTTTTAAAATGATTAAAACACCTATAAAGGCTTCCACTACATAATGACATCATCTTAAGAGACCTTTGTAGGTAGACTTTCTAAGCTACATGTAGGCAGACAATAAATTAGAACTATGCATGGTGTATTGGCCTTGAAAACCATTTTACCTCCTTTATATTTTTTTATTTATCCTTTAAAACTTGTTAAAACTTGTATCAATTCAATAAAACTTGATTTTAACGTAATCTTCCTTTCCAAAATTTTGTATATGCACATTTTGAGTTACCTTAGACAAGTAGTAGGTAGAAGGTTCATATGTTTAAGGAATATACCTTGAATAGTGGATTAATATCCTTTAAATGGTTATAAAATTAAAAATAATATTTTTCCAAGTCCTAAGACAAATATTCAAGCCTCATATTCAATGTTGAACCCTTGGAAGACATCTAGCTAACTAGTATGATAGTCATACATTAAATTGACTGTATGGTGCTTGTGAATACAACTTCAAGGATAAATTTTCCTTGAAGCAAGAAATTTAAAATTTATGATATTTAAATCACAATTAAAACATGGTAATTAACTCATCTCCACCCTCTTAAATAGTTATCAAAGCATGAAAATCTGATAATGGTGGAAACATGCCTACCAATCTCAAAAGAGACTAGTTTGTAAACTTGAGGTGTTTTCCCCATCAAATAAACATGAAACTTGACAATAAGAATGTAAATAATTATATTAGAGATTAAACATCCTCTATAAAAATTATCAATATCTAATTTATATAGAACTACTCAAACCAAGGCAAAACCCATAGGCTACATAGATTAGCAGGTAGATTTGAAAGGTCAACTTCTTAGAAATGGTTCATAAAGATAAAGCCACCATTACTATAAAACCAAAAATAAAATATAATATTATTGATTTTATAATATACCTCTAAGATAATTTTTCTTAAAACCCCTTAAGCTAATTGTACCAAGTACAAACCTGCAAGTTACTTCTAGCTTGCTAAGAAAGGTGAAAAGGGAGAAAAAATATTTTAGCTCATAAATGACACTCCTAAATAAAAAACATTTAATTGATCATGGTAAATATTAAGAAACACTTAATAACCATTTTAAATGTGGCACACTTCCCAAGGAGGTCATACAAGTGCCAAACTCTTCTTTTCCTCAAGAAAACTACCTTTTTATCTAATGAACCTACCACTTTCAATTACCAATTGTGTATTAAGAATTATTAGGACACATTTCACATGAAATAACCCACTTTTACCTTCAAACTTACTAATAAATCTTTAAAACTCATTAAATTCACCTTTTTGACCCCTAAAATGACTAACGTAATTAATGACCAAGGATAATACAACATTAAGTTACATCAAATAATCTATAGAACCCATTTTTAAATCTATATTATCCCCCCAAAACATATAAAAGTCCAAAAATTACCTATAGGTTCCCTAATTTGACTTAAAATTCAAATTTGATCAACAAATTGGTGACTCATAGGGGTAGTATGCCTGCAATACTAACTAGACCAGTAGCCTTATCAGTCCATTGGGATTAGGAGTCATAAAGTTTCAAGAATTAAAAATTTGACCATTAAACACCAATAAAATACCTCTAATTACCTCAATGACTCAAATTAAGGACACACACAAAAAAATACAACAAACATGTGCTTCATGAGCACTTATGGAATGCACACACTAAACAGAATAAACTAACTCAAACACTAACTAATCCTAAGATGGGAAATTCCTCTTGGGTTAAATATAAAGTTTGAAACTCTTATTTATTAATTACATGAAGGATTTAGTGAGACAAGTATCTTTTTGATACTTGGCATTGATGCCTCCAACTTTATTATGGTGTTTGCCAACCCCATTGGCATGATGTTCATTGAAAACTAGGTAGATTCAAACATGTTGGCTATAGAAATTAAGTCTTAATGCATCCAAATAACCTAAAATTGGTCATGTTTTTCTTAAATTTCAACCTAATTCTTGATTTTAATATGGATCTCAATAAGATTGGGTTTCTTCTCAGTTGCAAGCTCTTCTAACTCATCAAAGAGATTTTCATACTCTATCCAATCTTGATCATTATCCTCCATGGAAGATAATTTCTTCACCTTATCATTTACTCAGCCCTAAATTTTTAAAATATATTCAATATCTTGAAAGAGATTCATTTTCATATTCTAGTCATCATTATCTTCTTCAACCTTTATAAACACTACCTCTTAATTCTTCTCTTCTTGATGTGTGATGTCATGAAGTTGGTGTTCTTCAAGCTCCAATAGATTTAATAGTGATTCAAGGTCAAGATATGGTATTGGACCATATTCAATAAAAAAATCTTGCACATTGGTCTCAATATATCTTTATATGGTTGCAATATCTTCCACCTCTTTCTCCTTCATGGTGATGCCAAGACTAGGCATCTTGAAGTCATGTGACCTATTCCAATGAGGCCACCAAGGATGTATGTATTCTTCAAGCAAGAGTTATTTTATTTATCAACCAAACACTATTATTTAGGCTCCCATACCATATTTACACCAATACAAAGGGTGATGTGGTGAGTGAAAGATAAAATATTTGGTGGAGGTGGCACAAATAACTCAAAATTAGATTGGGAGTGAGATGTAAGGGTTTCTTTTGGAAGATCTTGAGTAAGGGGAGGAAAACATTTGGATAAAACCACTTGGTTTTCCTCCTTCCACTTGATAAACACTTGATTCACATCTGATTTATTGATAGGGATATCTTGAGTAAAGTTATATGGGGTGTGTTTAGGCATATGATCTTCTTTTGTGTCTAAACCTTCCATCACACCTTGACTAAGTAGCTTCATCTTTGACTATAACTCTTCAATTTGTTTGGCTAGATTTTCTTGGAAAATTATCTCTTGAAGTTTATATGCATCATCATGAGGATTAGGACTATAATGGGATTCATATTGAGGACAATAATTTTCTTGAGGAAGGGTGGGAGGAACTTTCAAAGGGTTAACTTCATTCACAAACTCACACTCCTTACCAACTAAACTTCTATCTTCTTTCTTTCCCCATGATTCCACTATCTCATTCCAACTTAGGATATTGGGATTATAAGTCCTTTCTTGAGGTTTTTGGGATGAAATGTGAGATGGAAATGAGGGCATGGATTTCACTTATTTTTATAATAAGATGGACTATATATTTGCTTATTAGCCAACTCAATTTGACTATCAAGGTTTGCTTTAAACACAAGGCTAGTCTTTCTAAATCTCTCTTCCACTTGACTTATAAAAGGATGAATTTATAAATTTTGATTAATCTTATGAGTAGGGATCAAAAATGACTAATAGAAAACTTGGGGAAGTGGATATGAAGAATGATATACTTGGTAAGGTTGCCTCTCATGAATGTTTAGCTTATCCTCTAAGGATCGAATCAAACCACTCACATCTAGCATCTCATTTGTAATCCTTTGTCGATTAGATCTTTAAATAGGTGATAAATCTCTTTTGACCAAATCTAAGGCATATATCACCTTGTGAATGGAATGTCTACGGATATCTTAGTCTCATCCTCTTAGAGTATCAAGCTCCAACATATACCTCTCATAACCCAAAACTATTTTATTGAAGGTAGAAATGGATGGAGTTAAAGAGTGGATAGGTTGAATAAGATAATAAAGATATTTATGAAGATAAAAATAACCATATTGGTGATGTTATACTTTATGAAAGGGATAATTAATAACTTGTTCTTGTTGATAAGGAATATCACAAGCTTGTAATGTCTCACCAATTTGTATAAAATAGAACTCAACACCAAATTCAACCATGAAACCTCATGAAAAAAAGAGCACAAATAAAAAAACCACAAAAAATATTCAAAAGGAAACCTAGCCTACTTGAGCAGCTAATGTAGCTTTGGAATCACCATTGATGCTTGAATAGATGCCTCTAAAGGCTAATTATTGAGAGACAACACCAAAAATATCTCAACCTCTTAGACCAAGAGTCCCATTAGGCATGCCAAAATTTGTTTTCAATTGGATGTGCACCATTTAAATATATACAAAATTTATCCTTATCTAAGTAACACAATAGAATCACCTCTAGGCCTGTGGGTAGCCTAAGGAATGAGGTGAATCTCTAGATAGGGCTAGCTCCCTTGATGTACCACTTTTGATTGTAACTATAACTAAAATTAGGGGATGAAAAGGGAGAGAGGTATATGAAATAAAAATAATGTAAAGGAGGTTATACACTAGATATATTTATGATTTTCAACCATATGCATTTCACACTAGAAATCAAAAGACAAACTAGACATATACTTCTCCAATCTATGTCTTCTCACTTCAATATTATATTATGAGGTTATGGATGAATGTCTTAGGTTTTAAGGAATATAAAAAAGGTATTTAATGTAACTATTGAATATAATAACTCACTTAAACCATGGACATATCTTATAACACTTCACACGCACTGCAAGAAGAGGCTACAAATAGGTGAAAGAATGGAACAACATGCTAAGGAATCCATAGTTTTCACTCAGTAAGATTCATAATCCAATTTAAAACTCAATGAAAATTCATGGAGGAGGTAAAAATAAGTATTATTATTGATAAAAATGTAAAAAAATGACCAGGTATTCTCCATACTTAGGTGGATCATCCAATACAATGGCCAAAATGACTAGTTCTTATAAAACATGAGAGAGATAGGATAAAAGAGATTCCAAAGGTCACAAGGAAAATTTTCAAGATGAGAGAATAAGTTAATTGTGCATTATAAGAGGATATTTTAAAAAATATTCAAGGTTTATAAATACAAATGTCAATCCAAGTCAACAAACTCTTGCAAAGTGGCATAAAACTCCTCATTTTAGCTCAGAAAAACTACCTTCATGATTCAACCTACTTAAACACATCATAAATAATTGGGATGAGGTTTGATGATTGGGATGAATTTTAATGAAATAATACATGATTATCCATTAATTTTTTGTAGGCTTGGTCTTTTTTAATCATCCCTAAATTAGCTATCATCATCTACTGTCTAGAAAACTCTCTTTTCATGCACCCTGCACACTTGGATCCCAAAAAGGTATTATTTTATCATGAAAATACATGGGAGGGAGTTAATTACAATTTTTAATATTATACATGTCCTTATAGTCATTATTCATTCTTTAAAATTAGATCACATGAAGATTTCCACCCTTTTCACTTGCTTGTCCACTAAGCTAATTTTGATTGGCTGAGTTGAAGCACCTAGTTTGGACAATTATAAGTTTATTAAAGAAATTATATCACCATAGGTAGCTATTAAAATTTTGAATATTCAATCCAAACTTTATTTCATCTTCATACTCTTCTTATAGCTTACATATCAAAAAAAAATGGTAAAAATATCCTATTTATTATCCCATCCATACAAGTATATACATATAATTTGCATTATATGGATGCTGAGTGAGTCCTATACTATTTATAATATGTTTCATGAGAAAAATATTCCATTATATCAGCTTTATATCTCCATTTAAAACATTGGGTCACTGTAAGGGTTTAACAAGGGTTTTAGGCCTATTTTCCCTCTTAAGCTTTGTTCATAAAAACCAGACATCCAAATTGAAAAAAATTACACAAAAATGGAATTAATTACTCCTATTAACATTTACTAACTCCTTTTTAATCCATAAAATTCATCATGAAAGATATTAGCATCTAAAACTAGGCTATTGAGCTTGCTTTTATAATTTTTACATGCCTAAGAGAGTTTTGAGTTCAAAAATGGATTCTTGATGATTTATTTGACCTAAAAAATATTTAACACATATTAACTCATATAATACACAAAATATAATATGTTATAGAGTCTATCTCATTATATAAATGTAACTGACTCCTCATTAGGCCTTAGGCTTGAGCCTTTCTCGTTAGGCTTAACTGTACTTTAGAGGTTATAATAGATTTTGGTGGTTTTCCCTATCCATAAATATATCAAACACATCTCCTATAACATTATAAACATGCCTCAACTTATTATATAACTTAACTCATGTCACAAATGAGATGGACTCTCAATTTGGCCTTTAGGCCTTAATATGTTTGATACGCCTGGTTGCATATTTAGACATCTATACCATCTTAATTGGTCCCCTACCCTTGTAATGTGTCCTATAGGATTTTTTATATGTATTATATATTTCAAAACCTCAATGAATATTCTCTTTACATTCTGGTCCATCTTTAGGTTCCAACTTTCTAAAATTGCAAGGTTTGTGTATGAGGTGAGTGCCCTCTATCTGAGACAAAATAGAGGGCAGTCCCCTACATACTCAGACAAAATTTAATGTTTTAAAATGTTAGTAAATTCCTAAGGTTTCCTTTTAAATTTTTTTAGTTCTTTTATTTAAGGATAGATCCTTCAAAACATGAGAAAATAAAGACATGTTGGTTAAGGAGACTATGTGTAGGGTTTTCTCTCATTGGATTGTGGCTTGCTCTATAAGATCCCTTGATTTTTTTTATTTGAATTATAAGTAGTTTACATAGACACTTATGGCCATAATTAATATTATTTAGGTCCATTAATCACTTTAACTTTTTATATACCCCATGTTATCCTTGCATTCTCAGGATTATAAGTATAATCTTGACCGTGTTTTGCTTTGTAGGGGACCCTTACAGGTGTATATGTTTGAGTTGATAATTGAAATAATTTTATATAACATTTTTGAGATTTATATGGGGTCATTTTAAACATTTTTTAATTCATTTGTTTTACTCTTATGCTTTATACACCTCAAAACTCCTATATTTATTCATTGTCTATTGCGGTCAAACAGAGTCAACTGTGTTGATGGATGTAAATACCTATAGGTGAATATTTATTATTTGAAAGTCTACTCATCACTATTAAACCTTATTATAAATCTAAATATTATTGTAACCTTCTTATTTTTACTAATCACATATTCTCTTCACCTTGTCATGACTGTGAACTAATTATACGCGCATATAGGGTCCTAAGAGATCAAGGTAAACTTGTTTATTATTTCCAAGAGCTCATGAAGGTGATCATGGATTTGGATAAATTTTTCAAAATTTTATTTATAATTTAATCCCTTATAGAACCTTTTAAATCTCTATGAACTCATACTACTAAGTCCTTCCCTCTTGACTGAGCAACCTACCCTTGGACCCTACTATAGGTGTGCATTTAGGCCACCTATATGGATTGAAAGTGTTCATGAGAAGAAAAAAGCATGTGTTCCTTCCTCAAAGATATTGGTTTCATGAATTTTCATTTGATAATTTGGAACCATCCTTGTATGTTGGCATTATTAGCCTTCAACTTTGAAATGGAAGTCACTTTGGAGTTCCAAATGTAGATGTGACTGACTATTTTTAGAACATAAAGGTGCATCTTTAGTCCCCTCTATCATTGAAAAAAATGGTCAAATCATCTCCTTTATTTTAAAATTAGTTCTCATATGATGGTGAAATAAGGAAAATTTATTAGTATGCATTAATATTCTTGATGTCCTAAACATATGATGTTCTCAAAATGATGAAGTGCTATGTTTTACACTTTCAGGGAAAAGAGCCTTGAACACTACTATTTGATCCTTGGAAGGTGGTTATCAACCTCATTTTACAATTTATCCCTCCCAAAGGGTCAATACATAATCTAACCTCACTTTAAGACCTCAAATAATGGTTCCTCTTATGCTTCAATGTTCTAGAATGACCTTAAAACTTCTATCAAGACCACTTGTAGGTGGTTATTTGTATACACAGGCAACAAATGTAGAGTTTCAGTTAATGTGAATGATGCATGTGTTTATGATAAAAATTAAACCTTCACCAAGTTTAATATTCACTCTGAACACTTGTAAAAGGATTAAAACACCTATCAAGGCTTCTAATACACCATGACATCATCTTGAGAGACCCTTATAGGTAGACTTTCTTAGCTACATATAGGCAGATAGTAAATTATAACTATGTATGATGTATGGGCCTTAAAAATCATTTTAACTCATTGAAAAGTTAAAATGGTTAATTTATAATTTTTTAAAACTTGGATTAAGTCAAGAAACCTTGATTTCAACATAATCTTCCTTTCCAAACTTCCATAGATGCACATTCTGAGTTGCCTTAGACAGGTAATGGGTAAAAGGTTCATATGTTCAAGGAATCTACCTTGCATAGTGGATTAATCTCTTTTAAATTATTATTAGACTAAAAATAAAGTTTTTTCAAGTCCTAATACAAATATTAAAACCCCATCTTCAATGCTAAACCCTTGGAAGGCACCTAGCTGATTGGTATGATAGTCATAAATTAGATTAACTATATGGCACTTCAGATTACAAGTTCATGGAGAAAGTTTCCATAAAGGATGAGATTTAAAGTATATTTAAAACATGGTAATTAAGTCATATCTAGCCACTAAAATTTTTATCAAAGCATGAAAATCTAACAATTGTGGAAACATGCTTGTCAATCTCAAAAGAGACGAGCCTAGTAAATTGAGATGTATTTCCCATAAAATAAACTTAAAAATTGAAAATAAGAATGTGAAGAATTATAATAGAGAGTAAACATCATTTGGAACCAATAGCAATAGATGAGTTGTATGGATCTACTCAAACCAAGGCAAAACCCATAGGCTATATAGATTAGCAGGAAGATTTGAAAGGTCAACTTCTTAGGAATGGTTAATAAAGCTCAAGATACCATTCCTATACAAAAAAACATCAATTAGAAGCTGAATAAGTTTATAATATAACCCTAAGATCATTTTTATTAAACCCCTTTTGTTGATCATACTAAGTATAAACATACAAGTCACTTCTACTTGCTACGAAAGGTGAAAATGGAGAAAAATGGTTTTAGCTCAGAAATGACACTTCCAAAGAAAACCAAGCATGCAATTTAGAATGGAGAAGTTGAAGAGACATTGCTTGAACATTTTCCATGTGGCACACTTTCCAAAGAGGCCATACAAGTGCTAAACTCTTATTTTCCTCAAGAAAAATGTCTTTTTCTCTAATGAACCTACCAATTTAACTTACCAACAATGGATTAAGACTTTTTAGGACACATGTCATGTGACAAAACCCATTTGGACCTTCATACTTCCCAAAAAATCTATATAACTCATTAAATACACCTTGACCCTAAAATGAGTAAAAATGACTAAAAAGACTAAAATAACTAATGACCAAGGATAGTACAACATTAAGTGACATAAAATAAACTATAAATCCCTTTATTACATATATATTATCCCACCAAAACACCTAAAATTCAAAAATTTACATATAAGTACCCCAATCTAACTTAAAAGTCAAATTTGGTTAACAAGATGCATTGAGTGTGCAAAGTTGAAGAGTGGGGTTAGTTGGGATATGTAACATGTCCTAATTTATCTTTGTGTGTTGGTTCAAGTATTTAATGTATTTTTACTAATAAGGAGTATTGTGTGATCCAAAATGTGGCTTTGGATACATTCAGAGATTAATAATCAGAGTTTCATCATCAGGTGTTGAAGACATTAGTGTATAAGTGGATGTTTTTATAGGTGTTATTATGGCAATTTAGAATCTAATGTGGTTACAACCTCCTTACAAGGTGATACTTGATAAAAGTTCTAGTTGCTTTCTTAGCTCAGTTAGATAGGTATGGTAACACATTATGGGATTTAAGTCTCACTAAATAGGGATTGTAGTTCCTTGATCATTTATAGATGGTCTAAATTAGATCTTGTTATTTTAGGATAATAGTCTAATTTGAGGTTTCAGTGGGTTTTATTCCTCAAGAGAGTTTCTAACATATGAAATGTGTTATGTGCTTGATATTTCATTATATTTCTTATTCATTGACATGAATGATATTTACCTCATGAATGTATGTGTTGAATGATTAAGATTTTGAAGGATTTGGAATTGGACTTGAAATTATCTAGGCTCACTGATTCACCCCCTCCTCTTTGTGATTGTGCCTCTAAAAGTTTTTGGTTGGAGTGTTACACATTAAATAGAGGTTATGAAGAAATTTTAAAGTTTGAAAGTTTCAAATTACATTCCAATATCTATTTTTCATGAGGTATATGTCTTGTGGGAAGCATAACTTTGTTCCAATATGCAACATTACAAGTTTAAAATTAAGATCAAGGTTCTAGATTTTTAAAGTTATGGATTTTTTAAGAAGTAAAGGTTGTGAATAATTTTGAAAGTTTACAATTTGAAAATTTCAACCAATCTTTTTTTTTTACTAGCTAGGTGTTTAGTAGGAAGTAGAGGTCTAGATGCAATTTACAATTTGAAAATTACACCCTGATCTCTAGTTTCCATCAGGGTTTGGGAAATGGGTTCTTTGGGTCATTTTAAGGCATTTTACAAAAAATTAATGGGTATCCCTTAGGGTACTTGAAATTTTGACATTTATGGGGTGATTTCTTGTTAATTAGTTTCTTTCAAGTAGCTTTCTATTTTATTGTGCATGGAGTCATTTTAAGCTTAACACACTTGAATGGTGAAGAACAAAACTATGATTTACCTAAACAACAACAAAATAGGTAAGAATAGAACAAACTAAGGAAATAAAAACTCTTAATAAGTTTACCTATGAGAAATAACTTATTTAGAAAATATAACTAACCTAATATATACAACATTTAATTTTTGGAATAAATTCCAACCTCAAAATCAAGCTTTGAGGTATATCCCATTGACTGGGATAGGTAGTTCTTATCCATTAATCTTGGATAGTTGGAATTCATTATATAAATTGAATTGAGTTATAATATATGGACCACTCCATATTGCATAAAACTCGGTGTTCTTACATGGTTTATCTTTGTCTATATCCCTTTCGAGAACTGTGTTTCCTTCATTAAATCTATTGTTAGATTACTTTTTGACAAAAGTCCTCTTTGTTTGAGCCTAATTTGCTTCCAAAAATTTCATTTACTATATCTTGAATTCTTATAGTTCCATGAGTTCTAAAAATCTTAGTATCATTTCATCATCATCAATCAAATCCAATTGATGATTGAGTTCTAGAGATGGTAACTCAGTTGACAATAGAACTCTATATTCCCTTCCATATACCAACATGAATGGATAATTGATAATGTATCTTTTAAGATTGATCTTATCATCTCATAGTTCTGATTTTAACTTGGTGTTCCATGTCCTTTGGTTATCCTTCATTATCCTTTTGATAATTATTATGATATTCTTGTTGTTAAACTTAGCCAATCCATTACCCTATGGGTAATAATTTTAATAAGTACTTAGGTATACATTTTGATTTACATCCTATTCACTCACTTGAGTTCCCACAAAAGATTTGGAATTATTTGAGATAATGGTGTGAGGAACACCAAACCTTGAGACTATGCCATCCATTAATTTTAGGATATATGCCTCTGTGGCATCTTTCAGTGCAACTGCTTCAATCCACCTTGTGAAATAGTTAGTTTCTTTAAGGACCCATTTGTGGCCTACACTCGATAGTAGATTGATCGTACCAATGAAACATAATCACCATTGAGATAATGGTTGATTAACTTGAATTAGTTTGAGAGGTAAAACTGATAATCTTTGATTGTCTATGAAGTAAGCACACTTCTCATAGTTACTTACCCATTGATGGCAATATTTATATTTTTAGGCCAATAATATCCCCCTATCATTATTTTGACGAAAATAGTTCTTGACAATAAGTGTTCACCTAATGGACCATCATGAAACTCTTCAAGCACCTTATGGAGTTGATCGTGCTCAATACATATTAGCATGACTCCATTCATAATTTTTTTAAAGAATATTCCATCAATTAGACCATAAGGAATAGATTGTTGTCTAAAATACCTTTTCTTATACTACTATAAATAATATAGGTACTCACCAGTCTATAGGAAGATGGTCATGTCATAGATCTAGCCATTGAAAAGCGGTGGATTGGTTGGCTAAGATGTACTTTGAGCTTATAATGCTTCAGATACTATTTCAATAGTCTTGATATCAAAATACATTTGTTTACATAATCCCTTTCTTCTAAAAATATTTATAATTTTGATGTATACATCATATTCTATGACTTTTGTGATCCATCCTACTCTTTTTTCATTTATTTCCAAGCTCATCAGGAAATATTTGACACTTTGGTGACTAACCATCAGAGGAATTTTATTGTTAGAGAGCATATGTCTAAAATTTTTGAGATATTTAATTACAACATATAACTTCTTCTCCATGAAACTATACATTTTTTCATAATATTCCAAGGATTGAATATAAAAATATATTGGTTGTTCTAATTACTCTATATTCTACTAGGTTATAATATCTAAAATGCTACCTTCCCCTCCAAAAGCATAGAGAATGAAATATTTCTCATAGTTGGGGTTGACTAGGGCAGGATCCTGAGAAATAGCATGCTTGATGGATTCAAAGTTATCCTTTACTTCTTATGTCCAAATAAAAAGTATACCCTTTTTAAGCATTGTAGTAAGGGGCTTGGCCATAGAGGCAAAATTTAGAACAAATATTCTAATAAAGTTGATTTTTATAATGAAACTTTGTAATGCCTTTTTATGGCTTGGAAGTGATTATGTAGATATAACACTTATTATCTCTAGGTATATAGTAAATACTTATTTGGAAACAATGTGTCCTAGTAGTTTCCCTTCATGAACCATGAAAACACACTTTTTTGGATTGAGTGAAATTCCAAACTCTACACTTTTTGAATATTTTCCTAAGGTGATCTAGGTGTGCATCATCATGTTTTGAGTAAAGAATGATATCATCTAGGTATACTAGGATGATCTCATTTATCAAACCTCTAAAATCCATATCCATGACTCTCTATAATGTTTCACCAGCATTAGTTAGACCAAAGGGCATCTTTTTATATGCACATATGCCCCAATTTTTGGTGCAGGTAGTCTTGAACTGGTCTAATTCCTACACTAGGATTTGGTTATATCCATAATAACCATCTAGAATGGAAAACCTTTCAGATCTTGATATAATTTGTAGAATTTTCTTCATGGGTAGAAGGGGATAATAATCCTTTAGAGATGTTTTATTTTGATCCCAAAAATATACCCAAATCTTGATTTCAACTTTCTTTTTCCTTATAGGGACCAAATAAGTGATCTAGGATGAGTGTTTGATAGGGAAAATGTTGTTATCCTCTATAAATTTGGATAATTCACTCTTCATCAAGGGTTCTATTTATGTATTAATCGGTCTTTACTTCTATCTAATAGGCTTGGTATTTAGTTCAATCTATATTGTGTGTTGGGCTAAGCTATGGTCAAACCCAATTAGTTCTTGACAAATACAAGTGAATTCATTATAAAATTCATGACACAACTCAATAAAATATTATTTTTCAAAATCATTACATACATTTCCAATATTCAGTGTTTTCCCCTTAGAAATGAATATTGGTTATATTCTTCTTCACCAATAGTGATGTTATTCTTTTTGTCTTTCAGATGATCATATAAATTGAAGATAATCTTTAAAGTAATAAGACCCATGGGGAATTTGTTCATATTCAACTAAATTATTTTATCTCCATATTGATCTTAGAGTCTTGACTAGTTTTTATCAAAGAATTCAGCTTCTTCTCTCAAAACATTGATAATTTGTTGATCATTGTAGAAGACTTCCCAATTGGTTGCCTTATTAGGAACATATGGCCTTATTATCAAATTTAAATGCTATCTATTTTTGTTCTTTATTTATTTAGGTATTCTATATTGGGAGCTTATCAAGGCCATATGATACACATTTTTGTTCTATACTGTTGGTACCACTTGCATGCTTAAAGTGGTAAAGTATTTTAATAGGTCCCAAATCCTATGCTTGTAAGATCTTAATAAATTATTCTTGGTTATGTTTCTAGATCTTACTTGGTGAAAAATCAACTCACTATCACCAAATATTTATAGGGATTTTATCCTTCTTTCCTTGGCCAATTTTAGACCTTGAATTAAAGCTCTGTATTTAGCTACATTATTTATGAAACTAAACTAAAGTCTAAAAGAATAAAAATAGATATACCTTTATGGAGAGATCAAGAAAATACATGTACCTACACCATTATAACTTTTTAAACCATCAAAGAATAGTTTCCACATTCCTTGAATATCTTCAACTATTTTTATGAGATTCAAGATGGTTGCATCATTGTCATGAATGCAATATATACCCAACCCAATTTCTTATACATAATCATAAGGATCAAATTGGAGATCTGACTCCCATTCATCTAGATGAGTGTCATGAATCTCTTATAAAGGTATTGTAACTTAATGATCAATATCCTCTTCTTGGTCTTATAATGTGTAGTTCATGTCTATAGGGATAGGAATGTATGGTTCAATATGGTCTTTAATGATTAGCTCAAATATTATTGTTACTCTTGTTCCATATTTCATCCTATGAAACATGTGAGACTAGTCTATAGATAGATATCTTCCCATTTTTGTAGTGAAATCTTGTTAAGAAAATTGAAAAATAAGGGGGAGATCAATAACTAAGATATCTTGGGAAGTTAACAAGATTGGAGATATATGGATATTGAGGTTTAAACCCTTTATTTTCCCTACCTTTTAAATAGTAGTACCATTCAATTTAACCACACCTTTTAAGATAGGGGTATACTTAATACCAAGAGCATCAACTATTTTATTGGTCATGACATAACTACTATCCCCTAAATATACAATGCAATTATGAATGATATGCTTCGCTACTATGAGTGAAATATATAAAGGGGGAGGCTTACCATTTTTTCTCACTTTAATGTTAATTTATGGCTAATAAAAATTAATTATAGCATTAGGTCCCTTGGCTAGAACCTTGACCATTATCTCAAAGTTTTTCAAAGCTTCATGTAGCAAATCTCTTTTCAATATAATGGATATTGCTTCCCACATAGTGACATTAAAATTGGTCTTCTTCATCTTTTTAAAAATACTAAAAGGAATGTTATCAATCTTTACTGGTGCCTTTGTGAGAGTTTTTTCTTCTTTTATGACATTCAAAGTCATCACTTTTGATTTGGACTAACGTGTGGGCATAAAGGGTGGCCTTTAGACTATGTTGTTCTTTGCAAATTCTTGTACAACTTTAGAAGCTATAACTCATTCCACCCTTGGGGTTGATCATTTTTTATTACAATTTTCTTTAAACATGTATTGGCTACCACTAGACCTCTAACATTAAATGCCTCCTCCTAATTTACACCATAAAAGTTCTCATCTTGCCATTTTAAAATAGTAGCCTCACCTTGAATAGGTTCTTATGTATCTACTTGTTGGTAAGTGGCTTCTTCTTGCTATCCTTATGTGTTCATTATGGCTTACAGCATCAAGTATTGAATAATGACACCATTAGGATAGGTATTCTAATTATGTGGTTGGGAATAAGGAAAACACCACTCATACTCGAGCTAGGTTGTTTTTAATAGGTAAAATAACATTATAAGTAACCAATGTAGGTAGAACATGGATGTTTGGAGGTTTCAATTTAATACTTTGACCTTGCAATTGTGAATTACCTTGTTGTGGCTATCTTTGGTTGGTATTCTTGGTTAACTTATTGAAAAGGCATGTAGTTCTAGGATTGTTTCATTTTCATTACTACTAATGCATTGTAAAATATCTTAATCAATGACTTAACCTCATATAAATAATTCATAGGAGTGGGATTCAAATCTAGTGCTTTTTTTTGTGGTGGAAATTGGAGCAATTATAGGTTATGTAGGAGGTATTTATAAGAATAACAGTATTGGTAGCCTAGGGGCAATTTTCCATACATGAATTAAGCAATTTTATGCCCTTATTACAATTTCATAGGTATTGGGAAATGTGGTGGCACCCATTGGCTGAATCATAACAACTATATCACTATGCAAATCTCTTAAGTAATATAAGAAAGTATTACTTGGGGTTGGCTTGAACAATACTATAATTTTACTCCACATATTTTGAAAGCAAACATTGAAATCAGTCATGAGCTCATGAGGAATCCATTAAATAATAGTTAATTATTTGACTATGGAGAGGTAGTCACTCTTATCTTCAAATTGAGTACATAGTGTAGTTATTAAGTCATCCCAAACATGGATGTAATTGGGAGGAAAGCCTCTATATCATTACAAGGCTTTATCATTGATATAGGAGACTAGGAGTTTGATTACAATGTTATCTTATACCACATTATGGAGTGAATAAAGATTAGTAATTTATTGTATATATTCTATAGGAGTGGTGTAAGTTTCACCAAAAAAATATATAAGGCTTTTTAAAGCTGAGGTAGGTATATCATCACACTAGGACAATAAGAGTGGGTTGCTTCCATTGAAGGTTATGGAATTTTGATTTTTCACATCCATAATGGGAGGTATGAAAATATTGGGGATATTTTAAGGAGATGAAAATATACTCTAGTGTAAGGAATGACCGATCTTGGTCTCTTTTTATATGGAAATGACAATTCCAAAAAATTAGCTTTCTTACTTTTAGTAGATGATCTTATTTATTTATATTGAATACATAAACCTTGAATTATTGAATCTATAAGCTAGTAGAATTGCCATGCAAATTTTAACTATGTAGGGGGTTCATATAATGTTTGTTGAGAATAGTGTCAATATATTTATTAATAATTTTTACATGCCACTAGGCATGCCAAAAATTATTATTACATAGATTTTTCACCTATCTTTATTGTATAACTTGTTGTACAAAAATTTGATGATAAAATGGGATCACCTCCAAGTTGTAAGACCTTAGTGAGTTGAGGTGAACCTCTAGAGAATTTTGGATTAATTTAAATAAATTTTGTGCAACTAATAGACTACCATCTTTTGTATAAATTCCACTTCTTTAGTGACATTATTTCTAAAATTGGGTTTTGATTATGAAATTGTAAAACTAGAAATGGTGATTTCACCAATTTTTTTAGTGGATTTTAATGCTTGATTTAATTAACACAACAAAATAGTAAATATATTGAAAATTTTAGGTGCATAAACTCATGCAAATGTGAAACCAAAGGCAATATTGGGTATTTTTCATATAAGGGACAATATTCTTTATTTCTAATCAAATAATATTTTAAAAGGGTAATAGAATACCAAAAATTAAATTTTGTGACTAAAAAGAAAACAAAACATCTACAAATATTTAAATAACCTTACATACATAAATATTACATAGATAAGCAATGCAAATATTAACAATTTATTCTCATTCTCTAGGTTACAACATGTAGATAAGTTATTCAAAATACAAAATAATATCTCTAATATTAAAAATATAAATTGGTTACACCATAGTACCCATATTTATACCAAAAATATCATGGAAGAGATTTAGTTAACAAATAAATCCATGCCTAGTTGAATAACATATAAAAATATAGAAACTCCATGTAAAGGGGGTGTGATCTTCAGCTTCAATGATGTCCTTGACAAAGTGAACAATTGGAAATAAACATGCAAGTTTTGTGCATTACACTGAACTATTGGAGCCATAGGGTAAACTTGATAATATTCAGTTTGTCTTCTTTAATTTAGCTGAAATGACTTCTCCATTCAATGAGGTGCCAAAGTGAAACTCAAAATTTAGAGCAAAATATAGATTTAGATAACTTAAGTCTATTTTTTCAAAACCTTAACTTGTAATTTTTAATTAGGACTTTTAAAACTTTCAAGTCACATAAATTTGAAAAAATTGGTAATGTGTTTTACAATATGTGATTTTGTAATTAAGAAACTCATACTTGACAAAAGGAAAGTGTAATTTATAACTTTTTTGTATAACTTTCAACCTTTCAAAAAGGAACATGGAAATTACAAGTGGCTCTTTCTCAAAAAGATTTGTCAAAATGATAGTTGTAGTTTACAATATGAAACTTTACAATATTTTTTATAATAATAAAATACAATATATAGAATGTTCATGATAGAAAGAATTAATCTATAACCAACACTTTTGAAGACTTTGTATCATTTTTCACCTATGTATTCTCGATATATGCATCGAGATTCTTAAAGATCTCAAAAATTCAATATTCATCCTAACCAAAAGGGTAAAGGTGGATTATTTCACATTATGATATTATATTGGAAAGTTCACTGTTGAAAGATATGCATTCTTAAGTCTCTTTTCTCATTTGATCCAATGTATTATGGTACTTGATAAAATGGTCAATAAATCTCAAGTTAAAGGTTGTATCTCATGTTGATTCTCCTTCAACCACTCTTTTGAATGTATCCTATACTTCCTACACTGAAAGGACTTAGTTTTGATGATCTATTTCTTTACATGACAATTTATTTTGTAAATATTCAATGTCATATATCATATCAGTGGCCTTGTCATGGGAAGCCTTAGATTTATTGGAACTTTCTATTAGTATCCTTATTCTGAATTGAGATGCTCTATCCAATTCCTCTTTCTCTATGTCATTTCTCAGTATATTTTCTATGAGGAGAATATCAATTTCAATTATACCCATAGCTATCAACTTTGGATAGAAAAGGTTTAGTATTTCTATCTCTTCTTGATACTTATTTATGTCTTCTCTCAAAGTTTATTGTCTCTCCTTTAGAGTTGTATAGTGTCCCATTACTAATTCAATAATTATGTTGACATTTGAGATGAACACTTCTACCCAGTCCTTTTTGACCCTTCTCATGATGCCAATTTCTATCACTACATCAAGTATCTCTTGGTATATGATTTGAGTAACAAGTTATGATGGTTGAGTAGTGGCTCAATGAACTTATTTAATGTATTCGTTAATTATTCAATCGTGTTCTTCAATTCATCTTTAGTGACTTTGTCACTATCCATTTTGTTAAAAAGATAATTAATGTTGGATTAAACTTCATTTTTTAATCCCTCTCTTTTAAGATGAACAAGGTAAACCTTTGATACCTAGTAATCCCCCACCACTATATCTTATTCTATTTTTCTAGTGGGGGACTATAATCTCTACATAATTATCCCCTATTTAATCATATAATATCCTTGATATGGTCCTAGGAGTTATTTTAGATTTATTAGATGCATTTGTGAGGCCAAAATCTAATGTATTTGGGGGCACAATATGCTTATGTTCCTTCCCCACTACTATGATAACTAACTAATAGTATCATCTTATTGCATTGACACTACCACTTATGAATATGTAGATAAAGATGTTTCACTAATGTTTATGGTGATAAGTGTTATTATTTTCACTTATATTTTAACCCTTTAAGGAGATGCCTCAACTCTCCTCATCCAAGTGGCACAATTGAAACACCTCTAGGAATTTGGGTAGCTTTATAATTAGGTGAATCTCTTTATAGGGATAACTCCTTTGTTGTACAACTTGTAAATCACTACTAAACCTAAAATTTTTGAGGGAAAAGGGAGAGACAACTTAAATTAAACTATCTTAAAGGATTTGATACACCAAATTAGTTGATGACTACCAACTAGATGTATATAACATATGAGAACAAGAGACTAACCAAACATACACTTCTCCAATATGAATCCTCTCACATCAATATTTCATTACGAGGTTGTGATTAATGTTTAGGCTAGGAGGAATAAACAAGAGGCATAATATGGCACTATTTGAATAGGATAACTCACTCAACCTTTACATATCAATATAACACTTCACATGACCTACAAGAAGAATCTTTCCAACTACAAATAGGTGAGAGAATGAAACAAAAATTCTAAGGAAACAACAAGTCATCACTAAGAAAAAATAATCATAAAAGTGAACACACTATGAAAAATAATGGAAGAGGTAAAAATTAGTAGTCATTATTGATCCATGGTATGTAAATGATCAGGGATTTGCCATACTCAGGTGGACCATAATTTATAAAGGCCAAAATGACTATTTCCTATAGAACTTGAGAGAGATAGAGAGGAGAAGAGAGAAGTTCAAAGGTCACAATAAAACTTGTAAAGCTAATAAAATGAGTTAATTATGCATGATAAGGGAATGTGAAAATGATTATGCAAAGTTAGGAAGCACAAGTGTCACCCCAAGGCATGATATTCTTGCAAAGTGGCATGAAATTCCTTATGTTAGATTAAAAAATTACCTTCATGATTTAACCCTATTTTAATGATGAAAAACTAATTAGTGACAGGTCTTATGATTGGAATGATAGGTAAGGGTTTTATATATGCCTCTCCATGCATTAGTTTCAGTCCTGATCACCTGGATTCCTTTGAGAGTGAGCCATCATTGCCTGCACTCACAGAAAAATCCTCTTTCACACACCTTGCACACTTGGAATTTAAAATGGATTTAATTTCTCATGAAAATAAATAAAATGGGTTTAATGTCATGTTTTAATACCATCCATGGCCTTAGACACATTAGACACACCTTAAAATACATCCACTTAAAAATCTCACATTTCTCACCATCTTGTTCACTATGCCAGTTCTGAATGGCTGAGATGAGAGATTTTATTGGAAAACTTAGGAGGTTTTTAAATTCATGAAATAGACATTTATATTTATATTAATTCTCAATATTCCTTATAAAGTTGATTTCTTCTCTTGAAACCTCTTAGAACCTAAATAATACACAAAATAGTTTAAAATACCTTGTTTTATACTCCATCCATACAATTTTGTACATATAATCCTAATGTTATGGATCCTAAATAAGTATTATATAACCTAAAATCACTTTCATTGTCAAAATATGCCATCATAGTAGCTCTCTATCTCCATTTCCTTCATCAGGTCTATAACTAGGGTTTGCAAGGGTTTTGAGTACTTTAGGCTCTTAAGGTTTGTCTATGAAGATTTAAAATTGAATTTGCCAAAAAAATACACTATATAATATTTAAATACCTTCATAAACTTTCCAAAAATCCTTATATCCCCATGCATAACCTCCAAGAAGATGTGAGCACTTAAAATTCTCCTATTAAGCTTGTTCTCCATCTACACATGCCTAATGTTACCTTTGAGCGAAAAATGGATTTCCCTATAACTTTTATACCTTAAAAAAGATTTGAAATATTTATTATTATCCCATAGTTATTATATAATCCATTATAAATCTTCTCTAATGCTATAAATTAAAGTGGCATATCATTTGAAATCTAGTCCTAACCATGCCTTATAAGCCTATCTACACTTTTGATGGTTTATACGTCCCTATAAGAATTATCCCCTCTATTATATGTTTATAATTTTGTCTTAGGTATGAATAAAATCTAAAAATATCCTATAAATTTCCAACTAGTACACAAAAACTCCCTTTATCATTCCCTTTTCCAAAATTGTAGGGTTTGTGCATAAGAGAAGTTCCCTCTGTCTGAGATAAAACAAAGGGCACTTCCCATATTTTTCTTGGGAAAAAAAGTGTAGGAATATACCAAATTTTTAGGACCTTATAAACCAAAATTAATCTTTTTATCAAGTCATTTTACCTTGTAATTCTTGTGAAAACAAAAAAATACTTTTGTGAAGGCAGACTGTGTAGGGTTTAAAATGCTGACTATGCATTTATTGGTTTGTAATATTTATGTTACATGATTTTAATATGTGGGAGATATTTTAAGGTATAAAAATCATGGATATTTTATAAACCTATTAATCACTCTACCATACTACATACCCTTCACACTCCTCTCTTAATCAAACCCGTGTTTCAACTCTTGACTATGTTTCATGTCATGAAGGTACACTTATAGATATCCATGACTCTTTCAGCTTGAGAATAAGTCTATATATAACTATAGAGTCTCCTATGATCATTAAATTCTTTTTTTGTCTCATTTTATATCATATTTATGCATTGTTAACTTTCACACCTCAGTCCTCAGCCCATTATCTACTATAGTCAAACATACTCAACCATGTTTGGAAATGTAATAACTTGTAGGTGAAGATTTATATTTTTCATGGTTATAAATAATTATTTAATATAATTAAATATTTTAAACCATCTCTTATCTACAAAATTTACTAATTTCATGTTTAAATTTATATCTTAGATGGTGTGTTCCTATAGTTTTCTATAGGTGTGCATTTTGCATAACGAACTACCTATAGGTGTATGTTTGACCATAAAACATCACCACTGAACTCTTATTGATTATTTTTTAGATCATAAAAATCAATTTTGTAATTTTTAATAATTCACATACATTGGCATAATCTAGTTTTTCCACATTATGTGAATAAGGCTTTTTAAGATAAAACATGTAAGTAATCACTATAGGGTTTTAGTGTTGAAATAGGCAACCTTGAGCCTTCCAACCATCACCTTATACCAATATTTTTGGCTTAATCTTTGTAATAGATCTTAACCTTCATGTAAAATACAATATATTACCATTTGGGTGCACTAGGATTCATTTTAATCTTGTTATATGATCTTGGGAAAAGGGCTCAGACCTTTATTTTCACATTTTAGGGAAAATGTCCTTAAACACTATCATCTCATGCTAGAAGATAGTCCATACTTACATTTTATCATTTTATAGTTAAATAATGTCTAAAATTTTAAACACACATGATAAAATCCCAAATAATTTTTTGATATGTTTCAAATTCCACATATAAGGACCTTTAAAGCACTATGGTACCACTTGTAGGTGGTCATTCTCACACACAGGCAGTAAATTAGACTTGGTAGTATGCAAGATAACTATGTTTATGAAAACTTTATAATCCATCACAAATTATTTTAATGCACCTTTTTCACTCTAATATATTTACAAAACTATCAAAATCTCCATCTCAACATGACATCATCAAGGAGGTTCCTCTAGGTGTGTATGAGTTGTGTGTAAGCAGTGAACAAAATTAGATAAATTATGTGGATGAATGGTATAAATAACAACTTAAACTCATTTTAAATACATAAAACACATATTTTTAATTGTTTATATCTTGAAATAATATTCAAAACATTTTTTCCAACATGAAACTTCTTGTAAAGACCTATAACAGAGCAAGTATGGATAACTAGTGTCTATTTATGTGGTGCATGAACTAAAACCAAATTTACATATTATTAAAACATAAAAATACACTCTCATAAAATATTTATGACCTAAATGAGTTATTTTATCCTCACTAAAACTCCATGTATATGCTAAATAGGCTTTCTACATGTGACTGCAAGTGAAAGTGAGTGAGGAATTGACTTATGAGGATAACAAGACTGAATGTTTACCAAAGAATGGTTTCATGAAATAATACATGAAGGGAGGGAGAATTTTGAATTGATACATGTGAAAAATCATTTTTAGTTTCATGATACCTATATAGAGAACCAAAAATTATACAATAAGGAAAACTTGGCTGGAGCTTCACAATGTTGACACCTTGATATAACATGAGATAACTTGTATATCAAAACACCATGAAATATGAAACAAAAAAAGGATATAATTTTATAAGATATATAACATAATATAGATACAAAATCACCAAATGGATTGTATGGACCTGTCCAAAATAAAGCAAAACCTATAGGGTGTAGGAAATAGTGAGCAAAAAAACACATATAGTTTGTAAAGGATGGTTAATAAAGAATGGTTGACAAATATTCTAAATAATATTATTAAAATGTATTTACTTGAGTTTAATTTCACTTCCAAAATTAATTTAAATTGAAACTTCTCCAAGTGTTTGTACCAAGCATAAACTTCTTGACCACTTATATGTGTCTAGAAAGGCAAAGAAGGATCATAATGGTTTTAGATCAAATTTGGAACTTCTAGAGAATTTAAAATGTGTAATTTAGTCTTAGGAGGATTAATATACATTACATGACCTTATCTCATGTATCACCTTCCCTCATGGGTTGTATACGTGCCAAACTCCTCTCCTTTTCAGTTGATTTCCTAATTTTCAGTAAGATAACCTACATTTTTAAGATGAACTAACATTTTTGATATGGAATCTAAATTATTAGATTTTTTAAATGATAATATGACACTTTTACACCTTTTAAATCATGTCACTTGTATTTGTAACCCCTAAATGGCTTCTAAATGACTAAAAATGATATATTGAATAATTAGACTAAGACCAAGGCTAATATGACATTAAATGACATAAAATAACCTATAATACACCCCATGAAAATTTTTAAACCCCATATAAACCTATAAGGATAATTTTTTACCTATAGGGGTCCCAATTTGACCTACAAGGTCAAATTTTATCAACAAATTGGTGATTCATATGGGTAGCATGCATACTATGCTAACTAAACCAATAGCCTTATCAATCCATTAGGCTTATGGAGTCATCTGAAGTATGAAACACAACAAGATGACCTAACACTTGACAACAATATTTGATCAATACAAGACCAATGACTACCTCAACCACACAACCCCAAAGACACACACAAAGGAAAAGTAAACCCACATGTGCTTAATGAGCACTTATGAAACACACATACCAAACTAAAAAAAATGACTCAAACACTAACTAAACTAAGATGAAAAATCCCTCCTATATCAAAGGTGAAGTTAGAAACCCTTCTTGCTTCATGACATGAAGGAATGAATGAGACATATAGTCTATTGATCCTTGGCATTGATGCCTCCAACTTTTTATTGATGTTTACCAACTTCATTAGCATGATCTTTAATGAGAACCAAGTAGTTCCAAATAGGTTAGATATATAAATTGACTCTTATTTCATATAAATATCCTCAAATTTCATATATGGATCCTCAATTACAACCTCTGATGGTGGTTCAACAAGGCATACCTTCTTGATTTCCATAGTGCTCTCAATAAGATGGGGTTTCTTCTCAGCTGTAAGTTCTTCTAGCTCATCAATAATATTCTCATATTCTACTAAATATTGGTCATTATCCTCCATGGAAGACTCTTTCATCATATTATCATGTACTTGACCCTCAACTTGGCAAAGTTCTTCAATCTCTTGAAGGAACTTCATTTATATCTACCAATCATATTTTTCCTCTTTATCATGTAAATACACTACCTCTTACATACTCTTTTCTTGATGTATTATGTCATAAATCTGGTATTTTTCAAGTTCCAATGCATCTAAGGGTGATTCAAAATTAGGCTGAGGTATTGGGTCATCTTTAATAACAATAACTTCCACCTTGGTCTCAAGAGATTTTTCTAGGACTACAACCTCTTTGGGGATAACATGAAATTATTCTCCATAGTTAATATCAAATTCATATTCATGATTGAGATTATTATATAAAACTTTATAGTCATATGTAGAGTCTTTTTAAATTACTTCCCTCTTCAAGTGTTCGTCACATTTCTCATAGACAATTGTAAAAGAGTGTTTAACATGGTTCTTTTCATACAAGAAGATATAATTACACTTATGATCACCAAATGGATTCCTTATAATGATTCCATCTTATTCAACATTTATTTCCTCTTGATGGATCTCAAGTTTTAATTCAACCATCATAACCGAAATTTGTTTCTCAAGGACTACAAAATCCTCAATTTCTTTCTCCTTCTTGGTGATGCCAAGACTAGGCATCTTGTAATCATATGACTTAGCCCAATGAGGTTGCCATGGAGGTATGTTTTCTTCAAGAAAGAGTTATAAATTATTATAAACCAAGTTATATTATTTATGTTCCCAAACCATAGGTACATCAAGGTAAAGAGAGATAGGGTGAGGACAATATGAACTAGTTGGTGGAGGTGGAACATAGAACTCAAAATCAGATTGAGAATGAAATGTAGGGGATTCTTTTGGAAGATATTTAGGAAGAAGAGGCATGCCTTGGGATAAAATAGATTGATTTTATTCTTTCCATTTAAAAATAACTTAATTAACATGTAATTTACCTTGAGAACTTTTTAGAGGAAGTTTAAATTGGGTGTGTTTAGGCATATGATCTTCCTTGGGCATTGTTGTCAATCAGATTGACAACCTTGTGAAGGTATTTTGAGGCCTTCATAGTCTACTAGAACATGGAAACAATCCTAGTCCATGGGTAACCTAATCAACATATTTAATTTATATATTCCAAGGGCTATCTTTCTTGGTGTATTACTTAGGATCCCTAGTCTATGCCATAAATCGTTGAAGAAAAGGGAAGAGGGGAAAGGTAAGAAAGAAACTTGAAAGGAACTCCTATCTATGATGGTGATACACCAAAAATATGAAATCCATCTTCTTGACATGCATTGAGAAGATGAAAAAGGATGTAAATATAATTACACTACTCAAACAACAGCCTTTGAACATCAATATTTCACATAGGGGCTTGGGCTTGTGCATGATCTAATGCAATTATTTAATAGGTCTATCAAAGACACTAGAGAGAGCTTGAACTTTCTATACAAACAAGATGATAAATCACACTATTCAACCTAAAAGGATAATATTAACACCTTAAAATAGGTATAGTGGAAAGGATAAGATGAGAGGAAGCCTTAGCTATCACTTTCACCTCCTAATAGACCATGAAAATACACTAAAACACAAGATTTTGAGGAGATATGAACTCTATATTATTCATTAAAAGAGTCAAAATATAGATGTTCTCTAAACATGAAAAAATCCATATTTGCAATGGATTGAAAGATTTTATATATAGATAAAATGACAAGAGAGAAGAGGGACGTGTGTGTTAGAGTGGGGAAATGAGAGAAGAAGTTACCAATAACTATGAATCTCTCCTTATTGTTCTTGAGCTCCTCAACATTAAAAGCTTAAAACTACTTTGATCTTGAGATCAACCATCCAAAATCACCAAAAGTCTCCTTGATCCCCTCATGCATTCAAGTCCCTTCTTTAAGAAATGATAGATCCATGTCGAAGATAGGTATATGTCCTTACCAAGTGTGAATGATTTGATCCTTGAATTCAAAACTTGGATTGATCCTTACTATAGTTTTGGACTATATATCTTATATTATTGCATATTTACACTCCAATTGAGCTTGGGTCACTTTTTATGTTTTTTATGTGAACTATAGACCACATCATCACATTTAAAATGAGAAGTCCTTATCCTTTTATACTAATTGGCTATTGAAATCCCACTAGGATCCTTTTGAAAACCTATCTTTTTCTCATCCATTGATCTCCTTGCTAGATATTGACAAGTGTTAAGCTCATGATAATATTAATGAACCCCTTGAAAAATAACCAAATACAAATAGCTATTTTTAGGGGCTCAAACTTGATGTTTGTGGGCCTATCATTATTTCTTTTGGACTTTTGTTTTTGGAAATTTCTTTGGAATATTTTCTTATGGACAATTATCCTAAAATAATTAACCCTTTGGGCCATTCCCTTCATAATTTTCTTTATTTCAAAAAATTTGATTGAAATAATTTCTCTATATTATTATTTATTTTGGCAATAATTTTTTTAGGCATTTTTGTTTGGCCTTTTTTTTGAAAGAATTCTTTCAACATTTTCTATAGATTATTCCTTTGGAAGAATTTTTTAGACTTATTGCTCGAAATAATTTCTTTGACTTTTCTTCAGGATTTTTATTTGGAAGAATTATTTTAGGATTTTTTTTCAAAACTTATTTCCATAGATAATTCTTCAAAATAATTCATTCCTTTTCTTTGGCCTTGAATAATTTTCTTCAAAAATGGACCTTTGGATTTCTTGTAAAGTGCCCTATTTTTCACTTTAAATGCCCTTTTCAAAAGAAAAGTTCCCTTCGGTATTTTTGAAAATTCCCCCTTTTATTGAAAAGTTCCCTTAGGATTTTTTTCAATGAACATTTTGGCTTTTTTGAAAGGGACCCTCTGAACTTTTTGAAAAGTCCTTTTTTGGAAAGAATTCCTCAGACTTTTCGAAAAGTCCATTTTCCAAAAGAATTTTCTCAAACTTTTTCTCCCAAAATAATTTTCTTAGACTTTTTTTACAAGTCCTCCTTTTAAAATAATTCCTTTTTGAAAGGTTTCTTGAAGATGGACCTTCTCGAAAGGAAATAACCCTTCAAACTTCCTAAAAATGACCCCTTTTTTGGACCCAAAGAAGCCTCCATAATGTTTTCTCAAAAAAATCATATAAAAACCAAAGTGAATGCCTTTAAAAGGACTATTAATCATGGATTATTTCAAGGACTTTTTAGGACCAATAACTGACTCATAAGATAAACTAGCATGATATGCAAAGTTTTGAATGTAGGGGTGAAAATTTAACCTATGGGGTCAAGATTGTCAACAAGCATCACACATTGACTTAGTAATTTCATCCTTGATTCTAACTCTTCAATTTGCTTAGATAGGTTCTCTTTAAAAAGTTTTTCTTGAATTTTATAGGAATATTCATGAGGATTAGGAATACAAGAGGGATGAAATGGAGAATAAGAGGTCTCTTGAGGAAGGGTGGCAGGGACTCGCATAGGATCAAACTTTTTCTCAACTCAAACTCTTTGTCTAAGATTTTATATTATTTATTCCCCCATGATTTCACTATCTTATTCCAGCCTAGGATGTTAGGATTATGAGTCTCTTCTTGAGGTGGTGATGTAATCTTAGGAGTGGATGAAGCATTCAAGAAACTTGGAATCTCTTTAGGCTTGGATTATCCACCTTGTCTCTAACTTGGGATTTCATATCTAGAGGTCACTTCTTGAGGTGGGGAAGCAATTGGAAAGGGAAAAAAGGGATTAAATTACACTTCATTTGTTGATGATATAGTCTTTTACACCTGATAATTGGCCAAATCAATTTTCCTATCAAGATTTACTTCAAAAATAAGGTTTATCTTTCCAACTCTCTCTTTCAACTGATTGGGAAAAGGATGACTTGGACAAGCTTAATTTGTATCATAAGTAGGAATCATGTAGGACTAATAAAAATCTTAGGGAGGTGGATATGAGGGATAATAGACTTAGTGAGGCTGCTCCTCATGTTTTGTTAGCCTATCTTTCAAGGACGCAATCAAGCCACCCACATCTAACATCTCACTTATGAGCCTTTGTCAATTGGCTCTCTCAACAAGTACCCTCTCTCATTTAATTATATCTAATGTATCTCTCACATTATTAATGAAATGACTAGGAAAATACTGACCATGTACCCTTAGTGTATCAATCTCTATCATATACTTCTCATAGCCAAAGAGAGTTTGATTGAAAGTGGAAATGGACTAATTTGAGAAGTGACTGGGTTGACTATGAGGAGCACTATATTGAGAAGGCTAGTTATAAGACAGATACAACTCATGACCATGATTGTAATGATCATATTAGAGCTAGTAAAAATAATATTAGAGATTGTAGGGATCATGACAAGGTTAATAGGGAGTGTTATAAGCTTGATAAACCTCACCAACTTACGTAAAATAATACTAAATAATAAATTCAATAATGAAACTTCATTAGGAAGCAAGAACACAAGAATGATTATCAACAATATTAAAAAGGAATACCTAGGTTGCTTGACTAGTAGATGTAAACTCAGAGTCACCATTGATGTTTAGATAAATGCCTCCAAAGGTTGATGTGTTTAAAGACAACACCAAAAATATTTTAACTTCTTGGACTAAGAGTCCCATCACGTATGAAAAAAAATATTATCACCTAGATTCTCACACTTTGAGGATATGTCTCAATTATCCTCATCTAAGTGTCATAATTGAAACACCTCTAGGCTTGTGGGTAGCCTAAAAATTAGGTGAATCTCTAGATAGGGCTAGCTCACTTGATGTACCACTTGTAAATAACTATTATATCTAATCTTTGTGAGGGAAAAGGGAGAGAAAACTAAAAGTAAACTATCCTAAGGGAGGTGATACATGAAATTAGTTGATTACTACTAGCCAAATATATGTTACACATGAGAAAAAGAGACTAACAAAACATATACTTCTCCATTCTAAATAATTCTCACATCACTATTTCATTATGAGGTTGTGATGAATGTTTAGGATAGGAAGACTAAAATAGAAGCCTAAGATGGCACTATTTGAATATACTAACTCACTCAACCTTGACATATCAATATAATACTTCACATGACCTACAAGAATAATATTTCCAACTACAAATAGGTGAGAGAATGAAGAAACAATGTTAAGGAAATAATAAGTCATCATTAGGAAAAAAAATCATCCAATTGAACACATTATTAATAGTCATGAAAGAGGTAAAAATAATTAGTCTTTATTGATCCATGGCATTAAAACGAGTAGGGATTAACCATACTCAGGTGGAGTATAATTTACAAAGGCCAAATTGACTAGTTATTATAAAACTTGAGAGAAAGAGGAGAAGAGAAAAGTTCAAAGGTCACAAGGACACTTTATAAGTTGAGAAAATGAATTAATTGTGAATTATAATGGAATTTTAAACTGATCATGCAAAGTTAGGAATCACAAGTGTCACCCTAAGGCATGAACTCTTATAAATTGCCATGAAATTCCTTGTGTTGGCTTAGAAAATTGCCTTCATGATTTATCCCTATTTTAAAGAAATAAATATAGTTATGGATAGTAATAATGACTATAATTATAGGTAAGGGTTTTATACATGCCTCTCCATGCATAATTTGTAGGCCTGATCACTTGGATTCTTCTGAAAGCAAGCCATCACTACCTGCACTCAAAGAAAACTCCTCTTTCACATACCTTGCACACTTGGCCTCAAAAATGGATTCAATTTATAATGAAAATAAATAAAAATGTGTGAATTACATGTTTTAAGACCATATATGGCCTTATAGGTATTAGGGACAACCTAAAAATCCATCCAATTGAAGTTCTCACACTTCTCACCATCTTGTTCACTATGCTAGTTCTAACTAGCTAAGATGAGAGATTTTTTTGGAATACTTAAGAATATTTTAAATAAATAAAATGGAAATTAGGAGTTATATTAAGTTTCAATATTATTTACAAAGTTTATTTCATCTCTTGAAACCTCATATAATCTACACAACACATAAAATAATAATAAATACCCTATTTTATACTCCATATGTATAATTCCATATAGATAATCCTAATGGTATGGAGTTTAAGTAAGTATTATATAAACTCCAATAACTTTCATGGTCAAACAAGGCCATTATAGTATCTTTCCATCTCTATTTCCTTCATCAGGTCTATCATTAGGGTTTACAAGGGTTTTGAGTGCTTTAAGATCTTAAGGTTTGTTCATGCAGATTTGACATTCAATTTTCTAAAACATTCCACTAGATAACATTTAAATACCTTCATCAACTTCCCCAAACTCCTTATATCCCCATGCACAACTTCCAAGAAGATGTGAACATCTAAACTTCTCTTATCGAGATTTTTTCTCCATCTACACAAGCCTAATGTTACCTTTGAGACAAAAATGGATTAACATACAACTTCTCTACCTTATGAAAGATTTTAAATTTATATTATTATCCCATAATAATTATATAATCCATTATAAATCTTGCCTATGTTCATAAATTAAGGTGACTTATCATTTGAAATTTAGGCCTAACTATGACTCATAAGCCTATCTGCACTTTTAATGGTTTAGACCTCCCTGTAAGGCTTCTCTCCTCTATGATATGTTTCTCATGTTGTATTAGGTTTTAATAAACTTTAAAAACCTCTTGTAAAGTTCCAACTAGTCCTTAACTCACCTGATCACTCCCTTTTCCAAAATTGAAGGGTTTATGTATAAGAGAAGTACCCTCTATCTGAGACAACATAGAGGGTACTTACCCTATTTTTATAGTAAAAAAATATCAGAAGAGTATTAAAAATTGGTGAGTACCATATAAAAAAAAGTAATATTTTTATCATGTCATTTGACCTTATAATACTTGCAAAAACCAAAACAAACTTTTGTGAAGGCAGACTATGCAGGGTTTAGAATGTTGACGGTGCATTACTTAGCTGGAAATCTTTATTTTGAATGATTTTCATTAGTGAGAGAAATTTTAAGGTATAAAAATCATGGTGGATATTTTATAAAACTATTCATCACTCTACCCTACTACATACCCTTCACACTCCTCTCTTAGTCAAAACTGTGTTTCAATTCTTGACTGTGTTTCATGTCATGAAGGTTCACCTATAGATATTCATGCCTCTTTCAGACTAAGACAAATTATTTAGATAAATTTAGAGTCTCTTATGATCATTCAATTATTTTTTGGGCTCATTTTGGATCATATCTATTCATTTGTAACCTTCACACCTCACTCCTCAACCCATTATCTATTATGGTCAAATGCAGTCAACTATGTTGGGAAATGTAAAAACTTGTAAGTGAATATTTATATTTTGAAAGGTTACTAATAATTATTTAAGCCCATGAAAAATTTTAAACCATCTCTCATTTTCCAACTTTAGTGACTCCATGTTCAAGTTTCCATCTTAGACTCTGTGCTCCTACAGTCGATTGTAGGTGTGCATTTTACATAATAGACTACATGTAGGTGTATGTTGGACTATAAAACATTAGAAATCAACTCTTATTGATGATATTTAAGATCATAAATATATATTTCATCATTTTTAATCATTCACATACATTGGCATGGTCTATTTTTTCCATATTATGTGAAGAAGGGTTTTTAGGATCAAACCTATAGGTAATCATTACAAGATTTTAGTATTGAAATAAGCACCCTTGAGCCTTCCGAACATCACCTTCTACCAACCCCTTTGGATTCATATTTGGAATAAATCTTTTCCTTCATGGATAATATAATTTATGATCATTTTGGTTCACTAGGAGTCCTTGTAACCTTGTTATATGATCTTGGGAAAAAGGCTCAGACCTTTATTTTCACATTTTAGGGAACAGGTCCATGAACACTATCATCTCATGATAGAATATGGTCCATACCTCATTTTTATAATTTGAAACATAAATAAGGTCTAAAATTTTCAAATAACATGCTAAAATCTTAAATAAGGTTTTGATATGTTTCAATTTCCGTACATGGACCTTCAAATCTTTGTGGTATACCTATAGGTGGTCATTCTCACACAAACGTAGTAAAGAAGACATTGTTAGTATACAAGATACCTATGTTTATGAAAACTTTATATTCCCTCACAAAGTATTTAAATACACCTTTTTTTATCTCTAAGTTATTTACAAAACTATCAAACTCTCCATCTCATCATGACATCATCAAGGAGGTTCCTGTAGGTGAGTATGAGTTATGTGTAGGTACCAAAGAAAATAAGAACAACATGTGTGTATGAATGGTCTCAATAAAAAATTAAACTCATTGGAAATACCTAAACACATGTTTTTCCTTATGGAGATATTGAAACAAGATTCAAAACATTTTTTCCAACACGAAACCTCTTGTAAATGCCTAGTACTGAGCAAGCTAGGATAACTAGTGGCTATTTGTGTGGTACATGAGCTAGAAACCAACTTTTCATCTTCTTAAAACATAAAAATAGAATCTCTTCAGTTATTTATGCCTTGAATAAGTTAATATATCCTCACTACAACTCCATGGATATGTTAAATAGGATTTATACATGTGACTACAAGTGAAAGTGAGTGAGGAGTTGATTTATGAGGATAACAAAACTGAATGTTTACGAAAGCATGGTATTATGAAATAAAACATGAAGGGAGAGAAAATTTGGAATTTAAACATGTGAAACATCATATTATAGTTTTATGATACTTCTATTGAGAACCAAACATTTTTTAATAAGGAAAACTTGATTGAAGCTTCACAATGGTGACACCTTTGTACAACATGAGATAACTTTCCTATCAAAACACCATGAAATATGTAAAAAAAAATGGAGAAAATATAAGAAGATAAACAAAATCATCTAGAGACAACATCACTAGTTTTATTGTATGGATCTATCCAAAATAGAGAAAAAATTATAGGGTGAAGGAAATAGTGAGCAAAAAAAACATAGTCAGCTTGTAAAGGATGGTTCATAAAGCATGGTTGACCAAATTTGAAATATTATTAAGGAAATGGATTTATATAAGTGTAATTTCACCTCCCAGAGGCATTTGACATGAAAATTCTCCAACTGTCGATATCAAATTTGGCACTTTCAAAGCATTTAAAATGTGGAATTAAGTCTTAGTAAGATGAAGAGACATTACATTACCTTTTACCATGTATCACCTTCCCTCATGGGATGTACAAGTGCCAAACTTCTCTCTTTTTTAATTGATTTCTAATTTTCAATTAGATAACATTCATGTTTTAGATGAACTAACACTACTAATATGAAATCTGATTTCTTGGACATTTTAAAGGAGAATAAGACACTTGGACACCATTTAAACCATGACACTTGAATTTATAACCCCTAAATGGATTCTAAATGACTTAAAATGATATATTGAATAATTATACCAAGACCAGGATAATATGGCATTAAATGACATAAAATAAATTATAATACAACCTATAAAAAAATATTAAACTCATATGAACCTCTAAGTATCAATTTTTTACCTATAAGGGTCACAATTTGATTTAAAAGGTCAAATTTGGTCAATAGTTATATCCTTCACTGATATTGCCACTGACTATTTAGATGTCTTTGCAACCTCTTCCCAATCTATGGATTGAGTGTCCACACTTTTATTAGTGACTTTATCATTCTCTACCTCCTCTGAAGGGGTTGGGGTTACTATGGAAGTCAAAGATATGGTTGAAATGTAAATAGATGTTATTACTAGTGGTGTTGGAGATGGAAGTGATGCCAATAGAGGAATAAGCAACAAGAGTTGTAAAAAGGGGACTTATGAAAGTGTGGAATCCAAAACCTTGAATGAATTAATCAGTGTTGTGGGGAAACTTGGGGTTGGTGAAGTAGGAAAGGTGAAGGGAGATGAATATGAATCAGTAGTTATCCCATGGATTGGGATGGCCATCAAGATTGTATTCATAATGATTTAATTCATGGCCATATACTACTATGTGGTATTAGTGATTAATAAGGTAGAAGTGGTGATTAGAGATGAGATGGCAGGAATTGTGGAAGGAGGGACTAAAATTATGAGATATGTATATGATCATTGGTAGATATGTATATTATCATTTTTCCTTCATGTTGTGATAGAGTTATTCTGGTGGATTACCCATATGTGTGTGTGTGTGTGTGTGTGTGTGTGTGTGTGTGTGTGTGTGTGTATACATACATACATACATATATATATATATGTATATATATATGTATGTATGTATGTATGTATATATATATATACATATATATGTATATATATATATATGTATGTATGTATGTATGTATGTATATATATATATATATATATATATATATATATATATATATATATATATATATATATATATATATATATATATATATATATATATATCCAGTCTTGGAAGTTCTTCA
The DNA here is from genome assembly GCA_037957365.1 of Torreya grandis. NCBI lineage: Eukaryota > Viridiplantae > Streptophyta > Pinopsida > Cupressales > Taxaceae > Torreya > Torreya grandis. The sequence continues at coordinate 327,663 of JARHVA010008160.1, forward strand.
CATCAAGGTTACCATTGATCCTATATAGGAGTATGATTATATCACCTACCTCATCCTTAAAATCTATTATTGCTAATGTTTTAGGAAATATTGTGGATTTATTCCTAGGGATATTTAGCCATTGATTATTCATTACCCACTGACATCTAATGTTGTTGTCTTGATAGAATTTATTTGATGACTTTGGAGTTATATCTAGGTAAATCTCAAATTTAGGTATCAAGAACATAAATTCTATGAAGTCTGGGTCTAGGTTTAGAATCATTTCCCCTTTATCATTTAACACCTCTCTCTTATCCACATCACAATGCTTTGCTATGTGATCACCATCTCAAGGATTTGCATATTCAGGGGGAAATCTATTTTTTTAGGTAGCCCATAATAATAAATGATTTGTACCTAGTTAGTTTTTAATTTTAAATTCATTCTATTTTATAAATCACCTAAGTTAATGTGACCTAAGTCTATATCTATAATCTCATTTGTATTAGATTTTAGACTGAGTCTAACATTGGATCCTTTGGATTTGAACTTCATCCCATTATAGACATGGATTATGGAGAAATTTCTTGATGAAAACTAACTACAAAATTGGTAAAATTTAAGGGTGAAAAATGCAGGTGAAATCTCCAAGAGAGATTGGAGTTTCAAATGTAGGGAAAATGTTTGATGGAGATAGTATATGCAAAATACACTTGTGTTTCTTAGTGAAACATCCAGTGGAGATTGGGATTGTTTTGTGCACATGAAAAGTCTACAGGTTTATAGAGTTACAATTGCATGTTGAAATCTCATGGTTTTTGGAGTTGCTTTAGCAAGTGGGAAGTTTGTAGGGATTATGTAGGCATTCTATAAGGGAATATTTGATTGGGTAAGGGATATATTTGAGAAAATTTGACTAGTATATGAATTTGAAAAAACCCTACATTTTTTAGGAAAATATTATAAATGACTTCCTAAGAAAATGAATAGCTAGATGATTTTTTTATGACACCATGAAAATAACCTAAAACCCTATTGATTCATAATCCAATAAAATAAAACCCTAAAATGCAACCATAGCTACCAATAACATGAAGCAAAAATGATAATAACTCTATAAAAAATGATTATGAGAAAAGATAACTTAAAAAAATGTAGGAGGTCAAATGAAATACCATATAGGGGGATCAATGGTAGTATGGCTCAAGGTTCATGGCTCAAATGTGTGGTTTTGTGGTGGTGAAAACATGGTTTACAATTGTGTCTCATGGCTCGAGGTCACTATTAGTGTTGTAGATCTCTAAACTTGATTTTTTCAAATTAAAAAATGAATTAAATGTTAGGAGGCCCCTTATCCAATGGTAGCACAATTGATTACTTATATATGAGCAATTGAACATGGAAATTATACCAGAATGATTAAGAAACTAGAAACATGAGACAACAAAGAATTTGAGAGACAATACACACAATTGTATTAGATAATACTAGAAGAAAATACAAATAAGGAAGATGCCACTTCTCCCTCCACCTCAAAGGCTTGCCACACCTCAAGACCTTCTTCCCTCTCTCTCTTGATCAACACAAAACCAACTCTAAAACCTGAGTTACAATCCCTCCTTGAATGCTATAGCTGATCTCCTTGACCTTACACCTATAGATCTCCTTGACCTTGCTTGCTTCAATGCTCTTACTTGATCAATATGATAATTACAATACATGCCTCATGGTTCTTTAAATATAATCCCATGGTTACAAAAATAGACATCTAACTACTAAAATTAGACACACAGCTCACGACTTAAAATAGTCCCTTAGCATGCAAACACTCGGTTTAACTAACTGACTGTTCGTAAATAGCAGTTTTGGACCGCACAGGTGATCGATGTCAGTCCCTGCTTGTCTGGTGCTGCCGACATCGGCCGACTCTCTGCCATCGCCGATCTCCTTCTCCACTACATTTGACTGACGTCGGTCATAATGCCAACACCGGTGGCTCTGGTTCTTCAGAATCCTTTCTTCATGTGTGTGCAAATAGTTGAAGCTTTTAGCTCCACACCCTAACAATCTCCCACTTGGAGATAAACAGCTGCAACCTGTACCTGTACCTGTACACCATCTATTTTATTCCTTTGGCTCTGTATCCCTCTTCAAAATCACCCTTGAAGACCAACCACCATGCAAACCTATGATGCTATATCTGTCACCTATGCCACAAGAACTTTGCTGCTCCCAAATTCTTCATGACATACTTCTGAACCAACTCTACCCTTAGCTCAGAAAACTCCCTGTATATGTAACCTTGCAAAAAGTAACACAATACAGTAACAAGATAATGTAGCTAATATTATCCAACCTGGTAAAGATAAAATACAATGGTCAAACCTCCATTGCCATGCAGCTAACTCAAGACCATATACCATAGCCTTCTGTCTCAGATGTCCATCCACTCTCTTCTCTAAAACGGGAATCCATCCCTCTATCTAGCTGACAACTCCACCAATAAATACCTATTTGGCTCTACTCTAAGGACTCACACTCCTCATCCATGTCAAGCTCCCACTGTTTCTGGATTCTACCTGCATTGCTTCCTCCATCTTCCTAGTTCTTGACTATCAGTAAGCAATATAAAGAAGGTGAACAATGAATATGAGGTTCACATACCTTTTCTGACCTCTGTATGGGTGTTTGAGACTCCTTGACAACTAACTATCCACCCATCATCCGTTCTAGTGACCGATCTCGGCCAACTCCCAGTCTACTCCTGACTGATGTTGGTTCCCTGCACTGACCCTGACTGCCGACGTCGTTACCCCTAGCTGACGCTGGTGTCCCCACTATCGACATCGATCCTGATGACTGATGTCAGACTTCTCCTGCCCGACCTACCGACCCTATTGGTCTGCACATGACCGAAGCCGGTGTCTGGATGACCGACATCGGTTCCAAGTAACTGACATCGATGCCTGTGTGTTCCCGTGAGTGATGAATTCTTCATCCACGAGCTCTTCTTGGATCAAATCTCTATCCATGCTGCCCTGCTTAGATTTATTTACTACCTGTAACTGTTATATGGCCTTCATCTCCTCCAAAAACACTAAGACATCCCTGTTCTTGTCAAAAGCCTCAAATTTCCTTTTCCTGTAATGAATTCTATCCATGCCTTCTGAATTTGAACACATACCTTTTGAGTCAAGAACTTCCATTCCCTTCTTATTCATGTGACCCTGCCTATTAGACCACATCTTCAAATCTGCACCAAAAGTGGAATTAGTAGTACAAATAGATAGATAAAGAGTACCTACTTTCTTACCTCTTGCTAAAACAAGTGCTCCCTTGGTAACCTTCCAAGAATCTGCTGTGAGGGTTATTGTGTATCCCTCATCACCCAACCTTCCTACAAAAATCAAAGTCTGCTTTAGAATTGGAACATGCATGACCTCCTTCAACACCCATGTGTTGTCAATCTGTAATCTCAGCTGCACTTTCCCTTTGCCAACTATCTGACAAGGCGTACCATCCCCTAAATAGAGTACTCCAAAGTCTCCCTGTTCATACTCATGAAACAAATCTTTGTTTGGGGATGCATGATAAGATGAACCAGAATCTAATATCCATGATCCTATGTGACTATCCAAAGAAAGTATGAGAGCATCATGTACCACAATATTTTCATCCTTTGCTTCTTCAATACCTTCATGTTGATTCTCTTTAACTCTCAACCAACACTCCTTCTTTGTATGTCCTTTCTTTCCACAAAACTAGCAGGTAATACCTTTAGACTCGGATCTCCTTCCCGACCTTGATTTCCCTTGCTCAATCTTCTCCTTTTGCCTTCCTCTGCTTTCTACACTTAGAGCATTCCCTGATGATTCATCTGTGCTTCTCCTACATATTTCTTCATTCAAAATCACACTCACAACATCATCAACCTTTAAGATTTTAGAAGCAGATGCAGAGTTACTTACTACCATAACCATACCATCCCAACTTTCAGGCAAATAACATAAAATCAAGAGAGCCTTTACCTCATCATCAAAAACAATGTTGACTGAAGCTAATTGGTTTACCAAACCATGGAAATCACTGAGATGAGTATGTACCGAACCTCCTTCCTACATTTGTAAAGTAAATAGCTGCTTTATAAGGTATACCTTATTAGAAGCCGAGGGTTTTTCGTATAAATTTGCCAAGGACTTTATCAACTCTTCCATTGTTTTGCACTGTGATAAGCTAGAAATCATAGAAGCTCCAAGACTCAATCTTATGGAATCGAGAGCCTTCTGATCAAGAACACTCCATTCTTCATCCTTCATATCTGTGGGCTTGCATGCAACCCCACCCAATGGTAAGTACAGATCCTTCTGATACAGATAGTCCTCAATTTGCATCCTCCAGTGTTGATAATTCTTGCCGTTAAACTTCTCCATTCGTAGCTTGCTTTCTTCTGCCATTGCTGAAGTCCCACTCAATCAAAAAACCCTGTGAATGACCTGTAATCAAAAAATAACCTGCTTCCTGCAAACCATAGCTCTGATACCAACTGTTAGGAGGCCCCTTATCCAATGGTAGCACAATTGATTACTTATATATGAGCAATTGAACACAGAAATTATACTAGAATGATTAAGAAACTAGAAACATGAGACATCAAAGAATTTGAGAGACAATACACACAATTGTATTAGATAATACTAGAAGAAAATACAAATAAGGAAGATGCCACTTCTCCCTCCACCTCAAAGGCTTGCCACACCTCAAGAACTTCTTCCCTCTCTCTCTTGCTCAACACAAAACCAACTCTAAAACTTGAGTTACAATCCCTCCTTGAATGCTATAGTTCATCTCCTTGACCTTACACCTGTAGATCTCCTTGACCTTGCTTGCTTCAATGCTCTTACTTGATCAATATGATAATTACAATACATGCCTCATGGTTCTTTAAATAGAATCCCATGGTTACAAAAATAGACATCTAACTACTAAAATTAGACACACAGCTCGTGACTTAAAATAGTCCCTTAGCATGCAAACACTCGGTTTAACTAACTGACTATTCGTAAACAGTAGTTTTGGACCGCACAAGCGACCGACGTTGGTCCCTGCTTGTCTAGTGCTGCCGACGTCGGCCGAATCTCTGCCATCGCCGGTCTCCTTCTCCACTGCATCTGACCGACGTCGTTCATACTACCGACGCCGGTGGCTCTGGTTCTTTAGCATCCTTTCTTCATGTGTGTGCAAATAGTTGAAGCTTTTAGCTCCAAACCCTAACATTAAATTAAAACTAATTTCATTTATATAACCTATACATTAATTTCCCTTAGGTCAGTGTTTGGTGGGAGATTTGGAATCTATGAACAAATTTGTAATTTTACAAGTTTTATAATTACACTTTGATCTCCACATTCTATGGGATTGTTTGAATATTTGAAAATAAGAATATAGAACTTGAGGAACAATTTTCAACTTTGCAAGTTACAATTTGTAATTGGAGTTTTGGATTCTATATAAAGGGTGGTTGGTGGGAAGCAAAACTTGAGTTATAATTATCAAATTTTCATGTTGCAAATTATAACTAAATTTCTAATTTTTGGTTGGAGTGTTGCATAAGCATCATAGGTTGGGAATAAATTTAAAAGTTTGTAAGTTGAAAATTACATTCCAATCTCTAGTTTCTATGATATATATGTTTTATGGGAAGCAAAACTCTATTTATAATCTACAACTTTATAAGTTGAAAATTATGAGTGGGGTTCTAGTGTTTGGTAGTTATGAATTTTGTAGGAAGTGGAGGTTAGGAAATAATTTTCAAGTTGTAAATTTCAAACCAATATCCAATTTCTACTAGTTAGGTTCTTAGTGGGAAGCAGGAATCTAGATGTAATTTACAAGTTTGCAAGTTGTAAATTGCATCCACATCTCTAGTTTCCACTGGGATTTGGGAAATGGGTGATTGGGCTCATTTTAAATTATTTTTACAAAAAATTAATAGGTCTCCATTATGCTACTTAACATTTTGAAATTTTTGGAATAAAAATATTAATAGCATCCAAGGTTTTCCCATAAGATAAGTTATCTTCCTTCCAAGGTAAAACCCTAAGAAATGACTCCTTAAGTGTAAAATTAGAAGAATTATGAGCTATAAAAATGTGAAAATGAATGTTCCCATCCATTGTATTCAATTAAATTTGTTATTTATAAAAAAGGATTTACCCTAAACCCTTTCACAAATTTAGTCAATAAGATTGACGAACTCAATTTTATTAGGTGAGAAAGTAATCATTAAGTCTCGAACTAGGTCGATTAGGATAACTTAGTTCCATAACATGTTATTAATCCTTTATAAAAAGATCAAATCAACAAAATTAGTAAGAAAAGAGGGTGATTGATTAGTTAGGGGTTATCTGAAAGGTAAAATTCTTAGGAAAGTGGATGAGTGGGATTTAGTTACTTAGGGAGTTAGATAAAACTAATGGTATAGGGACCAAAAATCTTGTCAAGCCCAAAATGTGTGCCCACCCCTTTCTTAGTGCTCACTTTAAGGCATGCAACCAAATATATTGAAACTTGATAAGTAACTGTAAGATAAAATGTTTCAAAATATTATAAAGTTTAAAAATATTATGTGTATACGTATTCCCCACTTGTTCATTGTATGTCGTAAAAGTGTAACAAGGGATGGTGATTAGATAAAAAACATAGAAACACATGAAATTTAGATAACTAAAAATTAAATAATAAAATTAATGTTGAAATTAAATGAAAATAACTAAAATTACCATACACATACCTTGAATTACCTTTCCACTAAATGATTGCATGTAAATATCCTAGTCTTGATCATGGAGGGTGTAATACCTATACTTGAGAAACCCTTGGGATAACAAACTAATAACAAAATCAATGCATGCATATGCAGGATAAGAAAACTAACAATGAATAACTCTCAAATATGACTAAATTGTATAAAAAATTGGCAATCTAGGATTGTTAAGGATAAGTTAGAAGATAAAACAAGCATGTAAATGATAAAATAATTAAAAATGAATGTATAACACATTAATCACATTAAGAATCATGTAAACATGAATGACATAAATTAAATATTAATGTGATAAATATATCTAATGATATGTAAGTAAATGAATGTAAATTCATAGAAGACAAGCATGGAAAATGAAGATACAAAGAAAATATAAATAACAAAAAATGAGAATTTCAATCAAAATGTAAGATAAGCATGTCAAAAAAAACATGAAGAAACCATAAATTACTAAAAATGAGATGTAAGTCAAGATGTACAATAACCATGTCAAGTGAAGCATGAAGAAAAATAAGTAAGCATGTTGAATGTCCTATGTAAGATAAGTGAAGCCCATAACAATAAAATAAGAACATGATGTATAGATGAAAATCAAAAGCACTAAAGGATGACAATTCAAACTTAGTTTTTATTATAAAATATGATGTAAAAAAGCACAATTACATAATGACATGACTAGTATGACAATGAGATGGCATGGAAAGCATACATTGAAGGGATATTTGTGAGGAAAACTTGGTACTATTTAAGGTATTATAATGTAAATCAAAAACTATAAACCAAGAAGTGTAAGTAGGTAGATGTGATCAACTAAAAACAATATCCAATTGTGAACTAATAATTTGACATAGAGAGGAGGTTATTATTTTCTTAGTCTTATAAAACTAATGAAATGAACACATTAAAATCCTAACACATCTAGCCTAGATACTAGGGAGGGTTTAGGTAACCAAAACTAAATGAAATCACAATAAAAACATAAAAGACACTATTAGCATATTAGTATTACCTTAGGCTATTTGCTAAGGTATATTATTTTTATAGTGGTTTTAACCACTTAGGTAAGTAGGTTCAATGGGACTACCTATTTTATGCTACCCTTTTCTTTTGGTTTCATACCAATCTTTATTTCTTGGGTGTCTATTTTGTGCCTATATAATAGGATTTATATTGTATTATTTGGTACACTTGTAATCTAATTAATATCATTTCATTTTATTTGTTGGTTCTAATATGTTAATAAGAGCTTGAAATTTAGGAAACATGGGAGGAATCTTGTGAAATAAGAGAGGATAGACTCATCAAGGAGGAGTGTGAAGAGCCCAATGGAGTACCGTGAGAGGGAGAAAAATCAATTTTTTTGTGATCAGCCAAAAATCCAAACTAAGAGAGAAAAGGTGGAGAATGTCCATAAACTATATGATAGAGAGACAGAAGGATTTAGGAGAGGTTAATAGGCCCATATTTGTTTTTGCTCTCCCTCACAGGTCATACACCATACAACACCGTACAGTGCTTAGAGGGAATCCATACATTAATCTAAGGTCTATTGTTTCAATTTAATGGCTCTAAAAATTTCTCTTGGATAGCATAAGAATTAAGATCTAATGGAATTGAATTTGAATGAGAATTGGCTCTAGAATCAGTCACTAAAGATTTGTAGGTTGGCCATTTGCATAGGTCATTGTTGATTAGTTAAAATTATTATAATTTTTTCGTACTAATGTTTTAATCCACAAATCACAAATTATTTTAATTTTTTATTTAAGTTAATTTGGAAAAATCAATTTATTTATTCAGACTTTAGAAATTGATTTTTACCAAAAGTTTTTCTTGGAGACACACATTTAATTATGTTACAAGATAAATGTAAAGCCAAATCATTTGAAAATTCCACCATTTTATGGGTTTTATATCTGAATGCTAATGGAAAATAAATATATGAAATCAAATTTTTAGATCTCCTATTTTAATTATTTTCATCCATTTTTTGGTATTTTTAAAGATAAAAAGTTTAAAATTTCCTAAACATTATTGAATTTTTCACTCAAAACTAGAGGTATTGACCAGTTTGTGATTTGAATCAGTGGGTAGGAGGAATTTTGTGTAAAATCATTATATTTTTTCTAGTATTTACATTTTTTGGGAAAACCAGGTTAAAGTGGCTAGTTTACAACACCTCTTATTGCTAGATTCACAAAAATTGATAGGAATAAATTTTAGTTTATGGAGTTACAAGGTTTTGAAAATATGTGAATATGAAAATCTTGATCAAATAGTGCTTGATAAAGATTAAAGACCTACCATAGGTACCAATGACTATGATAAACATCATCATGAGGCTCTTATGTTGTTAAAACTTTTAGTAGCATATAATTTAATCTTAGAGATTAGAAATGTGACTAGTGAATTAGCTTTGTGGAAAAAATTTACTTCTATTATTAGGCTTCTAAATATGGTAGGGTATTATATTTAAAGAATTTTTTTTATTCCACTAATATGTAGCCATCAATGATTAGTTGAAGGCTGTACAAATTCCTATTGATGAATAAGATTTGATTACTCTGATTATGTACAATCATCCACCTTCATTTGAGTCATTTGTGGAGTCCTTGCACATGATTGATGAGATTTAGACTTTAGACTTCAAAAATTTATCCACATTTCTATTTAAAAAGGAGAGATGGCAAGAGGAAACAATGTTGTCTATATCTACTTCTATAAAGAGTGCATTCTTCATCAAGGGAAAGGGTAATCGGTTTGGTAAAACTACTATTTTTTTGATATAAACTTTAAAATTGTCTCTAATAAGAGATATAAGTGGAAATATTTTTATTGTAAGCACCATATTCATCTTTAAAAAATATTTTAGGAAAAGATAATACGATATGGCTAACCCTAGAAAGAAAGCTCATCATACAAATGTAATTGAAGGTGAAGGAAAGGAAACATATCCTAATTTTGCTTTCATGGCTTCCAGTGGTAATTATGTGGTGGATCAAGCTTGGTACTTCGATTTAATGGAATCTTTCCATTATACATGCCATAAGTACTAGTATGTGGATTTTATTGAAAATGATAGTAGTAATAAAATTTTATCTTTGGGAGATGGTAGAAATCATTTTATGAAGGGATATGTTAATATTCAGATCAACTTTAATGGTGTAGTTTGGTATACATTTAAGAATGTTAGGTATGTGCCTGATATGAAAGAAATCTACTTTTAATTATTAATATCGCTTCAAAATCTAATTTTTTTGTAAAATTTCAAAGACAACAATGTTTAGTCACTATTAGAGATAAACAGATTATTGCTATTAGGATTGGTGAGAAAGGCTTGTATAAGCTTGAAAATCCACAAACGGAAAAGTAAAGTTCACTTACAATGGTTGATGGAACAAATTCACTATGACATGAAAGGTATGGGCATTTGAATTTCCTAGTATTTGAATAAATTTAGAAAGACTAAGATGGTTAATCGGATTCCTCCTATTCAGTATAGTCATCATGTATGTACTAGATGTCAGTTGGGGAAGTAAGTTAGACATTCATTTGATGTTGGTAAAGCTTCAAGAGCTAAGGGAGTATTGGATCTAGTACATGTGGATTTGCATGGTATAATTTAGACACCTACCACTTTTGGAGCCCATTTTTTCTTGTTTTTGGTTGATTATTTCTATATGAAAAAGTGGGTAAAATTTTTAGTGAAGAAATGTGAATGTTTTTCTAACTTTCTTACTTGGAAATATATGGTTCAAAAATAAGTGGGATAGTTAGTGAAATCTCTTATAATGGATAATGGGTTGAGTTCATCTCAAAATAGTTCAAGGATTTTTTGCCACTGAAGGCATACATAGATAGCACACTACCCCTTACACTCTACATCAAAATGAAGTTATGGAAAGGTGTAGTAGGACAATGATGGACATGGCTCATTATATGGTCTAAAGTAGAAATATCCCATATAGATATTGGATAGAAGTAGTGAATATGGTGGTGTACATCATCAATAGAAGTCTTACAAAATCATTGAGAATATGAATCTAGAGGAGACTTAGTCAGGTTAAAATCTAGATATAAGCACTTTTAGAATTTTTGGTTGCATATCTTTTGTAGTTATTCCTAGTTAGAAGAGAAGTAACTTTGATTCAAAAAAAAAGCATACATGTTTGATGGGTAAACTGAGTAGTCAAAGACCTATAGATTACTTGATGTTTCTACTAATAAATTTAAGGTAAATAGAGATGTCATAGTAAATTAATAGATGCCATACTTCATAACAACTGGAACAATTTCAGATATTTAGTCATTATTTTCTTCTAATGATTATATTATAAGTTGGGATGTGAAAGTTGAACAGGATTCTAGTTCATCAATGAAATTACATTCTATGGAGGAAATTGTTGTAGGTCATTGTGAGGTTATAATAGAAAAACCAAAGAATCCAAAGTCATATTATACCATAATAAAATAACTAAAAGAGGGAAATTTTCAATAAGGTGTGGAAGGAAGAAGATTTAGACCAGGAAAGAAATTTGGTAATAGAGGTGAGCATGAAATCTTTTCTCTAATAACTATTGTTTCACATGTATTTAAGCCTAATTATTTTTTAGAGGCCAAAGGGAAGCATGAGTGGGAATTAGTCATGCAATTGGAATATGATTCCTTGATGAAAAAAAAGACCTGAGAGATCATAGAGATACCACTAGGAAAGAATTCCATTAGTTGTAAATTAATTTACAAGGTAAAATGTAAATTAGATGGTTCCATGGAAAAATAAAAAGCCATACTTGCAAAATTTTATGCACAAGAGGAAGGGGTTGATTATGAAGAGAATTTTTCTCCTACTATAAATATGGTAAATTTTCATTTGATTTTTTCTATTACTACTCGTTTGGATGGTAGGTGCACCAAATTGATGTCAAGAGTGATTTATTGAATGGAAATCTAGAGGAGAAAGTATAAATGGTTTAGCCATTGGGTTTTCAGTTTCCTAGTAAGAAAAATCTTGTTTTTAGGTTGGTCAAGTCCTTATATGGGATTAAGTAGGCTCCTCAATCTTGGTATATGAAAATAAATTCATATATTAAGGAATCTAGTTTCAAAAGGTCTAATTCTAAACCAACTCTCTATGTAAAGGTTTTTAGTGATGATATCTTGATTTACATTGTATATGTTATTGATATATCCATCACTGGGAGTAGTGTTAGTCTCATTCGATAAATTAAGGCTAATATTTTTTGTAATTTTGACATGACAGACTTAGGACTATTGAAATATTATTTAGGTGTTAATTTTTTGCAAGGTGATTGTGTTGTATTAATGTTGCATAATAAGTATACCAAATCATTGATGGAAAGGTTTAGAATGATGGATTATAATCCAAATCACACACATATGGAAGTTGGATCTAAAATTTCAACTGACACTGCTTCACCTCTAGTCAATAAAATAGTGTATCAGCATCTAGTGGGTAGCCTCATTTACCTCACTACAACTAGACTAGATATTTATTTTATAGTGAGTTTTCTATCCTGCTTCATAATAATAAACCTCAAGATGTACATTGCTTAGCTGAAAAAGGGTATTAAGATATGTCAAAGGTAATCTTGACTTTGGCATAATGTATAATAAGTTTGTAGATTTTAATATTTCAAGATATTTTGACTCTGATTGGGCAGGATCATTAGATTCAAGAAAATCTACAAAAGGATATGTTTTCACTATTAGTTAAGGATTTTTCTCATGAAAGAGAAAACTAAAAACTATAGTGGTATTATATTAAATATAAGTAGAGTATAAATTTATGGTTAGTGCAGGTTATGAAACTATGTGGATAAATAAAATATTGGAGGATCTTTAGTTTAAGTCATCAAAGCCTACTCAAAAATTTTGTCAAGACCATAGTGTTTTCAAGATGGTGAAGAATCCAATATTCCACAACAAGACCAAACACATTGAGGTTCACCATCATTACATCTGATAGTTGGTTATGTATGAAGACATAAATATCTTCTATTACCCCATTGCAAAGTAGCCAACTGAGATAATGACCAAACCACTTGGTTCAAACAAGTTCATAAAATTTAGGGATACACTTGGTCTTGTATCTTATTTCATAATTAAGGGATGGTATTACCATATTAGTATTACCTTAGGCTATTTTCTAAGATATATTTATATTATTGTGGTTTTAACCACTTAGGTAAGTAGGTTTCATGGGCCTAGCTATTTTACACTACATGTTGCTTTTGGTTCCACCCACCTCCTTATTTTTTGGGTGTATTTTTTGTGCCTATATAATATAATTTATATTGTATTATTTGGTAAACTTGTAATATAATTTATATCATTTCATTCTCTTTTCTATTTCTAATAACATAACTCTTTTATCTTCCTTGCATCTCCAAATAGATTTTTTGAATGGCTTGATCAGCTTGTGCATGAGGATGTCTTTGACAATAGAGGTTGCTTGGATCCTCTCCTTGACACCTTGGATTTATGATTGCTTGGATTAATAATTTGGCATGGTAACCTTAAAAATATTATCTCTCTCTAAATTATCATTATAACTTTGGCTTATGAGATCTTAGAAATGAATAGGCATGGTCTTGTATTTATAGCCTTAGGAATTAACTATCACCCAAGGTGAGTCAAGGTTGAGTTTAGGACTGGAATGGGTTAAACCTAAACCTAGGTATGTTAAAACTAATTCCATTTGAGTTAAAATTTTCCAAGTAATTATAATTTAAAATTACTAGGCATGGCTCTTAAATTAGATATTTTAGGATATTTTTAAAGAGCTTGACAACTCATAAAGGCATTGATGAAAGACTTTAATATTTTAATTTTTGGAATTTCTATTTTTGAATATTCATTAGTTTTAAATAGATAATTAAAATAAGAATTTAATATATATATATATTTTAATTGATTTATATTAACCTTTTATCTCTTTCAAGAATTGATTAATTAAGTGCTCCACTTAATAGGTCCATAGCCTAAACTAATAGTTATGATGTCGTAAGGTGATTAGGGATGAATAAATGAGAGGTTATTCTTGAATATGATAGAATATGGAAATTAGGTATGTATCAACATGATTATAAACTTTTATGAATGATGAACAAGAAAATTTGGAACATTCAGTGATTCCTAGGCTTAATTTGTAATGGTTGGTAGGAATTAGTCTGAAGTCTGGGTGAAAGATAGTTGTGGCCATTTTTAAGTCTCTACAGTTTTCCACTATTTGGGAGGGTATTGAAAGCTATATGCACAATAATGTATTCTCAAATAATGAAATATTCAATTAAGAATTAAATAATATAATGATTGACAAAGAAGTTCCAAATAATGCTTGGGAAGTCTATAATGATGCCCCCTCAAGGGAATGGCTGACACATACAATTGATGAATGATCCCTAAAAAATAAGAAAGAAGAATAAATAAATTAACCCATGGGTTAGATTGATCCAATTGAGATAATCCTTGCATGAATTGATTTTAAAAGTATTGATTTGCCCAAAGGTGGTTATAATTATTAACAAAGGTTGAGGAGTCAAAAGAATGATTTATCCACATAAGGTTATATAATTAAGATGACTTAGATTGAATAATGATTTTTTGTTGTGCCCCAGTAGGGCATATTGGCAAGCATAACTCAAGGATATAATCTATTATACAAATTAAATATGAGTGGGCATAAACATAGATGTGATGGTCTAATGACTAAATAAGACATAAACAACCAAGAACACAAGGATACATAAAATGATGAAAGAGATAAATGGAAGAATAAAGGTGGTTGAGTTGACTTGAGATACGTTGTGTATTCGAGCACTACCTAGATAGTCAACAGGGACCTCAATCCAATATAGTACACCTAAAAGTGGGATAAAATGGAATGAGGAATAAAAGAATAAGATTTAATCAATGTGAATGATTTGTTTGTACCTACCAATTCAAAAATTCTCATCTTTATTAGTACTAATATAATTATAACTTTTAATGGGTTGATTTGGTCAAGGGTGGGAGGATTTTCCAAGGTTACCAAGGAGAATTTTATGCAATTCCATTACTTGTAATATTTCCTAAAATGATTTTTACTGTAGCATGTGATGGTATTCATCATGATATAAAAAACCATGATAACTTACTTGAAATATGCATAAGGACTAACTCTCAATCTAATAAATAATTAAAAATAATGCACTAATGATAAAAACTATGATGATAATGTTGACATAGGAATATGGATAGACTCAAGAGTAATGCATAAAGAATCACCCAATTAACGCATATAGACTGAGTCAAGGAACAACAACAAAAGAAAGAAAATAGGAAAAAATAAATAAACAACTAAGTAAACAAATACACATAAATATTGAAAGTAAAAGCAATAGAAAGCATTATATCATCAAATAATTCAATACCTACATGTGAAGGCTCATTGGAAGGATCAATAGGTAGTGCCCCCAAGTAAGGATACATGCAAAGAGAAGGTCACACCTCCAATGGTAGTGAAATGTATTAGAAATAACTGTTGATGCTGGAAAGTGCACCCAGCGGCAGGAACACGGATTCCTGCCCTCTCCCCGCAACATGGAAACCCCTCTCTCGCCTGTGGGACGGTGAAGAAGGAGAGGAGAGTCTCTAGATATGGGCTAGTTCCCACTGGTGTATCTTGTTTGTTTCAGGTAATGCAAAATGTAGATATATAGGTATACACTTGGGGGGGGGTGAAAAGAGAAAGAGAAAAGCTTGAAAACAAACAGCCTACTCTAAAAGAGGTGATACACCAAAAACATGAGTGACCTTCCAGATCCACTCTCAGAATCAGGGGAAAACATACATACACTCAGATCTGGCAAAAAAGACCAGGTCTCTGGGATGACAGGGAGGTTCTTATGGAAAGCACAAGAAACAGGGACTCACCAAGGTGCTGAGAAACACACACTATAAGTGACCTCACCTGTTCAATACCTCTGAAACAGAACTCTACTCCTGGCAGCAGCAGACAGTGGTGCTTCGTAGATCACAGGTTTGCTGGTGTTGAACCTGTGAGAGCATCAAGAGACAATGACTGGACACAGATTAACATTCAATGCATACACTGATAGATCCATCCAAATAGAGGTAAGAACTATCTTTTATTGATTCAGGTGGGAAATTTGCAGAGCAGTGCTCTTTACAAAAGTCAAGAAGATCCCTAGAAAATGACTAAGTCCTTGTATTTATAGTAGAAGAGCCAAGAGAAGTCTCATTGAAAAGCATGAAAAACACTATTGATGACATCACAAGTCTACCAAGACCATGCTGGTTGCCTCATTTTACGTGCTGGTCTTCTCCTTTGGCGGCTGGGTGGGCTTTTTTTGGTTTTTGTGCCTGCCCTTGTGCTGCCGATGTCGGCGGTTTTGCCGACGTCGGTCTCTGTAAGGTGTCGATGACGGTAGTATTGCCGACGTAGGCCGATGTCTTTGCTTTTCTTTGTGTTGTGGGCGGCGAATTCGCCGCCCTCTGCATTTTCTTCGTAGACGGGCTCATTTTACCCGCCCTTGTAGTGGGCGGCGATTCTGCCGCCCTCTGCATTTTTTCTGCCTCTCTTTTTTGACTAAGTATCGAAACTTCATTTTTTTCCCCCTTTCTTCTCTTGCGGACGTCTGAAGACTCCGTCTTTCACTGCCTATTCTCTGCAACGGCGCTGTCAAGACCTGAAAGTGGACCTTGCAACTTGAAAGGACTGGGCCTGCGAAGCAGGTGTAGGAGGTGACCGAGATTTTGCCTGAGGGGCAAAATTGGGTCAACAAATTGGCGACTCACGGGGGAAACGCGCCTGCTATGCTTAGAACCCAGTTTCCTTACATATCCATTGGGTGCGGAGTCAGATGGTGACTTTGAAGCAAGTTCACAACAACTTTGAAGATTCTAAAATCAAAAATACAGAAATTACCCCCACTGCCAAGGGAAACACACAAGACTAAAAACAACTAACTGTGTAAACTACACTTAGGGAAAAATAGGGAAACAACTGAAAGCAAACTATTATATACAACTAGCCAGGAATGCTCGTATCCCTCCTAGATCAAAAGGAAAATTTCTCAAGTCCCCTTCCTGGTGAAGGGACTTATCATGACAGGCAAGTAGTTGAAAGAAAATGAGATTTGGTGACTTGCTCTTCCTGCCTGTCATCTAAGTTGGATGGAAACTGAGGGGATCAAAATCGAACGTGCCTCCAATATATACGTACTCTGATTGTTCTGAGAGGCCTGTTGGATGCTGGTCCTTGAAATTGGTGCTCTCTACCAAGAAATCAATGGCTGTCGATTTATCACCGTAAGCCTTCTGATCTGCACAATTCTTCTGCAATGTATCATGGTCTGATTCATCTCTTTCTACTTTGCTGAAAACTCTGTCAGACTCATCCTCTGCTTCTTTATGGTCTTCTTGAAGAAAGTTGACTGTGGTGATGTCTAAAAGGGGCTCATAAAATGATTGTTCGTCCCACAAGACTTCACTTTCTTGTCTAAAGCTCAGTTCTTCAAGGCATTCCTCCAAGAAGATGGACCTCTCCTTTTCCTCTTTGCTGATCAGGTTTTCTAGATTTTCAAAAACATTCTCCTGATCTTCCTCTTTTTTAGGCTCTTCAATGTAGTTATCCTCATCAATACAGTAAGAAAGTTCATCAAACTGAGGGGAAGAGAGCTTACCACGCATTTGTTCCTCTTCGAATTGCTAGAACATCTGCATATACGCAAGGCTTGCATCTTCTCTACTGCTGATAAGGTCTTCACAAAGAGTGTCAATGATGATTTCTTCTTCGTTGTTGCTCATGACAACCTCTTGAAGGACTGCAGATTGGATCTTTTGTTCCTCACCTACCTCTTGCAAAATAGGGTTTTCCTCGAGAAGGGAGGAAGTGGAAAAAACATGTGGGAGAGGGGGCAACCCTTGAGCTAGAATCGAATGATTCTCCTCCCTCCACTTGGTCAACACCTCATCAATATCAGGGGCGGCCTGATAACTCTCTTGGAAATGTGTAGGTGGGGTGTGTTCAGGCATGGAATGTGTTGTTTGGTCTGAACCGTCCACCACACATTGGTTGAGGGAATACTCTTTAGAATCCAACTCTGCAATTCTCCTACTCAGATTTTCTTGAAAAATATTTTCCTGGAGGCCGCCAGCATTATCATAGGCAGGAACAACTTTAGCTTCTTCAAGGTTTTGAGAAAAACCTTGCTTTTCTTCTTCTTTGCTGCCCGATGATTCCACTGTCTTCCCCCAATTCAGGATCCCTGAATTTGAATCTTGCTCCTGTGAACAGGCAGCAACTTTGTTCTCCACGAGGTCCTGAGTTTCTTCTGCAAGGTCTGAAAAATTTAACTCTTTTTCAAGGAGAAGCTTCATCCTAACCTCTAAGTCTTCAATCTGTCTGGCTAGGTTTTCCTGGAAGAGTCTTTCTTGGAGGTCACCAGCATGATCCTCTTCAAAGCTCTGAGCTGGTCCTTGACATTCTCTCCTCCAACTTGGAATTTGCACATCATGCTGGAAAACTTGGGGAGGCTGAGGAATGCAAGGAAAACACTATTGGTGCATTGGAGGAGCTTCTAGAAGAGGGACGTGCTCGCTGGTAGTATTATTCTCAATGGGAGATTCCTGATTTGAGGAGTTGAAAAGATTGATCTCCATGGGAGGTTGCTCTGATGCCCTCTGGTGTTAGAAGGCTAGGCATACGGGATTGGGAGGAGCAGTATTTGATGAGTTGGAGTGAGCAAGTGCAATTTGGTAAAATGGATTTGGTGTAAAAGAGGGGGTTTTCTTTAGGTTAGGAGGGGGTACACAAGGCTGGTTGCCTTGAATAGATGGATTTCTCCATTTTCTTACCTCCTTCTTCATGGACTGTACAGCTTGTGCTTGCCTAAACAAGCACTCCTCTTTATACATCAGCTCCTGCTGATACTTGTGCTGCTCTTCCAATCTGTCAATTTCTTTTGTCTGCTTCTCAAATTCCAATGCCACCTCCCTTATAGTTGCAGGGCAACTAGGAGAGCTACTTGAGGGGATTCCATAAATATTTGAAGTCTAATCGATATTATATGAAGGAGAACAAAATCCATGATTTTGTGCAAAAGAAGAATACATACAAGAAATGGATGATTTTTTATGGCACCAGGCTGCTTAACCAGCAGGTTTAACTCAGAGTCGCCAGATGCTAGAGAAACTTGATTTGTTGTAACAGGACCAGCATCAGTCCTGAAACCTTACTGCATTGGAAAACTTGTTAAAACAAAGGTCCCACTGGGCGTGCCAGAACTGTTGACGCTGGAAAGTGCACCCAGCGGCAGGAACATGGATTCCTGCCCTCTCCCCGCAACATGGAAACCCCTCTCTCGCCTGTGGGACGGCGAAGCAGGAGAGGAGAGTCTCTAGATATGGGCTAGTTCCCTCTGGTGTATCTTGTTTGTTTTAGGTAATGCAAAATGTAGATATATAGGTATACACTTGGAGGGGGTGAAAAGAGAAACAGAAAAGCTTGAAAACAAACAGCCTACTCTAAAAGAGGTGATACACCAAAAACATGAGTGACCTTCCAGATCCACTCTCAGAATCAGGGGAAAACATACATACACTCAGATCTGGCAGAAAAGACCAGGTCTCTGGGATGACAAGGAGGTTCTTATGGAAAGCACAAGAAACAGGGACTCACCAAGGTGCTGAGAAACACACACTATAAGTGACCTCACCTATTCAATACCTCTGAAACAAAACTCTACTCCTGGCAGCAGCAGACAGTGGCGCTTCGTAGATCACAGGTTTGCTGGTGTTGAACCTGTGAGAGCATCAAGAGACAATGACTGGACACAGATTAACATTCAATGCATACACTGATAGATCCATCCAAATAGAGGTAAGAACTATCTTTTATTGATTCAGGTGGGAAATTTGCAGAGCAGTGCTCTTTACAAAAGTCAGGAAGATCCCTAGAAAATGACTAAGTCCTTGTATTTATAGCAGAAGAGCCAAGAGAAGTCTCATTAAAAAGCATGAAAAACACTATTGATGATGTCACAAGTCTACCAAGACCATGCTAGTTGCCTCGTTTTGCGTGTTGGTCTTCTCCTTTGGCGGCTGGGCGGGTTTTTTCTGGTTTTTGTGCCTGCCCTTGTGCTGCCGATGTCGGCGGTTTTGCCGACGTCGGTCTCTGTAAGGTGCCGACGATGGTAGTATTGCCGACGTCGGCCGATGTCTTTGCTTTTCTTTGTGTTGTGGGCGGCGAATTCACCGCCCTCTGCATTTTCTTCGTAGACAGGCTCATTTTACCCGCCCTTGTAGTGGGCGGCGATTCTGCCACCCTCTGCATTTTTTCTGCCTCTCTTTTTTGACTAAGTGTCGAAACTTTGTTTTTTTCCCCCTTTCTTCTCTTGTGGACGTCTGAAGACTCCGTCTTTCACTGCCTATTCTCTGCAACGGCGCTATCAAGACCTGAAAGTGGACCTTGCAACCTGAAAGGACTGGGCCTGCGAAGCAGGTGTAGGAGGTGACCGAGATTTTGCTTGAGGGGCAAAATTGGGTCAACAATAACAATGGATTTTCCCTAGTAGATTGGATTGAGGATGATTAACTAGGTTTAAATAGGACACATGTTTTTGGATTTGGATGATTTATATTTCTTTAGGAGATGGTAAGTTGATTTTAGGATTTTTAGTATTTTGAAATGTTTATGAATTATTTTGGAATTTTTAGGGTATCTTAACTCATTATAAATTTATAAGATACTAGTCAAAAAATAGTGAGAGCACTAGCTTAGGTTACTCATAAAATGATGAGATCATATGGAAAAAGGGGGATTGGGCTAACTATAATGTGAATTGATAATTGCCTACATAGTCCCATTAAGAACTCAAGTCATAATAGTTATGCCAACACAAAAGGTGATGAGACTTGAAGGGTAATAATAAGTTCATTAATTAGGGGAAATGTCAAGGTGATGCAATAATGCATGGTAAAGGTGTTATTCCTAATTTTCCCATAGCTGGCTATAATTAGGATACAATGGCATAGGTCAGTGCTACTAATTTACCCATAAGAATTTATAATTAGTAACACAAGGTGGAACACTTATTTTCCCAAAGTTGTTTATAATTAGTGGCACCAATCAAGTGTAAATGAAATATGTAATTGCTATATCCACTATCATACTACTTTCAAATACTTCCTTTTAAACACATAATTCTAGAACTACTAAAATTGGAGTTGAATCCCCTTATATAAAGTGTTGAAAGAACCAAAAAAACTAAGGTCAAAAGGGTTAGGTAGGGTAGGTCAAATCAATCTTTGGTCAATAGTGAAGATATGGTAGGATGGAATATGGTATGACATAAAAAAGATTACAAGAAGGTAATATGTGGCAATGGGAATAGGGTTGCCCCCAAGTGGTAAGGTAAATTTCAAGGTATAAAACAATGGAAAGAGGAATGGAAAGTGAAAACAAGGTAAATGGAAAATGTAAAAGGCAAGTTAAATATTCTTGTCAAGGTAAAAGGTTTTATTGTTCTTATTGATGTGGAGATGCATGTCATGATTAACATATAATACAACTAGAATAGTCAATCATGTAAATTGATAGCCCACACCTATTCTAAATATTTTATCTATTAATAACTTGCTTAAATTTTGGTCTTAAATAATGTTTTTATGATATTTGCTGGTCATTGATTCTATTTCCTTCAAACATTGAGACAAGATGTCTTTATAGCCTTTATAAAGGAAAGTATGGCTAGGGATGGTAAACATGGATGACTATTGGTTGATAGGTTTGATTTGGAAATGTAAAATTGGGTGATAATGGAATGTATAATAGTTTGGAAAAAAATGAAGATTAGGATTTTTAGACACACACAATGTTATTGATTCTAGATTCGACATGATTTTTGCTATGGTAGGGATGAAGACTTCTGAATATGCACTTGATAGGAAAATTATATTTTTATATTATTTTTGATTGATAGTAGCTACCATATAATTATGTTGTATATTTTTGGAAGAAAAATCAATGATAGGTGGGGTGAATCAATGTCTTAAAAACTTTATTATCGATTTCACTTAAGCAATCATGGACCATTCAAATAAGCTTATAGATCTAGAAAGTATAAACACCTATTACATAAGCATGAAGGACAAGAACACATCACATATGTGGGAAAAACTTAGGGGGAAAACAAACCCATTGATATCTTCAAATTTAATACATTAATATAATACAAACACCAAATTTAGTGAAGAACCAACTTCACATGGAGCACCGACCCCAACTAACTAAGCACCAATTTAGTTAGGATTTAGTAAGAACAAACTTGTGAGGAGGCACCAACCCTCTAGATGACTCAAAACCAATTTAAACACCAAATTAATTATATCATATTGAATACACCTTATTTCTCAACCAACTGATGACGACCACCTCTTCATCTCTTCATACTCTTATCCCTCTTAAATTTCCTTATATGCCTCTTTGCTCAATTAAGTCTCTTTAAGACTAATGAGATCATATGACCTTGATATTCATATGTATAAACACTATAATATAATCATGAATGATCCTATACATTCCTTTTATATTCTAAAAGTTTTCCTTGTTCTCAATAATATACTATTTCATTTGTTTGCTCTTTACCCATACACAAATAGGCCTAAAACTACCTTGTATGTTTACAAGCCTCCTACTCATATCCTTCATGGTCAGCCATAAATAATTGAAAACATGTATTATCCTTTTAATATGTCTTATAACACATTTAATACATGAATAAATCATTAAAATAGGTCATCCTCATCTTAAAATACCAAAACCTCCTTTAGGACTTAAGGAGACCAAATTCATATAGGCCTTCATTAGTGCAAGTTACCCTTTAAACTCCTTAGAACACTTTAAAAATACATACATGTTATAAAAAATTCATTAAACACTAAAATATACCCCAAATAATCTCCTCTTAGGTCCATGACATTGGTTATCTCCAACCACCACTTGAAGCAAGCCATTAGTAATGTTCACAATTGGGTATGACCTACAAAAAGTCTATATTGAACTATATGAGATTAAACACAAATTAAATAAAAAACCATGTAAATAATTAAAATTAATATAATATACATGAAATCATGGTATTCAGCATAATATTAATACTTTTAAACTCAAGGAAAAGGTACTCAACTTCTATGCAAATAGCCCACTCAGAACTGTCATAACACTCCAAAACATAATCATGAACAACTTGATATTCAACACCTAAAAGAAAACTTATCATGACAAATGATAATTTAAAAATATCCTTTTACATATATATATCAATATTAAATATATAAATCACAATGTATATTTTCAAATATTGGTCTTGCATACCAATCATTTTGTCTTTAGTACACATAGTCAAACCAGAACCAATCAAGTCATTTTGATTGTAACATTTCAACCAATTTCACTAAATATAAAACCTTATAAAAATCATGGATATGAAACAAATTTACTTAAAAAACAACATCATGTGAATTATATATGTCAAATTAGGACATAGAGTCTCAAACTCATCACTGTACCCAGAACTTCTAGTTTACCTTAAAGCACAGTCATGGTGAAAATGACCTTTAACACTTGCATGACCATTTAAAGATAATTTTATGCATGTAGATGATATTATGAGATTATTATACCATTAATAAATATAAATATTATATTATAAAATTTCAAATTTTGTCATGCATACCAATCTCATAAACTTGTATCTTGTTGTCTCATCTGAACCAAATAGGTCAACTTGTGAGCAACTTTTTCACTATAATCACTATCCTTAAACATTTATGCCAAAAATTATCATGTTTTAAAAGTATTAAAAAACACCTAAATGCATTTTTTCAATAAATATTCCATGATAACACATCCCTATTCATCTTCTCACTACTACTTGAGTTTCTCACTATTTACACCATTAGGGTTGTTAGGGATTGGCTAACTTAGATGACTAGTTTAGCACATTTGAGGGATAAAAAATATAAAAAAACTACCATGGACATAAAATAAAATTCTCAAACTTCTCCATATAATTATTTTTAAACTTTTATATGGTCACCTCTGACTTCTATAATAAATATCTAAGAAACTGGTACTTTCCTATAAGGTCTACTCACACACTTGACAACCAATCACACTTAGAGCTACTTTGGAGAGTTGAATACATGATAAAATATTTTATATAGTCATATGATACCATTAAATTATTTTTTTAACAATATAGTCAACATCATGTCATTATTAGGGTTTTAAGAGGGTTTGAACACACTTCCACTATTAATGATTGTTCATAAAGCATAAACCCTTAATTTAAAAAAAATGCCTATAATTTTGAGATATGACCCTTACACATATAAAATGTATATATTATGTTCCCATTAATATGTTACATATGAAAATTAACACTTGAAATTTATTCTTAGGTTTGCATGCCTTCATTGTATGTACTCGAGAGACTTCAAAACCACTTTTCATGACTTCTCTTGCAAACCATGACCTCAAATTTTTTGAAAATTCTTGAAAAAAACATATAATATCTCTATTCATTCTTATATGAGCTTATACACCTTAAAATATAATCATGACCCCTCATTATGCCCCAATCTTTCTCTTTGCACTCAAGACCATGACCTGCAAATCACATTAGGCCTTGAAACTGACCTTCATGACTTTTTCCATGTTATCTCCTTATCATTAAAATAATAAATCACCATCTCTCATTCTTAAATATTTCTATACATCCTTCATATTCCTTGACAATAGATCATGATACCTCATTAAGCCAAATAGGGTCTAGAAGTGGTCTAGTTACATACTTGATTAATAGATCCTACCCTTATAGGCTCACCCTAAGACTCTAATGATTTATAAAATGCATCAAATTCATGATAAATGAACCTTATACATTCATATATTCATATTTTCTCTTATATCACCAAGCCATCATACTTATACCTTCTCATAAGGTCTCTTCATGATATGACTAGTACCATGACTTGGCTTTTCAAGAACTTAAAACTTGAAAACTTACCTTAAAACACTTATTAAATTATATAAATTTATATTTAATGATAATTAAATGACAAAAAACCTATCACAATATTGTTCTTACTTTACTAAACTTTACTATGCACACCTTCTCACACAGTCTAGACTAGGCTTCTCAGGATGCCTTTTACTCAAGAACTAGTCTCAAGCATGCTTACCTCAATGATATCAGACAATAACACTCATGAAATAGTACTATCACACCACTAAAATATTATTTACAATAACCAATAAAATAATCATTATTTTTCCTTCAAATTCTCTCTTTTATTTGGACCTTGACATCAGCCAATAAAAGAGACATTAGGTTGCCTTCAAATTCTCTCTTTGACCTACACTTTGACATAAATGAGAATAATTCTAAACAAAATCACCCATTGTCATTTATGGTGAAAAAATTTCAACCTTAACATTCTCATCTCATCTCCCCTATTCTAGTCTTTCTCCCTCTTTGACATTAATGACAAAGGATCATACACACTACAACCTATGAAATTAAACCTTCTCGCAACACAAGATTAATATAATTAATATGAATAATTAGTGGAACATGTTCCCCCTTATTCCATGCATATCATATTAAATTGAACTTAGATCTCAAGACCACTCATATTGTCCTTAACATGACTGATATGACACAAATCTTTGATCATACACTAGGCCACCATAGTCTTGTCATCAATGACACTTGGAGCTTATGAAAAACTTGAATAGCTCCACATCAAATCAATTATAAATCATGATTATACTAAATAAGTAGTGTATTTATGAATCCTAATAGAAATACCTCTTTCCATATAACACTAAAATAACACAAGATCAAGAGATTCCCAGATCTCCATGCTCTCGTAAGACTAGATATCCTTCAAGATCTTCTTAGACATGACCTCCTTATCAACCATTTAATCAACAATATAAGATGATAAAAGACATTCCTAACTTTTTTTCACATTTTAATTATGATATACCATAGCAAGCAATCCATTGGGGCTTGTATACTAATCATGACTCACATTTAATGTCTTTGTTTTCCATACATTCATTTGCTTTCTCTCTTATACTATAGGGTTTTCAAACCTCTAGTTTTATCTTGATGACCTTATAACTCTATTAAGATATAATATTGAAATGTTTCATAAATTATGACATCTATAAAAAAAATCATTCATACCTCTTAATTAAAGATTCTTTTCATAATCCCATGCATATTCATTTTGACTGGGTCTTCTACACTCTCCTTCTCTGTGACCAAACTGATTGCATGAAAAACAATAAACATTGAATGAATTATCATAACTCATAACATTATAATATATGATTGGTATCTTTATGTTGGCCTTATTATCTTCATTATCCTTCTTCTTGACTTGAGTTGTCTCATTTTATTTTCCATTGAAACTAAAACCTATCTTATCACTTGCAGACTTTTGACTACTCAAGATGTTATCTAGAGCATTAGTACTCTTTTTAAACATCACAAAGGTATTCAACTTGATATATTCCTAACCCAACTTAGTTTTAAAGGATTCTATGTTATTTTTAAACCTGGTGCATTCTTATTCTTTATATTTTAAACTAGTAATGACTATCTCCATCTATGCTTAAATCTAATTGATGATCTCATCATACTTCTTGGATGTGTTACTTAGTCTCTCTTCAAACAAACCAATTTGATCTTCATAGTCATTAACTAAAGATCTTAGTTTATGATTATTCGTTCTTCGAAACTTTAATTCCTCTAGAGCACTCACCAATTCTACCTCAAGGTTCACCTAAGCCTCTTCCTCATCTTATTCTTCATCATCCATAAAATCTTTCCCTTTTGAACAACCCTCATTGTCTATTTATATATCTATGAATAAAGTTTCTTTATTTTTATGTTTATGTTCATTACTATCATCATCTCTTTTAGATGAAATTTTGTCACTTACATTAGATGAGTTATTATCTTCTTTGGTATAGAAACTTCTCTTGTTCTTGAATGACCCTTTCCTACCTTCATACTTCCTAAAATCTTTCTTGTTTTTGTTAGGATTGTAGATATTTTTATCATCTCCATGATGTTAATCATGTTATTCATCATGATCATTATTATCCTTGTTAGGTCACTTAGATGCAAAGTGACAAATCTTACCATAGTTTTTAAATGGAAAATTATCCTTCTACTTACAAGAGCTAAACCTCAATTTCCTTGCAAACTTAGCTATCAATAAATTATCATCAACATATAAACATTCCTCATCATTGATCCTCTTATATTTTGACTTATTATCAGCTTTGAATGCTTCTTCATTCTTGGGAGACTTTGCTTTATTTTTTCTCATCTCATAGTCATTCAAGATGCCAATAATCCCATTCATTTCCATCTTGTCCAAATCTTGAATCTCTTATATTATAGATACCTTAGAATCAAAATTAGGAGTTAGTGATCTCAAAATATTTTGAACAAATATAGATTCTTTCACTTGTTCTCCTAATCATTTAATGACATTAACAACTTCATCAAACTTCAATAGATAAGATGTAATGATTTCATTTTCATTCATCTTTAGAATTTCAAACTATCTCTGGTGGGTCTAAAACTTTTCCATCTTCACCTCAGTGTTTCCTTCATAGATAGTATTCAATTTGTCCCATATCAACTTGGCTGACTCATAGTGCATTACCTTCATAAAATCTACCTCTGATAGGCTACATAAATTATATCCATCTCCTTGGAATTGGTCTCACTTTCCTTTTTGTCTCTTACATCCATTGGTGGTGTATGAAGTGGAGTGTTTCCATCCACAACTAACTACTCAATGTCATGGCCTATTGATTAGATATGTCTTGATTATGATTCTCCAAAAGGAATAATTATTCCATTTAATAACAAAGTCTTACTAGTATAGAAAATACCTTGAGCTTACTGACTATCTATCCTTACTTCTAGGATCTCCTTTAGGCTATTAGGCATAATTAAAATGACTAGATCTGATAAAAAAATGTTGAAATCGCAATCACTAAAAAGGGGGGGTTGAATCATTTTCTTCAAAATTTATTATCAATTCCACTTAAGCAATCATGAACCATTCAAACAAGCATATAGATCTAACAAGCATAAAAACCTATCCACATAAGCATGAAACACAAAAACACATTATATATGTGGGAAAACATCAATTGGAATAAAACCCACTGATATATACAAATTGACTATATTCATATAACGTAAACACCAAATTTAGTGAAGCACCAACTTCACATGGAGCACTAACCCCACCTAGCTAGGCACCAACTCAACTAGGCTTTAACAAGCACCAAATTATAAGAAGGAACCAAAACCATAGGTAACTCAAAAACCTAATTTATTTCATCATATTTATGACACCTTATTTCTCAACCAACTGATGATGACCACCTCTTCATCTCTTCACACTCTTATCCCTCTCGAACTACCTTTTAGGCCTCTTTACTTAGTTAGGTCTCTTCAAGACTAATTAGATCATATGTAATTGATATTAATAGTTAGACACACTTTCAAATATTCATGAACTATCCTATACACTCATATGGTATTATACAAGTTCTCATTATTCTCAAAAATATGCTATTTCATTTTATTTCTCTCTACCCACATATAAATAGGCCTAAAATTACCTCATATTTATACAAGCCTCTTGTTCATATCCTTATTGATAATTCATACATATTTGTAAACTTTTATTATAATTTAAATATATATTATAACACATTTAATATATGAAAAAATCATTACAATAGGTCATCCTCATATTAAAATACCAAGACCTCCTTTAGGCCTTAAGGAGACCTAATTCAATTAGGCCTTCATTAGTTCACATTACCCTTTGAAATATTTGGAACAATTTAAAAATACATAAATAGTAGTAACACTTCATATTACACTAAAATATATTCCCCATAATCTCATCTTGTGTCCATGACACTTTTTATCTGCAACCACCACTTGAAGCATGCCATTAGTATTGTTCACAATTAAGTTTGTGAGCCTATAGAAATCTTATCTTGAACTATAGGAGATTAAACACATTAAAAAAACCATGGAATTAATTCAAATTAATATAAACTTAATTAACTCAAGGTAACCACCATATGATTTAGACATCCCAACTTAGGGAAACAAGACTCAAACACTTCTCTGCAAATAGCCCACTCAAAAATGACAAAACACTCCAAAACCTAGTCATGAACAACATGATATTCAACACCTGAAAAAAAATTATAATGAAAAATTATAATTTAAAATTATCCTTTTAAATATCTATACCAATATTGAATATAAAAATCATAATTTCTAATGTCAAGTATTGGTCTTGCATACCAATCTTTTTGTCTTCAGTACACACAATCAAACCAAAACTAGTCAAGCCATTTTGGTTTAAACATTTAATCCAATTTAATTAAATATGAAACCTTATAAAAATCATTTATAGGATACACATTTCACAAAAACACATCATATACATTATATACTTCAATGTAGGATATAGAGTCTCAAACTCGTCACTGTAACTTGCTTACCCAAAATTGCCAATTTACCTTAAAGCACAGTCATGGTGAAAATGACCTTCAACACCTATATGACCATTTAAAAATAATTTTTATGCATTAATATGATATTAATATATATCTATACCATTATTATATATAAATATAAGATGATCAAATTATAATATTGGTCTTGCAAACTAATCTCAAAATCTTATATCTTATTGTCTCATCTGAACAAGATAGATCAACTTTTGAGCAATATTTTTCATTATAATCACTATCCTCCAATATTTATACCAAATATTATCATATATTAAAATTAATATATAAAACCTTCATGTATTTGGTTCCATCACTATTCCATGATAACACATCCCTAATCATCTTCTTATTGTTGCATGGGTTTCTCATTGTTTCCACCATTAGGCCTATTAGTGATTAACTAACTTGGATGATCATTTTAGAAAATTTGAGGTCTATAAAAAATATATAAACCACCATGTACATCAAATAAAAGTCTCAAACTTATCCATATAATAATTCTCAAACATTAACTTGGTCAACTTTGACTGTTACAACAAATATCGAATAAACTAACACTTTCCTCTAGGGTCTATTCACAAACCTAATAGCTCAATCACACCCATAGGTGCTTGGGAGAGTTTAATAGATGATATGATATTTTTTATATTAATTTTAGATAATTATGGTATATTTTTAATAATATATTCAACATCAGGTCACTATTAGGATTCTAAGAGGGTTTAAACACACTTCCACTATTAATTATTGTTCATAAAATATAAAACCCCAATTCAAAAACTAATTCCTATAATTTTAATCTAGGACCATTTAAAATCTACCAATAATATATTAGGTTCCCATTTAGAGGTTACATATGCTAATGAACTCCTAAAAAATACTCTTGAGTTTGCATGCCTTCATTTTGTGTACTCGAGAGACCTCAAAACCACTTTTCATGCATTTTAATGCAAACCATGACCTCAAAATTTGTTAACATGATTGAAAAAACATATAATACCTATTATCATTATTATATGAGATAAAACACCTTTAAATATGATCATGACCCCTCATTAGGCCATAATCTTTGTCTTTGCTCTCTAAACCTTGACCTACAAATCACATTAGGCCTAAAAATTGACCTTCATGTCTATTTCCATGTGATCTCATCATCACTAAAATACTAAATAAACCTATATTATTATTTAAAATTTCCATACATCCTTCATATTCCTTGACACATATATCATGATGCCTTATTAGGCTATGTAGGGTTTAAAAGTGGTCTAGTTGCATACTTGATCTATAGATCCTACACCTATAGGCTCACCTTGAGACTCTCATGAGTGATACAATTCCTAAAATTCATGATCAATCAACATTATACATACATTCATTCTTATTTTCACTTATCTCACCAAGTCATCGTACTCATACCTTCTCATAAGGTCTCTTCATGATAGGACTAGTGCCATGACTGAGATTCTCAAGAACTTGAAACTTGACAACTAACCTTGAAACACTTATGAAAATATCAACACTTTTATTTCATGATCACACAATTATAAAAAACCTCTCATAATATTGTGCTTTCTTACATTACCAAACTTTACTATGCACACCTTCTCATAGGGTCTATACTAGGCTTCTTAAGACACCTTGTACTCAAGAACTAGTACTCAAAAATGCTTACCTAAATGCTATAAAAAATAAAACTCATCAGATATTACTCTCACACCACTACAAATTTTTTGACAAAAACCAATAAAATAATCATTAGGTTGCCTTCAAATTCTCTCTCTAATATGAACCTTGACATCAACCAACAAAAGAGACATTAGGTTACCTTAAAATTCTCTCTTTTACCTACACCTTGACATCAATGACATCAACATTAACATTAATTATAACACTTCTCAACATATATTGGAATATATATTGATGTCATCTTTAATAATGTCTTTATCAAGCATTGAATAATTATTATGCTTAGATATTGGTGCCTCAATGAGTTTTTATCCAATAAAGTTATCTATATTATCCCATAGAACCTCTAAAAAGGTTTCACTAAGGAACATTGAATTTTGAATTTGATTGTCTTCTAGTGCCTCAAACAAGGTTTCATTATAAGATGCTGAGTTTGGATGTTGATTTCCCTTTGGCACCTCTAGAAATGTTTCACTAGGAGATTATTCTTATTCTGCATGAATGTGGTCTTGGTCCCCCTAATATTCTTCAAATGATATGTCACCATGGTTAAAATTTAACAAGGTGTTATTTTATCAATCCTAATAAGCACTTATGGGAGGTGGAATGTCAATATAATATCTAGGTTAGATGGCGTTAATGGCATGTGGAATGGTAATGGAATGCGAAGAGGCAACACAATCTTCATAGAAGATACTAGGAGAACTTGTGTCAAAGCTGAAGTAATCATCCTAAAAAAAATGGAAGGATCAAAAATATATTCAAATTGATTTACAAGGCTTGTGTAACCAATATTATAACATCCATAAATGTATTCTAATTTTAAAGCTAATTTTGACTCAAGGGACTTTGAATCCAATGTTAAAACTAATATTGATTCTACTTTTGATGCTAGGTCTGATGTCAGTCCAAGAATCAAACCTAAATTTAATGTTGATTCCTCATATGGTGTGGATTATGATATAATGACTTATTTTGAATATTTTTCATTAGGAAAGTGATAGTTTGTGATGGCATAATGGGTTCTACAAAGACTAGTTTGTCAAAGTGAGACTGCTCAACAAGCGGGAAAAGGATGAGAGACAACTCCATATAGATTGGATTATGAAAGAGAGGCCCTTTAAAAATAGGACAATGGTCAAGATAATGATTTTACCAAAGGTGATTATAATCATTAAGAAGTGACTCAGAAAAGACTAGCTCATTAGAGTGAGACTCTTCAACAGTAAGTAAAGGATCAAAATGTTATTCATCATAGGTTGACTTGTCACAAATAGATGTTTCAAAAAAAACATCATGTCTTGGCTAGCTCTCTTGGCCTTAGTTTACAATATTTTTTAAGATACCAATTATAAACACATCATGGTATTTGAATGATTGGTTTAGTTATCGCTCAACAATTGGCATGGATTTTCTAAAGTGGGAAATAATTGGCAATAGATTGACTAGTTGCTAGCCTAGGATGGTAACTATGACTTATTGAGTTGTGATTTCACAACATTATTGGGATACCAAGATACCATACTTGGAAGGTCTTGAAATGTTAATGGTATGGTATTTTGAGGTTTGGTTGCTATCACAAGCCAAAAGATGAGGTCCCATAATGGTAATGGTAGGACATTGCAATGCTTGGTTAATATTATGAGCCAAATTATGAAGTCCTAGAATGGTATTGATGGGGCATCATGAAACTTGGTTTCTATCATGATCCAAAGGAAGAGGTCATATAATGGTAATCCTTAAAGATTATGGATCTTGGTGACTTGCATAATCCAAAGGAGGGTTAATGGTATAGGTGGTGGATTGAGTACCATGAGTGGTGAAAGGGAGAACTTGGTAGTTATTCATCCCAAGGATAGCATCACCACATACTACTCTTAAGGATCTTTGATTCATTCCCTAGATTTAGTATTGTAAGGAGGATAAGGATCTATCTCATAAAGCACATCATCACCATAGGGGACTTTATCAAAGTCAATTTATGCAACCACATTATCATAAGTTGGATTGTACATGGTTCCATTATGAGTGTAAGAAGACATATCCACATCAATGATGAATATTTTTAAAAAGGCCTAGAGTTCTAAAATATCTTAAAAAGAACGTCTAAACAAAAAATTGTTCAAACTTGGTCTAACTTGGTTTATGGGTGGAGATGCATCTCCAAATGATATGTGGTAAAACATGGTATAAAATAGTCCAACATGAAATGTCTAATGTCAAATATCTTACAAAAATGATCAAGTGGTTAAAATAAAACTAGAATGCCAAAATATATGTTCAAATTGTTTCAAATAAGTCTAATCTAAGAAAACAAAAGTTACTAGGTATTTTAGAGAAGGCATAGAATCTAGGATTAAGATAGGCATGTGTTTGGTTTTTTGAAAAGGAACAAAATCTATAATTTAAACAAAACAAGGTATGATATTTATTCTAAAAAAATTGAAACACTTTAGCATAAACTAGGCATTTAAATTTAAACATGAAACTGGTCAATTGGCATAAATCATGGAACAAAAGGCATATGGAAGATAGTCTACTTCCCCAAATCTAGGCATAAACAATAGTTTTCAAATTTCGTAAAGAATTAGCCTAAGTTCCACAATCCAAAAGAGAAAGATCAATGCCTAGGCCAAAATTACATAAGGCATACGTAGAAATAAATCTATTTTTGGATTTTAACTTGTTAAGGATAATTAAGAAATCAAATTAGAAAAATAGGCTTCTCTAAACAAAAAAAAAAGCTAGACAAAACTAAATTTCATAATGACACTAGGTATAGATCCAAAAGGCACACATGGCTTTGGCTTAAAATATGGAATTGAATACAAGGCAAACAAGTATTTGAAACTATTCAAGCAAAAAAATAATGTTTTCACACTATAAATATGTGACAAATAGTTTGTTTCAATACACCAAGGCACAAGATTTGGAATGAAATGGGTAGCATAATGACACCCTTTTCGAAAAAGTGACACACACACATAAAGGTTTGACAAATGATTAAAGAAAAATGTGTGGTATTAAATGTATGGAATAACACCTCTTCAAAAAAAGGAGTGATGTTTAAATGAGACTCATTTTTAACATGTTATAATAAATAAATAGTTTATACTCAAAACCATGCAAGAAAGGATAAAAATGACATAAAAACTTAAGTATAACATCTTAAAATCCTAAACCTAACAAGGTTACATGATACTATCAAATTTTGTCAATATAATCACTCTTGAGAGGATTTTATTTTTTAA
The DNA here is from genome assembly GCA_037957365.1 of Torreya grandis. Taxonomy (NCBI): domain Eukaryota; kingdom Viridiplantae; phylum Streptophyta; class Pinopsida; order Cupressales; family Taxaceae; genus Torreya; species Torreya grandis. Next base: position 362,074 of record JARHVA010008160.1, read on the forward strand.
TAAAAAAATGAAAATCACATGAAAATTAGGGTTTTTATTCCCCACTCTTCTTTCAAGAGTTTTTACTATGATATAAAACTTTGGGCTACTTTCCCTGCATCAGCATTATATCGATAGTAAGTGGGGTTATTATAAACTATCAATTTCTGTTCATTTATAGATGGTCTCAATTGTTTTAACATTATAGATGCAATCACATCATTTAGTTCCATGTTAATCAAATTGTTATGAAAATGTCTTTTCCTTTTTGCAACCACTACATCCATCACTTTCTCAATGTAGGGCAATGTCTGAGCTGATCATATGTTCCAAGGGTGGGAGTAACTAACAAATGTATTTTAATCACTCAAAATACCATGCCTATGATTAAATATCTCAATTTATATATCTTAATATGGAGTGGTATTTAATCGATGATGGGAGATGAATTATTGGGTCAATGCTTCCTAAAAGAACCCATGAAGAGGTGATGAACTCCTAATCAGAAGACAAAATACATGAAAATAAAGATAAGTGAAAAGACTTTATGGTCATTTTGGGGTCACCCAAACCATATGGATTTGGGTAGGGCCTTAGAGAATTTATTTTCATGGTTTTAGACTAAATTTAAAAAGGTAAATATTGAGCACTTTTGGTCACCTAAGTTACGTAAAGGGGATGGGGGTAGAGCATACATGCATCACTCATTTTGCTTAAAAACAAACAACTTTAACCAAATAAACATAAAATTAATAACTCTTAAGAGAATGTAACTAAAAGTGAAAGTATATTTTATTATACCAAAACAAAGTATGCTATGAAATTTTATCCCCTTGGCATTAGTTGTTTGAAAAATTTGCAAAAAACTTCAAAAAAAACTAAGGCATGAAATGAAATAAGTTCATTTCAAGCACCAAAGACAAAGTGTGAAATATTTAATCATGTTCAAAATTTTATTTTTCCACCTTAGGACCTACAATTTTCTAGAGGTTTTTACTTCTTACAATCCCAAAATCAAGTGATAAAATAATATTTTGAAATGAGTTCTCAATTTTCCTATTTTTTGTCTCAGAGATATCAACGTCGATATATGTAGGAATCGATGTAAATCCACATAAAGATAGATTTTGGTCCATAGAGGGGTAATAGACATTTGTATTAGATAATTAGTTTTGATCCCTATCAATGTTTATATAAAATAGTATCAATTACCTGTAACCTATGAGTTGTTAAAAATAAAAAAATGTGAAAAACAAAGTTAATACTCAAATTTTGAATATTTTTAAGCATCCATTAGAAAAACTAAAAGTATAATATCATCCTCCTTTGTTATATGGGATCATTTAGAGTCCCTATAGGCATACCAACATGTGAACTAGGAATTTGACATAAAGGGGAGGTTAGTCTTGTTTTAGTCTCATAAAACCAATAAAATTAACATACTAAATTCCTAACACCTCTATCCTAGACACTAGGGAGTGCTTAGGTAACAAAAAATAAATGAAAGCACAAAAAAACATAAAACACAACTAGTTTACCTTAATTGGTTATCTAAATGGATTTGTTAAATGGATTACTCATCTTTTGCATCAAGAAGACTTTGACAATGGAGGTTGCTTGGTTCCTTCTCTCTTTGTCACCTTATCTTTGTGATTGCTTGGAATAAGAATTTGGTATGTTAACCTTAGTTTAAAATATTTTATTTTAAGAAATTAGCATTATAACTTTGGCTTATGAGATATTATAAATGAATAGGCATGGCCTTGTATTTATATCTTCATGAATTAACTCACCAAAGGTGAGTCAAAGTTGAGTTTAGGATTGGAATGGGTTCAAAATTGACCTAGATAAGTTAAAACTAACTCTAGTAAAGTTAATAGTTGTCAAGTAATTATGATTTTTAATTACTAGTCATGGATCTCTAATTAGACATTTTAAGATATTTTCAAAGAGCTTGATAACTCATAAAGATAATGATGAAAGGCTTTATTTTTATTTTTAGAATTTCCATTTTTGGATATTAATTAATTATAAATGGATAATTAAAATAGTAATTTAATATTTTTTAGTTTGTTAATTGATTTATATTATCCTTTTATCTCTTTCAAGATTTGATTAAGTAAGCAATTTCCATACTTAATAGGTCCATAGGCTAAATTGATAGTTATGATGTTACAAGATGATTAGGGATGAATTTGTGAGAGGTTATTATTGAATATAATATAAGAACCTAATTATGTATGTCTCAACATGATTTTTAACTTTTATGAATGATGCACAATAAAATTTGGGACATTTAGTGATTCTTAGGCTTAATTTGCAATGATTTGTAAGAATCAGCCTGAAGTCTAGGTGGAAGCCAGTTGTGTCTAGTTTTTGGTGTCTACATTAACAAGTGGATAATAGGAATAATATTATGTAAATAATAAATGTTAGACACCACATTGGTGATGTGAACATCCTTAGTAGGAATGAGACACACTAGATAAGTGAGCAAGGCTAATAACTATCAAAGTCAAGGATTTAGGACACTCTAACTAATGAAAAAAAAGATTGGGCTGATAAGTGAAGTACATAAATCATTCCATTAAGGTTATATAAATGAAAATTAAAATGGACCTATCATCCCAAAAATATGTTCTCTACTCCTTAGGACCCCTTGTAGAACCATAAGTCTACTATGAATATTGGGTACTTATCTAAGGAAGTAAGTAGCACTAAGTATATGATATAATCAAACTTGATACCCTAGTCTATTGGAATACCACATCCCAATGGACCTTAGTTCTATCATGAGAATAAATATTGATTTTGAGATTCAACTAAGATCAAAAATCACATCTTTTAACTTGATCAAACTTTTGAGAGTATGTTGGCCTTTTTATTATTGCCTTTTGTTTCTTTTATGATTTGGATTATAAAAATTTTCAATTTTTATATTCCTCCTCCATATTGATTCATATATTTGATAATGAGTAAAATAGGTGGGACACATAATATCTTACACTTGGTCACTAGATAAAAGGACCTAAATATCATGGTTTCTAAAGAATCCTACACTTTTGTACAAGTATGTTAGCAATCTCACAACTAACCTATGTGTACCTCAAATGAAAGAAAATATGGGATAGATGGGTATCATGAGAGATTAATCCATGTAATGAGTGATAAAATGATGAATAAGCTCATAAATGGTCAAAGGGTGGTAAAATACTTCTATAAAAGGGATGGGGCTATGTTATGATAGTCATGCTACTAAAAAAGTTATACTAACCTAAAAGGTATAGAGCACAAGTGCTAATGAAAGTAGTAGTCATCACAAAAGAGGGGGAACATAAATAATGTTTAAAAAATAATAAATATTCTAAGGTAAAAATTATTGAAATGTAATAAATAATAATAATTAAAATGATACCTAAGAATCATGAGGGAAATACAGGCTAAAATAAAAATGACAAAAAACCAAAGAACCAAAAAGGAAACAATTATTTTAGTAAAGTGAAATATAACCAAATAATCTAAATGAAATAATGGTGTAAGTAAAATGATACTAGATAAAACACAAAAAATGAAAAAAAAAAGAGATAACTAATGAGAAAAATCTATGATAAAATCTATATTAAAGATGAGCATGTGAAATACAAGATTATGTGTCTTAGAAGGTTTATTGAAGCTGAATTTGTTTGTTAATATTATGAAATGTAGAATAAGAGTAGGCATCATAGGATGCCCCAAAGGCTAATTTGATGTAGTGGTGGGCATCAAAATATGAACCAAATTTTGAAGTGACATGTGGATGGGCATAGTAATATTCCATAACATGTGATATAGAATGAGGTGAAGTGAGTTGGTGCTTTCTCAACATACTCTAATTATTCCAAGAATTAGGGAATCTATTTTTTATTTTTTCACCACTCCTACTTTCACTCATGAGTTTTTGGTATTATCAATCTCAAGTTGCATTAGTGGTATATCCTAGTTTACATGCAAAACTAGGACTAGAAACCATCACCATTGGAAATACCTTGTATGTGTGATAAAAATTCATAAATAACACTTAACATGAAGGTGGAGTTTTAACCTCGTGATTTGTCTTTGAATCATGGTTCTCATAACTATCTTTTATCTCTTATCTTTCTCCAAGAGGTCATCTAAGTTTTCATTCCATTCAATCTTATTAAACCTATCCCATTGTGACAACCAAGTTCAAATGATAAAGTTTCCTATATAAGACTTGGCCCTGAAGCGGAGTCTTATTCCACTTGTCCATGCTAGTTGAGAGCTACTATCTAGATTTCTCATCTCCCTACAATTTTTTCATAGGGTGATTTCAATTTAAATTCCATTTTGGCCCTTAAATCTTCTTTTGGTAGGAAGAACAAGTGTTTTCAAGTCATTTTCATATTTTTCACTTGGTTTCTAGATGATTTCTTGATGCAGTTTAGCCTAGTTGAAATTATTACCTAAAACCATGATTAAGCCTAGATGTAGGTGATGAGTTTGTTTCTAAGTCCCTAGATCTAATCAGGATTTCAAACCTTGATTAGTTATCCAATGTTAATATACGATTTGCCTAATGATAATTATATAATTTTTAATGATTACATTTGAGTCATTTTACATAGGAAAATGTAGTTCTAACTAGGGTTTATAATCTGAATTATGTTTCTAGTGAAGGGTGAGCATCAGTTTAGTTTTGGTCAAGAATTTTCCCCTGCAAAGTTCATCAAGGTTTCATAGGGAGTTAATATACTCATAATTATGGAAAATCCTTGATTAGGTTAGGAGAGTCTATGGGGATTGGGCCTTAGTGTTATGAAAGGATTATTTCCTACTTATGTTTGGCTAAGGAACATTGAAGTGCTGATAGTTATAGCCAAGATTTAAAACATGACTAGGTCATTTGTCCTAGTGGTGATAGTTTTAGTGTTAATTGGGGGAAATCCCTAATTATGTTAGGGATTATTCCTATGATTTCTTTCCTTTACTATGTGAGGCTAGAAGCCTAACCATAAAATAGATTAATAAGCCTATAAAATTATAGTTTTAATTAGGGGTCTAGACCTTGATTGGGTCTTAGACCCCCTCAAAATTTAAATTTTTCTTTCTTGCCATTTTTTACTAGTTCTATTCAGAAACTATGACCAAATTAGGTCTATAAACCATGAAGAAGGCCACCCTAGTGTTATTCAAGATTTCAAATCTTGATTATCACTAGAAGTGATATAATTTCAAAAAATATTAGCAAACTAATCATACCTACTAAAATTCTCAATTAGGTCTATTGGGCTAATTTTGTGGCCATCTTCCATTTTTTTCATGATAATGTTTGATTTAGGTGTTAAAAACTCAAACCATTTGATTTGTCAGAAAGTTGACTCTATTCCAAACATAATGGTACCTTCAATTTTTCTTGGTTATGCCTAGTTCAAAACTTTTTCATGTTTTGTATACTTTTTTACTCTTCACTTTTTTAATTACAATGTTTTGACTTGTTTTTGGTTTATTTTTAGATTGTGAATAGTGAAAGTGGAGAGATTGGGAGGATATGAAAGTAGTCAGAGCATTCGTGGTGGTTGTTGAAGATTTTTAATGGGAAAATTATCCCTTGTAAAGGTCATTCTCTATAATATTGTCTCATTTTTATGGTAAAAACATTTGATTTTCTTCTTTCACAAGAGATTTAAAGCTAACCCTCTTTCATTTTTTGCATTTTATTTGATTTTGTAATGTAATTTCTCCCTTAAACTCCTCCCATAAAATTATTCTATTAAAATGTTCAAGGAATGATTATAATAGACTCCATTTGTGATTATCAAAATAATGAATATTGATTAATTGAAGACTTGGAAATTTTTTATCTCAATTTATGTGTGTATATGGTGATTGTGATTAATCCCTCTCCTTTTTTTTCTCCTCATAAGCTTTCACTAGATTTGGATTTGATTGTGAATACATTGGTTGGTTCAATATCTAATTTGTATATTCCAAATGATCATGATACCAGATTTGTCTTCATCATTGCATGATTTTCTCCAACCTTTTATCTTATTTTGATATTTTTAACAAGATGTTAATATAGGGTTTCAATGAATGTAAGTCAAATGCAAATCTATATTGATTAATACATATGTATTTTCCATTATCTATTATTGAATGGTTTAATCAACGAAATTAACAAATAAAAATTTAGTTGAAATCACATCAAAAAAAACCCTACACATGTTGATTTTATAGTTGGGTAAATGAATGCCTATTTATTTATTTTAAAAACCTATATGGAACCTAATCAAATGGAACAATAAACTCACATTATCTCTTACATTTTTCAAGTACCTTAAACCTATTAAAATTATGTTTGAGGTATTCACACCATCAATACTCTTGAAATGGAATGGTCACAATGAGACACTAAGTGAAGATCAGTGCACTTAGACTAGGTAAATAAAAACTTTGGGGAGATTACCATGAATCTACTTTATAGAGTTGAATTATAAAGACCATCCTATAATGTTGGTGTGTTTTAAAACTCATGTAAATATAATTGATGCTAGAAGAAGGGCATCGATGCCAAAAAATGTAAAACTAAAATTTTAGAAATTTTTTTAAATTTGAACACTTAAAAACATTGTCCACACTTAGGTAGTTTGAAATATAAAATAGAAAGTAGATAGATACCTAAAATATAAAAGTTTTTATGGGATTATTTTTAGTTTTTAAAACTCATAGAGCACAAAAAACCAAAATAAAAAAAAGGTAAACCAAATACTTGATAAATCCACTCAACTAGTAGCTCGCTTATGGCTATAGTTTCCTTCATTAACTCATTTGTTTCCCATTATAACCCAATCATGGTGGCTAATCATATTTGGCATAGTGAATTTGTATTCATTATGATAATTCTAGGGCATGCCCTTGACTTACCCAATAATATTTACAAATTTATTTGAAGTACATACCTAATGGGATTGAAATAGTTGAAGAACATTTTCAATCACTCAAATATACCTTGATCTAAAAATAAATTAAACATGAGGATGTGGATTACCACATATTTACTTAATCCTTAGGATAGGTATCTTATTCTTGGTATCTAAGATTGCCAAAAGTGTCTATTATTTCTTAGAATTATCTCAAAATTATGTTTGTTAATCACTTTAGGCTACTTTTTAGCATGACTATCCTATACCATCATTTTGTTGTTGCTCATAAAGAACCAAATGAACCAATGAGTGTTTTTAATGATTTATTCAATAAATAATATAAGAGGTTGAATAACCCTTAAATAAAAATATAAGTGGTTACCATATAAAATTACTTAAGGGATTTAGACTCAATGACTTCTATCTTCCTTAGAATAACATTGGTAGTGATCCTATCCTTATCTTTGGCATAAAAAAGGCTATTAAAATTCATCAACATATGATTCCACAAGGATATGGAGTTTTTCATGTAATTTCATTACGCCAACCTAGTGTGTATACCTATATTCCAATGATCAATCTTGTTCTTCAACACAACACTCAATTGATGAATCCAATCCCATTAGCCACGTATTCAAGCCTGAATATAATATATAATATGATGAAATTAAATTACATGCTAATAAATAAGCCTTATATGCCTTTGAATCATGCATTACCATAAGAAAACAACCAACAGATAGTTTTTGTAACATACAAAAACACTAATATCGTGCCTAACATGAGTGGTTGTGAGGCCTCTATGAGAAACCAATAGGTTGTCCCATCATTTCTAAATAATAATATGCCTATAAATAATTCACATTACCAAACATGTCTTACTACTCCTACATTTTTAAATTCTACTGCATCAATGACCAACACCTTATTACAAACTAGAAATCAATAGAATGCTAGCATAAACCTATAAGTTACAAATTTATAGTAGATGGTTCAAAGTTTGATGTATGACATGGTCAATTTTTTGTAGATAAGTGACACAAAAGATAACCAAAATAAAATAACCCACCAGAATATATATTTTCAACTAATAGAGAACCAATAGGTAGTGAAACACTAGGCCAACCAATGGAGGAGTGCCTAATCCACTTGACAATGCAAATCAAATAAAAAATAATAGTGCTTCAAATATAGTGAACTTAGGATAATTTAGCATTTACCACATGGTTTAAGTTTCAAAACATAGTTCATAACACTAAGATAAATTATACCGAGTTCATCCTAGCCTTAAAAATCTTTCAAAAGGAGATGAATAACATATAAATAGTGCCTACACATTACAATAAAAATTCTAATCAAGGTAGAGGAAACTTTGGTACAACTCTGGTCTTAGAAATTTATGAGTTTTCGTTTGAGAGTGAAAATAAGGCTGAAGACAACTTAGATGAGGTCTATTCATTTAAATAATTCCAAAGTGGAAACCACTATCAATTGAGGAGTAAGTTTCAAGGTTTATTAACCTCATCTACTCCTTTGAACAATACTCAAGTTCTACCTAATGAGAATTTGAGAAACAACCCATTTAATTGCAAGGGACCTACAACATATTATCAACCCAATAACAACTCTGCATACCCAAAAATTGAAAAACTAGTGGAACCAATCAAACATGGATACAACATTGTAGATAACCTGAATAAAATTAAGGCAATATAACAATATTTGATTTGATGTAGATTTATAACCAGAAGGGCTTGTTAATAAAATACTTATCCACTCCTAAAGGGAAAGAGGACAATAGGAAAGTATATTCCCATGTTTTAATATATAAATATAAAACTAAAACTCCTCCTTTCCATCTAACAATCCATATTTTTGTAAATAACTTACACAATTCCTTGGTGGAATTAGGTGATTCTAGTAATGTGATGCCTTATACAATTTTCTAATAAATAGTTTTGAGTCAATTCAAATAGAAAATTATCTTAGTTTTAAAATTGAAAGGTAAAGTTTATTGGTGATTTTAATCACATCCATATGCAACTATCCTCAAATCTTAGGGTGCAACAATTTATTAACATTTAGGTATTGGATATACCTAATTCTTATGCCATGCTTCTGAGCAGATATTGGTAAAGAGCATTGAATGGTTACATGGTAATAAACTTATCTCATATATGTCTCCCATGTAAAGGAATACCCAATCAAATTATAAATAAATATGAACCTAATATGACTCACATCATCATAGAATATATAAAAAATTAAATCTTATATGAGGAGTCTGAGATTGGGGTCTATCCACTTTAAAAAGAGGCCTAAGATTATAAGTTCTCCATTAACATGATGTCTATGAATTAAAAATATATATATTGAGGATCTATATTATCTATATGAAGATGATTTATTTTCTAAACTTAAAATAACTTCATTCCCTAGTGCTACCACATTATATGAAGATGTAAAATTAGTTGATTTAAGTGTAAACCAAGGATGACACCAAATCTTATCAATGTTGGGAATGGTTGAGTCAAAAAATAAAAAAGATAAAAGATATCCATATAAGTGAAAACAAAGAGTTTTTAAATTCCTATAATGATATATAACCATGATTTATAACCATTTACCTACTTCTTCCACTAAAGATTTGACTATAAGGTCCCTATTATTTGAGAAGAAAAGTGTATGCCCACTAGAGTTTGAGAAAACTAATATAGAAATTAATGTTTTAGTAACACCCATTTGTCATAATCATATACATGTAGCTAAAAATCACTTATGGATTCTCAAATTTTATGGCTCTAAGACCAATATCAGGTGTGGTACCGATGTAGAACTCATCTATAAAAAACTAAAGTCACACTTAGCTATATTTCACATGCAATTTACTTGCAAGAATAACATAGATAAATATGAGGCACTAGTTCATGGTATCATATTTAAATTAAGGAATAAATTTAAGAATTTTAAGGTGTTTAGTGACTCAAAACTAGTGGTTAAACAAATAAGAAACTAGTATGATTGTAATGACAAAAACTTATGTATATACTATAGTCAAGTATGGAACTTAATATAATATTTTTATGCATTCAATAATCAAACATTGCCTCATAGAAGAAACTATATAATAAATGCATTGGAAACAAATGTGATTACTCTTGAGCCTATAGCTAACTCCAAATTAATAATATTCTCATTGGAGTTAGTCTCTACTCCTTTATTTCATAATAATATCAAGAACTTATAGGTATTCAATGATGGTCAATGTATCATTGAATTCATTACCAACATAGATGTGTTCAAATCTCAAATTATAGATGAAGGTGATAGATAAGAGTATGAGATGGAGGAGGAAAGGGTGACCAATTTGAAAACAAATAGTATACCAAAGGGAATGATCTCACTAGAATAGTTGTTTGATATGTATTATCAAGGTGAAAATGAAAAATCAGCCCTTTCTAAAGGTATGTTACACCATCATTATAATCTATTTAATGCTAATGAATTAAATAACATGATATTAGGCATGAAATGTATCAAAAAGGATAAACAAGATTTTTTTCAAGCATTAAATGATTTCAAATATGTTATAGCATGGAACTAAGAGGACTTGATAGTGTTTAACACTTATATTCTCATGCATACTATCCCTCTCAAACTAGGTGTTTAACCATTCTAACAGAGGTAAAGACCAATGAATCTATTACTAGAGTTATTAATGTTGAATTAAGTGTAGAAGTAAATCCAATTAAGGATAATCTTCCTTATTAGGCACTCCATATAGGTGAATGATTTGGTGCTAGTTTGAAATAAAAATGGAGAGATCCAACTTTGTGTAAGCTTTTTCAACTTGAACAAAGCCTCATAAAAGGATAATTACCCATTACCTTTAGTACATGAAGTCTTATAGATATTAAATGACTCTAAAAGGATGTCATTACTAGATAGTGGTCAATTATGAGGATCTAATTAAGATAATGTTCACAAAAAAGTGTGGTACAGTCACATAAAAAAGTATGCTATTTGACCTAATCAATATTGGTGTCACATTCTGACATGCCATGTATATTATATTTGAAGATCTTATCAACAAGTGTATAGTTATATACATGGAAAATTAAACTATGTTTTTAAAGAAAAAAAAGACCATGTGAAGAACTTGAGATAAATATTTTAGAGGTGTAGAGATCATGAAATCTCCCTAAACTTGAAGAAGTGCATGAAATCTCCCTAAACTTGAAGAAGTGCATATTTTGGGTCATAGAGGGTAAGTGACTAGGTTACATCATCTTAGAATGAGGAATTTCAATAGACCCAGAGAGAAGGGAGGTAATTATAAAAATATAATCGTCTTTTAGTATAAAAGAGTTGAATCCATTCTTTGACAAGGTCAACTTCATGAGAAAGTTCATCTCAGGCTTTGTAGAGATAGTCTAACCACTAAAACAACACGATAAAGAAGGATTTGAAGATTAAATACATAAATAAAGCACAAGTATATTTTTCTCAAATCAAGAAAACAATTTTAAATACACCAGTGTTTATTAGTATTGACTATATGCAAACTTTATACATCTATTCATTTTCTTCATAACACTTGAGTGTTTTTGTCCCAGCACATAATAAAGACTCCTGAGACAAGAGGCCTATATCATTAATGAGATATGTACTCTATAATTATATAATAAGGTATTCAACTATAGATTAAAAAAATTATTAATCAAAATAGTCAAAAAGTTTAGACACTACATTGTCTATTGTAAAATGTTTGTCATTGTGCCTTACCCAACAGTGAAAAACATGGTAATGTAAAATAATTTAGGTGAGAGAAGAGGTAAGTAGATGACCATTATCTAAAATTTTGGAATATAAATTAAACTAATGAAAATTTTAAGAGGTCAAGGACTCAAAAAATCCATGGTTGAAGTTGACCAAAAAATGTTTTACTAATAATACACGATGTAAGATATAACAAATGATGATTGGTACCAAGATGTGGTGTACTATTTTCTCAACAAAAAGTGCAAAAGTCATCTAAATTTTTCTCAGATAAGATCTTTATTCCTAAAAATAAAAAACTTTATGATTAAATCATGCATGATTTATAAAAGGATTAATGAAGGCATATATAAGATACCTAAGCAAATAAGTAGTTAGAGTACTCACTCATTTTCATAGGAAATATGAAACTGGTCATATTTTAAGGAGTGTTATAGATCATTAGATACATAGGGTAGGTTATTAATAGCTGTGTGTTTTTAAATGTGCTCATTCTAACATTTAGATTTTTCATACCAAATAAGTTATTATGCATAAAGTACATACACCTACTAGGCTATTGTAAATAGTTTTTGAGGTTCAACCATTCATAAAATGTGTTTTGGTCTTCTTTGGAGTGATGAATGATAATTAATCTATAGGACACAAGTTTATTATTATGATAATTGATTACTATATCCATTGGTCCAAAGCTTAATCATGCAAGAATTGTATAACCGATATGGTAATTAACTTCCTAGAAGAGCGTAGCCTCATATAGTTTGGGATTCCTATTCCTCTAGTACGTCATAATGGTCATGATTTATCTTCCATTTAATTTACTAAATGAACTTATGAAAACTAGGTAAGCCTCATGCTCTCCTCAAGTTATTACCCACAAGGTAACAAGTAGCTAAATCAATGAATAAAAACCTATTTGATGTAATTAATAATATCTTGGTAAAGAACCCTAGGGATTGGCATAATATTCTAAATTTTTCAATGTGATTTGATAGGAAAAGAATTAAGCTAGCTGTAAGCATGTCACTGTAACATATTGTTTATGGCCAAGACCTAATATATCCAGTAACCCTGAGAATCCCCATGTTATAGTTCATGAGAGACTACTTAGAGACTATTGATAGGATAAAATATCATCTCCTTAACCTGATTCAACTCAAATTAAAATTTGATTAAGCTCTATTGAATTTTAATAAACACCAAGAATTCATCAAATGTTGGTTTGAAAAATGATCAAAAGTGAAAGTCTTTCAAATATTTGATCTAGTCCTTCTTAGGGACAAGGCTCATGAAAAAAAGGGACAAAAAGATAAGTTTGATTCCTTATGGTTGGGTCCCTACCAAATATCTAAAATAATAAAGGTGTCTAATTAGTGAGAATGTCTCATTACCTATTAATGGGTAGTTACTCAAACACTATTTCCAATATTAAATTAGCCAATACCTTCTATATCCCTTTCCTTATTTATTTTTGTTTTATTTCCTGATTTATTGTTATTTTAGTTTTATTTTCCCAAAAAAATTCACTTTTAATTCTCATTCCAACCTCATTTCTTGTCTCTTTTTATCCTAGCTCATATTTTTTCCCCTAGAGATTCCCCTATTGATCTAAGAATAAATAATAGAAGTCTTGTAGGTTAGTGATGTGAATGATATTCTAGTGCCTAAGTACTCTAAGTATTTTATAGTCTTAGATTCTATTTATAAGTAGGTTTTGAAGGTACTTATATATAATTTTAATTCTAAATTTATTCATGTTGGGATAAGTTTGGGTAAATTATTTGGTTAATGAAGACATTCTCTCAAAACCAAACAATAAATTCACATCTTAAGGGTTTCTAGGTTTACTTGGATGAATCTACTAAAACAAGGATCTAATGTGAAAAATATATAATTACATATTTCACTTGACATGGTGGTCCCAAAATAACAATTTAGATGATAAGAAAAAGAGGAAAGAGAAAACAAAAAAATAAAAGAAAAAATAAATTTCTTAAAAACTAAATTATGGGTGATTCAGTCAATCTCTACCAAGGCTATGGATGCTTGGTTGATAGTATAAAAAGACCTTGAGTGAGATTAGAGACAAATTTATTAGGGATATGGATGACTATTTTACATTATAGTAATGTCCAAGAAAATAATTACAAGGTAGGATTAACTATACTAATGGCTAGATCTATAGTAACTAGCCCTTTAAGGTTTTAATAAATGATGATTTAACTCATTTACACACACCAGGTCAATGAGAATGTCTAATTTGATCCTTTATGTACTCCCATATTCACCTCTATTGAATCCATTCATGTTCCATGTGTAGTATTGGCTAGATATTCTAGGTTTTTATACATGTTTCTATCATTCCAAAATACTTAGGAATATTTTCCAATCGAGTCACATTTGTTATTGCTTGCTCAATGTACCATAATTATTAATAATTAGGGAAACCATTTTTGATTTTTATACTACTCCCTCTTGATATCATGGCTCATTTGTCTCATCACTTTCAATTTCCTTGGTGTCCCATCTCACTTTGTATTCTAAAGTAGGACTGAAAACCATCACCATTGGAAAGACCATGTTCATGTGAGAAATATTTATATATAACACTTAGTGTGAAGGTAGAGTTTTGACCTCTCAATTTTCCTTTGAATATTAATTCTCTTATATCTCTTTTATATATAATCCTAATCTATGAGGTCATCTCAATTTTCACACCCTTTAGGCTACTAAAATATATCCCATTGTGATAACCAAGTTTTAATGATAAAGTTTCATAAATAACACTTGGCCATGAAACAGAGTCTTATTCCACTTATCCATGATAGTTGAGACATATTATTTGACTCTCTCATCTCCCTATAATCACTTTGGGAGGCCATTTAAATTTTCATTCCCTTTTGACTCATGAAACCTCTCTCAATGGGAAGACCAAGCTCTATGAATCATTTTCATATTTGCAATTGGTTTCTACATGATTTCCTGATACACTTTAGCCTTATTGAAATTATTTAATAGAACCCTTATTAGGTATGGATATAGGCAATGATTTTATTTCTAATCCCCTAAACCTAATTGGGCTTTCAAACCCTGATCAAGTGTTTAGGGTTAATTTTATGCTTTTCTTAGAGTTAACTGAAGACTTTTTTAGTGATTAATTTTGAGTCATTTTGCATGGGTTAAAATAGTTTTAATCAAGGTTTACAAACCTAATTAGGACTCTAGGGAAGGGTGAGTGTCAATTTAGACCTGGTTGGTATTTTTGCCCCACTTAGGTTAATAGGGTTTCATAAGGAGTCAATCTAGTCATAATCATGGAAATATCCCTAATTAGGTTAGGAGAGTCTATAAGGGTGGCGTCTTAGTGATATGTGTGGATTATCACTCACTTAGGTTTGGGTGATTAACATTAAAGTGTCAATAGTTATAGTTAGGATTTAAAAATTGACTAGGTTGGTGGTTATAGTGGTGATGGTTTATAGTGTTAATAAAGGAAAAATCCATGATTATGTATGGGATTATTCCCCTGAAGAATTTACTTTCCTATGTTGTGCTAGAATCTTAAACATAAGGTGGATTTATAAGAGTATAACTCAATAGTTTTAAATGGGGGTCTAGTCCCCAATTAGGTTTTAGAGCCCCTCAAAATTTTAATTTTGTTTTCCTACTATTTTTTGCTAGTCTTATGTAGAAACTAGGACCTAATTAGGTCTTTCATACATGTAGATGGCTACCCTAGTGTTACTAAAGATTTAAAATCTTGATTAACACTAGAGGTGATAAGTTAAAAAATTTATATAAAACTAACTAGACCACCCAAAAATATTAATTAGGTATACTGGGTTGATTTTGGGGTTGTCTTCCATTTTTTCACAATAATTTTCACCTTGAGTGTTGAAAATTTAAACTATTTAATTTTATGGAAAGGTGATTCCATCCTAGACGTAATGGTACCTTCAATTTTGCCTAATTGTGCATGATTCAAAACTTGGTCATGTTTTTATGTGATTTTTTGCTATTCACTATTTTAATTACAATGTTTTGACCTATTTTTGCTCTATTTTTAGGTTGTAAATAGTGAAAGTGGTGGCATTGGGAGGAGATGGAAGTAGTTGGAGCATTGGTGGAAGTTGTTAAAGATTTTAGAGGGAAAATAATCCCTTAAAAGGGCCATTATCTATATATTGTCTCATTTTTATGGTAAAAGGGATGGTTTTTATTCTTACACAAAATATTTGGAGCTAACCCTCTTTCATTTTTTGCATTTTGTTTGATGTTTTATGTAATTTCTCACTAGAAATCCTACTTTCCATTATGATGAATTTTTTTTGAGGGAATTATCATAATAGGCTCTATTTGTGATTATCAAATGATGAATATTTATTAATTGAAGACTTGGAAAGTGTTTTCTCTCAATTTTAACATGTATACAATGATTGTTGTTACTTCCTCTCCTTATTTGTTCTAATAATAAGCTTGAATTAGATTTGGATTCAATTTTGAATATTCTAGTTGGTTTAGTATCTAGTTTATGGAGTTTAAATTATCATGATACTAGATTTATCTTCATCACTTTTGGATTTTCTTCCCCATTTCCCTTATTTTTCTATTTTTAATCAAGTTATTAATCAAGGTTTGGAATGAATGTAATATAAATTCACATATATCTAGATTTATATGTATCTATTTTCCACTATCTACTATTACATTGTTTAATGGTTTAATCAATGGAATGAACACACCAAAAATCAAGTGAAATCACATAAAATAAAACCCTACACATGTTAATTTTATAATTGGGCAAATGAATGCTTATTTATCTATTTTCAAAACTTACACAAAATCTAATCAAATGAAACAATAAACCCATATTATCTCTTAAATTAATGAAGTACCCAAAATATATTAAAATTATATTTGAGGTGTTCACACCATCATGCCCCTTGAAATAGAATGGTCACAATGAGCCACTGAGTGAAGATTAGTGCACCTAGATGAGGTAGATAAAAACATTGGGGATATTTTCATGAATTTCCTTTCAAGATTCACAATTCAAAATAACTACCTATAATGGTGGCATGTGCCAAAATGCATGTCAATAACATGTAGTTACTATAATTAACTTCATTTGGCTTTATGATGTAATTTGAGATAGGTAAATGTGTTGATATGTTGGATTTTAATGATGTTAAAATAAATATGGAATGTGTAGGAGAGGTTTGAATAGGTTCAAAAGGTAAATTAGTACCATTTAATATGTGCTTTGGAGTAGATATTTAAACTAGGTACTCATTGGGTTCATGCGACCTAAGAGGTCAAGGATTGACAAATGAAATCACCCATTTAAAGGTGTTCATGTTAGCTATATTTTCCTTATTGGTATTATCAAAAGTATTTTCATTAATGTCAAAGGTAATGAAAAAGTGGTGATGTCATGTTTCAACATGTGAATGAGGTAGAAAACACATCCACAGTGGTAGAAAGGTCAAAGATGAGACCTAATATTTGTATTCAGAGGCCTATTTAAAGCTATAGTGCATAATATTGGTGAGGAATTATTATTTCTAGCATGTTGATGTTGTTTTAGTTCAAGGAGAGAAGACAAAGTATGTGAATAGTGGTTTGGTGTCTTCTCATAAACGTTGTGTGGTTGCATAGGCTTGGTATTCTAATGTGTTGAATGGGATGAGATGAGGGAGAAGAAGCTTGGCACTTGTGGATAATGGAATTAAGGTGTATGACATGTTTCTGAGGTGGTGAGAAAAATTGAAGAGGTTAAAAGGTGGTTTCTTGGTCAAGGTATGGTCTACAGTTTTAGGCCTAGTATGTAAAGAAAGAGAGTGAGACCTAATGAGGGTTAAATTTAGTTTCTTATTTATTTGAGATATTTTGAAAGTTTTATAGGGTTCCAATGTTTGTTTCAAGTGTTTATGCTAAGTTTTAGTTCATAGTTTGAAGGAAAAAGTGTGAAAAAGTATCCTATGTATTTTAGGTGCGCTAAAATAAAGAGATGTGAACCCAAGAAGAGGTTTGTGATGCTCCTTGGTACATGTATAGTTTTTATGGTGATTTTATCCTTTTTTTAGTACTTTTAGAAGGGTCCTAAGAAGATTCCAAAAGCATTTTGTAGATAAACCAATCCCTCAGCTTTATGAATAAATGTTAAGAAGGTAAGGATGTTTTTGTGGTTGCAAACCTTCATAGTGGAGTGATTATAAATATGTGAAAGGTTTTTTCCCATAATGGTTTTCTTGATCAATATTGATTATTAGATGTTTTAGAGGACTCTTCCAAGCATATCTAGGTGGCAGTGGTGTGTTAGGGCAGTGAGTAGAAGGTAAAAAAATATGGTTATTAAAGATAGGACTTGTTCTTGAGACCAATGGAGTTATTTTGAAAATAAACATCCTATATGTTAATAATTTTTGTCAATAAATTTGTCTTATCACTAATATGCCAAATAGTGAAAATAGTGAAAGCAAACAGGTAGAGTCATAAAGTGATTAGGGATAAGTTATGGGTAACTAGGGATGGATAAAATTATTTGGAGTATTTTTTAAATACCTATGCATAATTTTCACTTGGTTGGTAATAATTTTTTATGCTCATACATAAGCTAAAATATTCTAACAAAGTGACTTGTCTGAGTGAATGAGGATAGTGAAGGTGCATGTTTTAGAAGTTCATTCATATGTTTCATATTTTCTATTAAATAACTATGTATTACTATTTTAATATGTAATAAGGGTTTTTAAGGACATATTAAATATATTTTATGTTCAATAAATTGATTCTAAAAACTATCTAAGTAATGTTCACCTGACTGTATTCTTGTGATAGTATGATAGTTTTAGGTGTGTTAAGAGAAGTAATGTGTTTGAGTCCTTATGACAATATGTTATGCATAAAATTAAAATATTGATTTTTTTAGACCTAAATTAACTATAATTTTTTTTTTAAAGATTTAGAGATAGGTTAAGTTATTGAACCATGAAAGGAAAAAAAGGCTTATCTAGTTGTGTTGAGACTGTGATAAAGAGGTTTGAGGAATTGATTTCTTAGACCAATGATTTGTGTTATAAAAAGTGATCCACATATTTTAAGATGATATAAAGATAAAAAATTACATATAAATGTGAATGATATATATTGGTAGCACTCTTACAATTTTTAAACACAAACATTTACATGACTGTACTATTGGAAGCTACAGTCAATTTGTGTGACCATATTACCAAGGTAAGTTGAAGATTTTGTGTCAAGAGTTGAAGAAAATAATAAATTTAAATATTTAAATTAAGTATCAAGTTTTAATAATAATTAATTTTAAGTATTAATTTTTTCATATTTAGGTGTTGACCAAATTTTGCCCCCTTGGCAAAATTGTGGTCAACTTCTTCTCTGGCTTTTCGAGGCAAGTCATATTCAGGTTGCAAAGCCCATCCTGGTTCATGCTTAGTTCAGCTTGGTTCATCTCAGTTTAGCATCTCATTTCAACATGGTTGAACCAAACCATTGAACCAAATTTTGGTTCAATGGGCTTGGTTCAAGTCAAAAGGTTCATCATTCAGTTCAAGCACCTCAATTCAATATGCATTGAACTTTCACTCCATTGAACCATTGAACCAAATTCTTGGTTCAACAGACTTGGTTCAATAGGCTTGGTTCAATGACAAAAGGTTCAATGCATTTAGTTCAATGTAAAGAGTTCATCGGGATTGGCTTTTGGTTCATTGGCATGCTCCTTTAAACCTTGAACTGTTGAACCAAATTTTGGCTCAACAGCTTCAGTTCTATGGAAAAGGTTCAACGTCAATTGTTTAATAGAGTCCATCAGCCTTCATAACAAATTAGTGTGCTCAGGTGAACCATTAAACCAAATAAAGGTTCAATGGCTTTGGTTCAAAGGAAAAGTTTAATGAAGAGGTTCGTCGATCTTGGTTTAATAGGCAAATCGGTGCACAATGGTTGAACCTTGAACCATTGAACAAATTTTGGTTCAACAGGTTTGGTTCAAGGGTTTGCCCTTGACTAAAGGGTAGTCTATAGGTCAAAGGCCGTTTCAAAGGGTAGGCACTTCATGTTTCAAAGGAAAATCAAGAATTCAGGCCGCTTCACACTCCAAAGCAAAAAAACGCTGGGGTGGAATTTTTATAGACTTTTTGTCTACAAGAAATGTCCATGGCTCAAGCAAAGTCAAAGTCCAACTGGTGGAAGAATTTTTGTGGACTTTTGTCTATGGACAAAAGTCTGTGGGAAATAAAGCTATGGAAAATCAAACATTGAAGACCCAGGGAAATTGTCTGTGGGGACCCGGGAGGATTGCCAGCCTAAAAAGAGACCCGTTGAAGGACCCCGAAGGGAAAGTGCCCTTGCGGGGGGACTTCTAGCCAAATGAAAATAGTCATTTTCAAGGGGCAGAGGGTCACTATCCCTTTGGGAGAATGCAAAGGGTAAGTTTCAAAGCAAAGCAGTGCCCGCAGGGGGAAACAAAAGCAAAGGTTGACAAGGGATCTGATATGATGCCATGTGGACCTGACAATGTCCCAGTGGCCATCAAATTTAATAAAATGAAATGTCCATTGATGTTTAAAAGCATGATATCCATAGAAGCATCAATTTTAGTGAAATGGAATAACCATTTGTTTTCAAATGAGAAGCGCTAACCAAGAAAGAGCTTAGAATGTAGCGACCCACCAGTATGTTCGCCCAAGGAGCCAAGCAGCTAGAAAAGACAAATTTAAAGTGACAAGTAGAGTGACAAGGTAGGGAGCAATCAAGCAGTCCAAGTGGAATAAAAAAAGGTAATTTATTGCCTGATGGAATGAATGACAAATAATCAGAGTGACAAGTAGGTGATGAGTGAGCAGTTAAGTCTGATTGGTGCAAATTAGAGAAGCATATTTGGCAGGTGAAATAGTGCCAACAAATTGATCATTTAGAATGATAGTGGCTAGTAGTGCAACCGTTTCCTCTATCTCACATTAAATGGGAAGGCAAATTGTGTAAGTTATCCAAGTAGGAAATGTAAGTCTCAAATAGGCAAAATGAACAATCCATTTAATTCCTTGAGTGACTTATTCTCTTCATGAAAGGACACATATGCCACTTTTAAAATAAGGAGCGCCAAATGGGCCTCTTTACTTCTCATATATATTGTGGACTTGTTCATTTATAAGGATCTTTTTCCATGAATTTTACAAGGTGCAACCCTACTAAAATTTCTGCCTAAATCAAATAAACACAGTTTTTACCTCTTCTTGGATAGATATCCTATGTATGTCCTAAGTGTTGATTTGTGTTTAGTCATTGTCTTTGATCCTCTCACAGGTTCAATACCAACACACTAGCTATCTGCAAGGCACCATCTGTAGCTGATAGGAGAAGATTTATATTTTGGAGTGAAGAACAGAGCGGATTATCTATAAAGTGCTTCTTATTACACCTTTTGATGAACCTCCCTTTTTTTATATCTTTCATTTTTACCTCCCTGTCAAGTTTCAAAATTGCTTCTTCTATCAAGAGTGAAGCGTATAAGTGTGTTTTATCTGATTTTGAGAGTGGGTGTGAAAGGGTCATATTGTTTTGGTGTATCACCTCTTTAGAGTAGGTTGTTTGTTTTCTACATTTCTTCTCCCTTTTCATCCCCCCTTTGTTATAGCTATAAATATTAACAAACACGATGCATCAAAGGGAGCTAGCCCTTAACTAGAGACTATCTTCTCCTACTTCACCATCCCACAGGTGAGAGAGGAGTTTCCATGTTACAGAGAAAAGGCAGGAGTTTGACCTCCTTACCCTGGGTGTAATTTCTTGTGTCAATAGTTTTGGCACGCCCGGTGGGACCTTCAGTTTGATAATTTAGTGAAGTTCAATATTGATGCTAGTCTTGATATAGCCATTTTAGGTCTTCCAGCATCTGGTGACTCCACTAGTAAGAGCTTCAGTTCTATATTTTCAAAACCAATTTCTTAATCTTTTATGCCTAAGGTCACCACAAGGTCTACTTCAAGAGGGGTCCCTTTTGATTTCATTGAGTTACCTTTAAACTCTACTAAAAGACTATGATTTGAAAGGGCCCATCCTTATCTAGCAATCAATCCTCCTAAACCTGTTGTAAGAGCCAGATACGTAGCTTAACCCCTGTTACAGCCGATCCTAGCCATGGCACTACCTTTTACAACTTTTCATGGTGAGAGCCCCTTAAATATCCCATGCTATGATCTAATTATAGGAATAGCTCTAAAGAATGCGTCTTATTTTAATGGAGTGAGACCTGTTATAGCCATTGAGCATATTAAGAATATTGCCAACCTTTGCAATATTCACAATATAACAGAAGAAAATATTGCCATCAGACTGCTAACACTATCTCTTAAAGGCAAGGCTCTTGATTGGTATGGGACCTTGCTTGTGAATTCCATACATTCTTAGAATGAATTGGGAACTTAGTTAATTGATCATTTTGGGGAAAAGGGTGATAGCCTCTCTCTTGCTGAGTAGCTGATGACCATAAAGAGAGCTCTGCATAAGCATATGTAGGACTTTAACACATGCTTTCAAAAGACTTGGGATAGAATTCCCATCCTGGTAAGATCAACCCCTAGTTATGATTTCTTGTACTATTTAAAGGCATTAAATAGTAATATTACTATGATGATCCAATTATGGGAGGACATATACTGCCAGTTGCTTATGACATTTCCATAGTAGCCAAAAATTGCTTGGTTCAAGTTGAGAAAATTACCCCTAGGCCTCACATGCCACTTTTCCCAGAATCACTACCCCTAATTCAGGCTATTGCTCCCATAATTGCTCCCTTACCTGTCATTGAGAAACTAGCTATTGCTCTATCAAATGAATTAAGTGAAGTTAAAAGCCTGTTGCAAAACATGTCAAATGAACTTGTTGCCCTTAAAAGGAAGCAAGCTCAAAGCAACAGGCTGAACCAAGGATATCAATAATATGGTCAGGCCCCTAGACCCCCCTTTCAAAATTATAACCAAAATCAGGGGCAGCTCACTACAACTAGGCCATTTCAAAACTACAACGCTGGTCCCTCTTCATCATCTAAGGCCATGGTTCTTGTTCAAAATAATTTAGTATAAGAGTAGTCAAGCTTTTCGACCATGGGATATGGTCAAGAATAGGCCATCTATACAAATGAAGTGATGAAATATTTTTAGAATGTAGACAACCAAATAACAACTCAATCTCAGGCCTTTGAGCCTTCAATGCAGCCCAGCACGAGTAACAATCAGGCTCATCCTGATTCTGCCCTGATGAATCATTTGGAAGAAGATTTTTATTTAGTAAATTATGTGGGTGTTGCAGACAATCAGGCTAATTGTGTTGCAGCCAACATGAGGTTTAAGAGAAGGGCAATGGGAGAAGCCCAGGCTACCACTCAGGGATCATCAGTACCTCTTCCATCATACTCTAATGCAAAGGCCCCAAATTTTAGGTAGCCATCTGTAGCTTTAGCCCCTCAACCTGTAGTTTAGCTTGGAATCAACCCCAAAGAAAGCTTAAGGCAAGGCAGTCCTCAAATCAATATAGTGCATTAGATGAAGAAGCTAAATATGAATATCTCTTTATGGGATGTGTTGTCTCTTCCAGGCCAGAAGGATGTGTTAAAAAGGGAATTGAATGAGCTAGATTGTCAAGCTATCCCAGCTAGCACTGATAATGTCTTGATGACAAATGGATAGCCTTCCACTTTAGGATAGGTGAAAAAGGAAGAGAAGACTCCTCCTTTCGACGTATCCTTGGTCATTGAGGAATTCTTGGTGCACAACTACATAATTGACAGTGGGGCCAACACCTTAGTGATGCCCAAGTGCATTACTGATAAGATGGGATTGAAGTATCAAGAAATGAAAAAAGGAGTCCTACAACTAGATGGGACACCTAAAAAAATAGTTGGGATTGTGAAGGGTTTAGGCTTGACATTGCATGCTTTCCCAACTTTCTCAATTCCCCATGATACAGTGGTAGCGGATGTTCCTCCGTATTTCACAATTTGCTTGTCTAGGGACTTCACATCAAAGATAGTTGGCTATCTAACAGTGAATTGGTCATATCTAGTTTTTAGAACCAAGTATGGGACCAAAGTGAAAATTGAGTCTAAGCCACTCTACAAGGACCATCTAGAACCATATTCGCCCAAGGTAGCAAATGTCAGTTACACCATCATTGACCCAGAAGAGTCTTAAATGGACCAATCTCCATCCTCTGCTCTTGAAGGAGTCACAGACTTACTCTTGGATGAGTGGGGAAATGATAACTTTGAACATGATCCATACAAATTCATTGAGGAGGTAGACCTTGGAGTCTATTGCATGCACGAGGAAGGTGCCTTCATGCCAAATTTAATGAAGGAAAGTGAAGAAGACCTTGGCCTGTGGTAGCTATTTTTTGATGGTTCCAAAATTAAAATAGGTGCTGGTGGTGGGGCGATGTTGGTTTCCCCTTCGAAGGAAAGGTACTTTTTAGCTTTCTATTTCTAATTATCTTGCATGAGTAATGTTGCAAAATATGAGTCTTTGATCCATGCCCTTGAATGGGCAAGAAAAAGAGGGATTAGGGAGTTGCAAGTCTTGGGAGATAATGAAATAATTGTAAATCAAGTAAGAGGCCTGAATCTAACCAAGAACTTCTTGTTGAAGTCTTACAGACATAGAGTTTGGGACTTGGTGGAGGATTTTATTGCTTTTAACATTGCCTCTATTCCCATGGAGCAGAACAAATAGGCTGATAGGTTGGCAGCAATTGGTGCCTAGTTTGATGTTTCAAAGGAAATAAGTCAAGACTGTGGTTTGTGCCACATGAAAGTGGTGGTTCGGCCTTCGATCCTAGACAATGTTACAAATTGGCAGGTCTTTGAAAGTGACCAATAGATAGCCTTCTTCCTACAAGAAGAAGTCGAGTTCACAACACACAATCAGGAGAAACTACAATAACAATATGGCAATCATATTATTCAGTTAAAGAATAATAAACTACCTAAAGGTTTGGTCACACTTGAAAGCATTTTCAATAGAGATGACCAGTTAAGAAATGACAAGGTGTGCATCACTACCAAAGAAGAAAATTACAAAAGGGTCAAAATCTTCAAGGGCAAGCTATTGGTGCTTGGTAAGGTCTACACATGTCAGGAGAGGTGAGCTTTCATTCTACTATGTTAAGAATTTGTTGATGTGTTTGCATGGGATTACAGTGACTTGAAGGGCTTTGACCCAAGGCTTGCCCAACACACCATTGAATTGGAAGAAGGCACTAGGCCAGTAACACAAAAGCAAAGGCCTATCAATCCTATAATTGAGCCCCTCATGTAAAGGGAATTGGCTAGATTGATTGAGTCTGGAATTATATTTCCAATCAAACATTCCTCATAGCTGGCCAACCTTGTTCTTGTTAGAAAGAAAAATGGGGAGATCAGGTTGTGTGTTGACTTCAGAGACTTTAATAAAGTCTCTTTAAAGTATCATTACCCCCTTCCAAACATGGAGTGAATCCTCCAGAAGGTAACTGGTAGTGAGCATTTCTCCCTCCTAGATAGTTATTTAGGGTACAATCAGATTCTAGTGCAAGGCTGTGATCGGCAAAAAATAGCCTTCACCACAAAATGGGGAATGGTTGCCTACAAGAAGATGCCATTCGGGCTAGCCAATGCTAGTTCTACCTATCAGCGAGCCATGGACATGGCTTTTGGTGGTTTGATAAATAATAATGTGCTGGTATACCTCAATGATGTAATGGTATTCTCTAAGAAAGTGAGCTAGCATGTGAGACACCTCAGGTAGATTTTTGAAAGGTGCAGGGAATTTGGCATCTCTCTTAATCCAAAGAAGTGTGTGTTTGTTATTCATGAGGGGAAACTCCTTGGCCACATTGTGTCCAAGGAGGGTTTGTCTATTGACCCTGAGAGATTTCACTCTATACTGGAGATGTCCCTACCAAGACATAAGAAAAGTCTACAGAGTTTCTTTAGCAAGATTAATTTCATTCAGAGATTCATTCCAAATTTTGTAGAGATAGTCAAGCCACTCACCCCTATGCTGAAGAAAGGTGAGGATTTCAAATGGATAGCTAAGAGGAAACATAGCTTTGAGGCCATCAAGCAGGCCATAACCTGGGCTCCCACTTTGATCAGCCCAGACTTTAGCAAAGACTTCAACCTTTATACCTTCAGTAATGAGGAAGTGATATCTGCCATGCTTACCCAAGCTAACAGTTATGACCTCGAGTAGCTACTTGCTTTCTTCAACTAAGGGTTAGAGGAATTTGAAGTCAGGTACATGTATGTAGAAAAGCAAGTCCTGGCAGTGGTACAGAGCCTAAATAAATTTAGGCATATGTTGTCTAACAGCAGGATCCACCTTATAGTCCCACATTCAGGTGTCAAGGATTTCTTGACCCATCGAGATTTAAATAAAAAGAGGGTAGGGTGGATTACCAAAGTGATGGAGTATGACATAGATATCAAGATCACCAAGCTGGTGAGTGGAAGAGGCATGTGCAAATAGCTAGCTATAGGCTTAAAGCATGAAAGGAGAGATAACTTGTTAATCTATGATGTAGCCATAATAGAAGAACTAGCTATCATTAAGGATTGGACACTAGACGTGAAGCGTTTCTTTCTCACAGGTGAATGTCCACAGGGTCTTGATAAGACTGGGATAAGGTATTTTAAAATCCAGTCCCTTCCTTATGTTCTGGTTGATGAAGTATTGTTTAGGAGGGATTTCTCTGGGGTCCTCCTAAGGTGCATTAACCCAAACTAGGCTGATAAGGTATTAGCTGAGTTCCATGATGGGCCAATAGGCTATCACTTCACCCATAGAGCTACAACATCAAAGATAATGAGAGCTGGCTATTTCTAGCCTACTCTTTACAAGGACACCCATGCATGGGTAAGAAAGTGCCAGAAGTGTGCACTTTTTGATGGAAAATAGTGATTGGTTGTCATGCCTCTACAGCCCTTTCAAGTTGAGCAACCATTCATGTAGTGGGGCCTGGACTTCATATGGATGATCAACCCTCCCTCTAGTGCTAGGCACAAATGGGTCTTGACTGCTATAGATTATTTCACCAAGTGGGTGGAGGCTATGGCTCTGAAAGAGGTGAATGAAAGTGTAGTCCTGGAGTTATATGAGGACCTAGTAACAATATTTGGGGTCCCAACCACCATAATCTTAGATAATGCTTTGGATTTTTTGGGGACCAGAACAAGTGAATGGGTGCTAAAGTATGGCATATACCTCAGTACTTCATCAAATTATTATCCATAGGGGAATGGACTGGCTGAGTCCACCAACAAAAAATTGATCAGAATCGTAAAGAGAACTATGGAAGAAAATTAGAGAACTTGGCATGCCAAGCTAAAGACAGCTCTATGGGCCGACCAAATTACTTCAAAAAGAGCAATTAGAAATTCTCCATATATGCTTGTGTATGGAAGGGAAGCTATGCTTCCCATCTCACTTGATTTTCCAACATTGGATCTCTCCCACCAACTACAATTTGAAGAAGGAAATGTCCTGGAGGTCAGGTTGTGTGAGCTAATGGAACTCCAAGAGGTAAGGGATCAAGATATGGCTTCCATGACCAGTCACCAAAAAGTAAAGAGGCACTTCAACAATAAATCTTTGCTAAAAGATTTCACTGAAGGAGACATTGTCTTAAAGTGGGATGAAGATTGAGCTAAGCCCAAAAAACATGAAAAATTTGATGCCCTGTGGAGCGGTCCTTACATGATCACTTAGTGCAAGCAGCATAATGCATTCTAAATTTCTAGGTTGGATGGTGAGGAACTAAATATCCAAATTAATGGGATACATCTAAAATGTTTCCACTAATTTTTGGGTTTGCTTTTACATATTTTCCTTTTGTTTTCTTTTCCTATTTTCCCTAAGTGTTGTTGCACAAGTTGTAGTTTTCTTAGCTGTGAGTGTGTTTTCTTTTCTTCGGAGGTGGGTCTACACATTTTGGTTCTAAGTTATAATAGATCTATTGCTAGTTCTCAAAGTTACTATTGACTCCATGCCCAATGGATTTTCAAGGCAGCTAGATTTTAAACATGGCAGGCATGTTTCCCCTGTGAGTTGCCAATTTGTTGACCAATTTTTTCCCCCTTGGCAAAATTGTGGTCAACTTCTTCTCTGGGTTTTCAAAGCCAATCATATTTGGGTTGCAAATTCCATCCTAGTTCATGCTCAATTTAGACTAGTTCATCTCAGTTCAGGATCTCATTTCAACATGGTTGAACCAAATTTTGGTTCAATGGGCTTAGTTCAAGTCAAAAGGTTCGTCGTTCGGTTCAAGCACCTTAGTTTAATATGCATTGAACTTTCACTCTATTGAACCAAATTCTTGCTTCAACAGACTTGGTTCAATGGGCTTAGTTCAATGGCAAAAGTTTTAATGCATTCAGTTCAATGCAAAGAGCTCATCGGGCTTGGCTTTTGGTTCATCAGTGCACTCCTTTAAACCTTGAACCGTTGAATCAAATTTTGGTTCAATGGCTTCAGTTCAATGGAAAAGGTTCAATGTCAATGGTTCAATAGAGTCCATTAGCCTTCACAACAAATTAGCATGCTCAGGTGAACTGTTGAACCAAATAAAGGTTTAATGGCTTCGATTCAAAGGAAAAGTTCAATGAAGAGGTTCGTCGGTCTTGGTTCAATAGGCAAATCGGTGTGCAATGGTTAAACCTTGAACCATTGAACAAATTTTGGTTCAACGGGTTTGGTTCAAGGGTCTACCCTTGGTCGAAGGGCAGTATACAAGTCAAAGGCCCTTTTGGAGGGTAGGCACTTCATGTTTCAAAGGAAAATTGGGAATTTGGGCCGCTTCACACTCCAAAGCAAAAAAAAAGCCAGGGCAGAATTTCTGTGGACTTTTTGTCCACAGGAAATGTCTGTGGCTCAAGCAAAGTAAAAGTAAAACTGGTGAAAGAATTTTTGTAGACTTTTGTCCACAGACAAAAGTCTGTGGGAAACAAAGCTGCAGAAAATCAAACAGTGAAGACCCGGGGAAATTGTCCGCGGGGACCCGAGAGGATTGCCAGCCTCCAAAGAGACCTACCGAAGGACCCCAAAGGGCAAGTGCCCTTGTGGGGGGAGTTTTGGCCAAATTCAAAGAGGCATTTTCAAGGGGCAGAGGGTCACTATCCCTCTAGGAGAATGCAGAGGGTAAGTTTCAAAGCGAAGCAGTGCCCGTAGGGGGAAACAAAAGCAAAGGCAGATAAGGGATCCGATATTATGCCATGTGGACCTGATGACATCCCAGTGGCCATCAAATTTAATAGAATGAAATGTCCATTGATGTTTAAAAGCATGACAGCCATAGAAGTGTTAATTTTAGTGAAATGGAATAATTGTTTGTCTTCAAATGAGAAGCGCTAACCAGGAAAGAGCTCAGAATGTAGCAACCCACCAGTATGTTTGCTTAAGGAGCCAAGCAGCCAGAAAAGACAAATTTCAAGTGACAAGTAGAGTGACAAGGCAGGGAGCAGTCAAGCAATCCAAGTGGCATAAACAAGGTAATTTATTGCATGATGGTGTGAATAACAAACAAGCAGAGTGACAGGTAGGTGATGAGTGAGCAGCTAAGTCTGATTGGTGTAAATTAGAGAAGCATCTTTGGTAGGTGAAATAGTGCCAGAAAATTGATCATTTGGAATGATAGCGGCCAGTAGTGCAACTATTTCCTCTGTCTCAAATTAAATGGGGAGGCAAACCATGTAAGTCATCCAAGTAAGAAATGTAAGTCTCGAATAGGCAAAATGAATAGTCCATTTAATTCCTTGAGCGACTTGTTTTCTTCATGTAAGGACACGTATGCCACTTTTAAAAGGACTGCCAAATGGGCCTCTTTGCTTCTCATATATATTGTGGACTTGTTCATTTGTAAGGATCTCTTTCCATGAATTTTACAAGGCATAACCCTGCTAAAATTTCTGCCTGAATCAAATAAACACAATTTTTACCTCTTCTTGGATAGATATCCTATGTATGTCCTGAGTGTTGATTTGTGTTTAGTCATTGTATTTGATGCTCTCACAGGTTCAATACCAACACACCAACTATTTGCAAGGCACCATATACAGCTGATAGGAGAATATTTCTATTTTGGAGTGTAGAATAGAGGGGATTATCTATAGAGTGCTTCTTATTACACCTTTTGATGAACCTCCCTTTTTTTTTATATTTCATTTTTACCTCCCTGTCAAGTTTATAGATTGCTTCTTCTATCAAGAGTGAAGCGTATAAGTGTGTTTTGTCTGATTTTGAGAGTGGGTGTGAAAGGGTTATATTTTTTTGGTGTATCACCTCTTTAGAGTAGGTTGTTTATTTTCTACATTTATTCTCCCTTTTCATCCCCCACTTTGTTTTATATATATATATATATATATATATATATATATATATATATATATATATATATTTCACTACCTGAAACAAACACGATGCATCAAAGGGAGCTAGCCCTTAACTAGAGACTCTCCTCTCCTAATTCACCATCCCACAAGCGAGAGAGGAGTTTCCATGTTATGGAGAAAAGGCATGAGTTTGACCTCCTTTCCCCAAGTGCAATTTCTTGCATCAACATTAGGTATGGAGAGTCAAAATGTTTTGACTATACTTTGATTGTGTGTGACTAGTCTGAGTGGTCATTTTGAGAGAGTTGGTTTGAGGTTTGTTATCTTATTTAGTGAATCCAAATGGACTTAGTTATTTTTTTAGGTCATCTAATATATATTAATTCATTTTTTATAATGGTTTGTGTGATAAAACTAATTATGTGTTTCAGTTCTAAGAGTCAGAGTTTTCTATGTGTGAAGGCCTAAAAGGTGAGAATACCTAACTGATAGGTTCAAGGTGTGAAATGGAGTTATGGGTTGCATAAACCTATGATTTAATGATAAAGGGTAAATTATAGGCATATTTTATGTGTTTCATCCTTTTGTGATGGATAAAAGTGGTCCAAAAGGTCACGAGTGTAATGTATGGGTGTGAAGGCCTATTTGATTTAGGTCTCAACTAGGCCTAATGGAGGATTTGAGTCTTAATGAAAATGGCCAACCTAAAAATTGGTTGTGTTATCCATATATCATGTGTATTGACCTATTATAGGTGTGATTAAATTGTGGAAATTATCTTGGTTGACCAAGATGGGTTAGATCAAGTGTGTGATATAAAGGCAAGGCCTAATAGGACTATTTAGAATAGGTGTAGAAGCATGAACTTAAACAAAGGAGAGAGCCTTTGAAAAGAATGATAAATTAATTAAGGAGAATAATATTGGGAAAAATATTAGTCATTCATATCTGATCAAGTTGATGCAGGTGGATACATAGGTCATTAGACATACTAAACCTAGAAGAGGCATATTGAGTGAAGGAGCCTAAGTGGATTGTATGATGTAGAGAGGAAAGTTTATAGGAATTAGAGTAAGATAATTCCATCATCAGGTATGTAATATATCAGATCAGAGGTAGATATTAGATTGGATGTGATTGAGCTGGTGCTTGATCATCTAGGGGTTGTAGCCTCCTTACTAGTTAGTTTTAGCTAAAGGTCTAGTGGGTGCTGGACTAAATTGAGAGGTGGGTGTTCCTTGATTAGTTAGTGATGGTATAAATTAAATATTTTAATTATAGGATAGTATTCCATGTACATGGTTTAGTGGTTTTTATCACCCAAGAGGGTTTCCCACATAATCTTTGTGTTATCTTGTGATATACTTGTGTGATGGTTTGTTTATGCATTAATCTCTTATGTGAATATATGCTTCATGAAATTATGGTATTAAAATTTAATGTACATTTTTATTATACTAATTTATCTCCCCACCTTATTATCTAATTACAATAATTTATATCAAAGTTAGACTTTTGGAATAGGCTTAATAGCCTACGAGTGATCCTAAGTAGCTTGAAGAGTGATAAGGACAATATTCATCTTGTTTGTAATATGGATGAATTTTTTAAAATCATGGATGAGGTATGCATATAGGTCTCCATGATGGTATTATAAATATTGAAGAATAAAGATCATGTTAAAGCTCAATCCAAGATCAAACCTAATTTGATAGACAAAATGGGTTTAAAGACATGTTGAAAGATAGTACTTTTTGTATTAGGTCTTCATGAGACCTAATAAGGGTATGAGAAGCATGGGTACATGGAAAAAATGTTCAATTGGATTTTTTTTGAGTATACTATAGTAGTACATGTCTTTGAGAGCATGGAGGATGATGTGAGGCATCCCTAGATGCATTAAGAAGGGTCTAAAATATCAAGGTATCCTTTGAAGAGGGAAAATGTGCACTAGAGTAGCCTAAACATGTTAGAACATCTTAAGATGTCATGAAGGAATGTTTAAACTAGTATGTTGGAGCATTTATTATAGGTATCTATAAAGTTAACTATGGTTAAAATAGGTCATGGGAGTGAGATATTATGTGCCATGAAATAGCCTTAAATTTATGGTGTTTTTAGGTGTTGTCTATCTCGAGTTTTATGCTATCTAAGTTAGCTTGAAGTTATATGATAGTCTATAAGACATAAAGTTAAAGTTATAGGAATTAGTCATTGTAGGTTAAAAAAATATAACCATTGTATTTCAAATTTGAATAGATTGTGCAGTGTTGTAGAGATTTGAGAGAAAAGATTGGGTTATATATGGTAGGATTTTGGTCAAAACAACATTGTTTAAAAAGGAAAGATGAAGTAAACTCCATGGTGAATATCTTAAAAAAATTAGTCTTGAAAATCCATATAGGTGCATTTATTGCATGCAAAAGTTGACTTTTGGTTGACTGAGTTTTGTCTTATGAACTTAGGAAGAGTATATTTGGATTAGAACTTGTGAAATGATCTTATAATGGTGTTTTAAGTGTTGAATCCTATTATTAGATCATTATTATTATTTATTATGAAATGAAAGAGATTTTACAATATGGTTTTTTGTAATAAATTTAGCTTAAAAGTTGACTATGTGTGAAGGTCTTTCTTATTGGTAGACAAGGAGTTTTTTGTAAGTTGTCTGGTATCCTCAAGTAATCATAAAGATTTTTATAAGTGATTTTAGATGCTATTTAGGTCTTGAATATTTTATTGGTTCCTTGTGGGTGATTATATTTTTCCTAAGATTGAAGATCTAGCTCAAGAGGTGAAGCGTAGTGTTTTGAGGGTTTCCAAATGAGTTGAGATTGTAAACCTTGAGAGTGTTATTATAAGGTAAATAAGTTCATTTTTAGCCTTTGGAGTTCATTTATTATCATATAGATTGAGTTAACTATTTATTTATGAAGATGTTATAGTTCTAATTTTTCATATTAGGGTTATATGTGTGCATATAGAGTTGATTCTTTAAATAAATTTAAAGAATATTTTGAAGGTTTAGTGCACTATATAAACATGAAGATGACCTTTAGGTCATATATGATCAAATAATGTTTTTTAGTCCTTGTTTTCTTATCTAAAGGATTAAAAGTTGTGTCAAATATTTATTATAGTGTATAAGGTCTCACGGACCTAATATGACTGATTATTGACCAAGAGGGTATCTTGGAGTGGTTTAAGCTTTAATGGGTTAATTTACTTGAAGAGTATTAAGTTGATGTATGAGGAGCTGATTTTCCATGTTTAGAAGTTTTTCAAGCCTTATTGAGGTGGTCTAATTGATCCAAGAGGACAGAGGTAAGCAATAAGGAGTGGATCCATGTTGATTATGTCTCCATGAGACCTATTGGTAACATAAGGGATAATGGTTCCTTCATAATGATAGATAATGATTAGAAGTTGTTAAAAGCATAGAAGAGGATTATTGAAGTTGGAAATGAAGTATTTGACATGGTTTGATACCTTGGTAAGGGAAGTATGGGTTATTAAGTCTCATTGTTATCTCATTGAGAAGTCTTGTTGAAGATGATTTTTTTCCAAATATAGCATGCAGTTAGGGGGAGCTAACTTAGATAATTTGAGAGGCTTGAAGAGATGTGCATGATGTAAGGGGTATCATATTTAATATGTTATAGTTTCAATCTTAAATTCATAATGGAAAAGTCTGCTATAGATCTAAATCATAAAAGTTGATATGATGACTTGATCAAACCAATTCATGATTTTGAAATTGTATTGAATATTCATATATGGACACATGAGGATCTTGTGATCTCTATAAGTAAATAGGTCTAAGGATTAAATAATCCCAAGTGGAGATTTTCAAATTGAGGTATGCCTAATGTAAGGTGGATCAATTGTTCTTCTATGTGCATGTAAGGTAAGTGAGTATCTTGAGCACATAAAAGCATATTTGAATGCATGCATGATATTAAGGGGAGATTTTTTATTGTTTAGTCCACTTTATCATTAATGACAAAGGGGGATAAGGAGAAAAGGAGGTTTCCATAAATGAAAAAGAGGTAGATTTTTGGAAAAATTATTTTCATTGATGTCAAAAGTAATGACAAAGGGGTGATGTCATGTTTGATCATGTGAATGAGGTTGAAAGCACATCCATATTAGTATTAAGGTTAAGGTTGAGACCTAGTATTTACATTAAGAGGATTTTTTAAAGGTCTATCAATTAATATTGGCGAGGAATTCTTATTTCTAGAATGCTAATGTTGTTTCAGGTAAAGGAGAGAAGACAAGGTATGTGAACAATGCTCTAGTGGTATTCTCATAGACATTGTATGGTGTCATAAGCTTGGTAGCCTAATGTTTTGAGTAGGATGAGACTAAAGAGAAGAATGTTGGAATATTTGGATCATGACATGAAGATTTATGACATGTTTTTGAGGTGGTGAGAGTATTTAAAAAGGTTTCAAGGTGGTTTCTTGGTCAAAGTATGATCTGCAATTCTAGGCTTAGTATGAAAAGAAAGAAAGTGAGATCTAATGATAGGTAAAAGTTAGTTTCTTATTTATGTGAGCTCTTGTGAAAATTTTAAAAGGTTCCATAGATTATTTCAAGTGTTTTTTTCCAAATTTCAAGTCTTAGCTTAAAGGATAAAGTGTGAAAAAGTGTCCTAATGATTATAGGTGTCTTAAAATGAAGATATGTGAACCCAAGAAGAAGTTTGTGATGCTCATTAACACATGTAGATTTTGAGTGTTTACCTGAGAATTTTTTGATTAGTTTGGAAAGGTTCATAAGAATCTTCTAGAAGCATTTTGTAGAGAAACCAATCCCTCAGCTTTATGAATGAATGTTAAGAAGGTAAGGAAGTTTTGTGCTTGCAAACCCTCATAGTGGAGAAATTGGAAAGATGTGAATTATTTTGACAAATAATGGATTAAATGATCAAGATTTACTATTTTAGGTTTTATATGACTCTACATTAATCTCCAGGTGGTAGTGGAGTGTCAGGGTAGTGAGCAAAAGGTACACAAATATGCTTATTTCTAATGATTTTGTTGTTATAGATAAAGTTGACCAAGTCAATGTATATAAGTTAGTGGAGATTTAAATACAATAATTATTATTGATACCTATAGATTTATTTTATAAATAAAAATATTATATGTTAATCATTTTGGTCAATGAATTTATTTTATTGCTAATATGTTAGTGAAAATAGTGAAACAAACCAGACAAAGTGAAAAAGTGATTAGAGATGAGTTTTAGGTGACTAGGGATGGATCAAATGATTTGGGGTCTTTTTTAAATACCTATTAATAATTTTAAATTTGTTGGTAATTGTTTTTTATTCTCATACACATGCTAAAATATGCTCACAAAGTGACTTATCTAAGTGAATGAAGGTAGTGAAAGTGTGTGTTTTAGAAGTTGATCCAAATGTTTCATATTGTTAATTAGAAATATATGTATTATTATATGAATATTTGAAAATTATGTTCAAGGACCTTGTAAATATATTTTATTTTCAATAAATTGATTCTAAAAATGATCTAATTCATGTTCACCATGATTATATTCTTGTGACAGTATGATAGTTCCGGGTGCGATAAGAGAAGAAATGCGTATGAGTCCTTATAACAAGACGTGATGAATAAAATGAACATATTGATATTTTTTGATACATAATTTAAATATATAATATTTTTGGAAGATGCAGAGATAGGTTAAGTGATTGAACCATGCAAGATAAAAAGGCTTCTCCAGTTGTGTTGAGACCATGAGAAAGGTTTGAGGAATTGATCTGTTAGACTAATGATTGATGATATAAAAAGTGATCCACCTATTTTATGATGATATAAATATAAAATATTACCTATAAATATGAATTATATATATTTTACTTACTCTTAAAATTGGTAAACATGAACATTTACATGAGTGTACTATTAGAAGAAACAGGTAGTGTATGTGTCCATATTATAGAGGTAAGTTGAAGAAGTTATTTCAAGAGTTGAATAAAAAATAAGTTTAAAGATGTAAATTAAGTCTCAAAGGTTCATAATAAGTCATTTTAAGTCTTAATTTCTTCATATTTAGGTATGGAGAGTCAAAATGTTTTGATTATACTTTGATTGTGTGTGACCACTATGAGTGGTCATTTTGAGAGAGTTGGTTTGAGGACGGTTAGCCTATTTAGAGAATAAAAATTGATTTGGTAATTATTTTTACGTCATGGAATATATATTAATAAATTTTTATAGTGGTTTTTATAAAAAAATTGACTGTGTGTTTCATTTCTAACAGATAGACTTTTCTATATGTGAAGGCCTAAAAGGTGATAAGACCTAATTGATAGGTTCAAGGTGTGAAATGGAGTTCCAGGTGGCATGAACCTATTTAGGAATGATAAAGGGTAAATTATAGGTATTTTTTATGTTTTTAATCCTTTGGTGAAGGTTTAAGGTGGCCCAAAATGTCACAACTATAATGTATGGGTGTGAAGGACTATTTTCTATAGGTCTCAACTGGGCCTAATGGTGGATTTGGGTCTTAACGACAATATACAGCCTATAAATTTGTTGTCTAATAAATATAACATGTTTATGGACATATTATAGTTGTTATTTAAGTGTGTAAAGTATCTTGTTCGACCAATATGGGTTAGATGAAGCGTGTGTTATAAAAGCAAGGCCTAATAGGCCTATTTGGATTAAGTGTAGAAGCATGGACTTAAGCAAAGGATAGATCCTTTAAAAAAATTATCAAGTAATTAAGTACAATAATAGGGTGAAAAATATTAGTCATACATATCTGATCAAGTTGATGCAAGTGGACATAGAATTTATTAGACCTAATGAACCTAAAGGAGGCATATTGAGTGAAGGAGCCTAAATGGATTGTATGATGTAGATAGACAGGTTTGAATGTGTTATATAAAGTGAAGCCTATAATAAAGTGTGTTAAACATTATATCAAAGGTGGAGATTATTTTGGAGGTTATTGAGTTTTTGCCTGATCATCTAAGGGGTTATAACCTCCTTACTAGTTGGTGTTAGCTAAAGGTCTAATGGGTGTTGGACTAAATTAAGGGGTGGGTTCTCCTTGATCAATTGGTAATAGTATAAATTGAATATTTTAATTATATTACAATAGTCCATATGTATGGTTTAGTTTGTTTTATCCCCTAAGAGGGTTTCTCACATAATCTCTTATGTTATCTTATGATATGCTTGTGTGATGGTTTGCTTATGCATTGATCTCTAATGTGAATATATGCTTCATTGAATAATGGTTTTTAAATTTAATGTACATTATTTATCTACTAATTCACTTGCCCCCATGGTAGTTACTTCTAAAAATTGGTGCAAGAATAATGACAGAGTATGGTTTTGACAACATTATTGGATGAAGTGGAGGTATGGGGTAATTTTTTTAATCATTAGGTAGGTGATGTTGATGTTGATGTGATTGTGATTATTTAGATTGGACTTATGATGTTTGAATTTTTTCCTGATAACATTATTGTGTAGGCATACCAAGATTGAAATATAGACCAAACAAGAAGGTAATGAGGAATTTGGGAAGATCAAGAGATATCTCGTGAGAAAGACCTATTATAATATGTCACCAACAAAACTTATCTAGAT
Source organism: Torreya grandis (assembly GCA_037957365.1). Lineage (NCBI taxonomy): Eukaryota > Viridiplantae > Streptophyta > Pinopsida > Cupressales > Taxaceae > Torreya > Torreya grandis. The sequence goes on from JARHVA010008160.1 coordinate 399,777, forward strand.
TGTGCCATTTTGGAAGAGGTTTGAAAGGATAAAATCTCATTGGTTTTGATGGTGGAAATTTCTTCTTAAGTCATTATATGCTAAATAGAGGGTATGTTGGGTTAGGTTGAATTGGATGTTTCCTGTTGATGTTTGGGAGGCTTATACGAATCAATGTTATGGTAAAATGATTGAAAATATTCCTTAATAGTTGTTTAAGGTCATTGAAATTTACCCATAAGAAAGTCTTGTATTTTTGATTGGTCTAAATATTGTAAAACTTTGTGGTTACCATAAAAATTCAAAATTTAGGTTACATGATGAAATAATTGGTTTAGGCTTATGAAGACATGAAGGAAAGAATTAAATAGTTTCATTTGAAGTGATACTGTAAGTGAGGTTTTGATATAAAATTATACATTATGTTTGATTGATTAGAAGTCGAAAAGAAGACATAAAGATGAAATAAAACGAGGTTGGTCATCTACTAAATTAAGTTAGCCACCTATTGAAGTTGAGGAAAAAGAGGACAAAAAAAAACTAGATTAGCTAGGTCATATAGGATTGAATAGGTCAATCAGGTTAGATATTTCAAAGAAAATAATAATATTATATTAAACTAAGTTGGCTAGGACCTACAGGGCTAACTAGGTCAACCTGGTTATATATTCTAAAGAAAACAACAATGTGATATTAAACTAAGTCATCCACATATTAAATTAGATTAGCCAATTATTCAAATATCTTAAATTATTCAAGTTAATTAAGACCTATTATCTTATTGGGTTTCACCTTGTGAGGATGTGTTTCACAACTCCTCACCCAATAGACATAGTGGGAACACCCTAAGGTTTTGGGTCACCTATGATTGTAGTGAATCTCTAGAGAGGGTCAAATTCCCCTGATGGATCACCTAAAACTAACACTAAACTACTATAATTACAAGGAAAAGAGAGAAAGGGAATATATTTGAACCTAGGATCTAAGAAAGGTTATGCACCAAATGTGTTATGCTCCCTAAACCAACCTCTTGACAACATTATGTAACTAAAAATGGACTGAACTCTCTTACACTCGCTTCAAACTAATATTTTCATACATCATTTTTTCATATGAGGTTTGTTATTTTATGCATAAGTCTTAAAGGAATGAATAAAAGGATTTGTGTTAAACACAATCAACTAGTTCCCAAAATAATTCACTATCCTAGACAATTTTAACACAACAAATGACATGTGTAAACTTAGCTTACTGAAAACAAGGTAAAAACAAAGGATATGTAAAATGAGGAATAACTTATATCATATATGTGTACCAATTAAGCATGAAACTCACACAAACATATTAGGTTGAAGAAGGTAAATCTCAATTTTTATTTATTCAAAAGGATTGAATTTAGAGTTATAAAAGGGTAGAGTTTAGTAATTCCCCAAAGAGGGATATAGGATGGGCCAATTTATTTAGAATTTATGTGATACAAATGGGTCCCCTTAAGTTGATAATTTTTCTTGCTTTTATAAGAAAAATATTTAGAGTTCAGGTCCTTGTTTGGTCTTCCCCACTATCAGTGTGGTTAAGATTTCGATAATGATTAGGGAAAGGGGGAGAGTTAGTGGGGATCCCACCAAGATTGACAGATCCATGCCTATATAACTACCTATCACATCCTCTTAATAATTTATCTTATCATCTACATGATTTCCATTTCCACTCACTTCCATAATTAATGGGGCTATATTCTATCACACTCTCACAATTTTTATATTATTTCTATTGTGTTGTGCCATGATTTACATGTTAAACCACTCTACCATTGACTCTTCAAATAAAATTTAGTTACATATTTGGTTCATAAATTTGATATATGAAAGGGAGAAATAGGCCATACAATTTACTTCAATTAGTGTTAATGTAAATGCCAACAAACTCTTAAGTGGAGGAATCCATCCACATGTCAACATTAGGTTCATCAGAGACTTTTATAATTTTGTGAGTATATTCCTCCTTGGGCTTAATTTACTCAAAACTTTTTAGACTCTTGGTCCTATTATAGGTTCACCAAATTTATTATCTTTATTTGGCTATAAAGCCTTAGGCTTTAGCAAGTCCACATGGTAGCTTATTATTTTTTTACCCCTTCCTTGGGATATATTAGTTAGGCTCTATTGAGTGCTATTTGGTGTTATCTTATTCATTGGGTATTCATACCACTATGTACTTAGGGCCTAGCACCTTCATGTGGATAATTCTCACTTTAATGTTTCTTTGATGAAGTTTAAAATTCAATGTTGATTATTCTCTTAGAATGTTAAAGTGAGATTTCACCACATGGAGCTATTAAGCTCACATTATTCTATTACACACTATTAGGATTACAAAGACCTCCTTGGTGCTACAGAGTGGTAGGATTATGATACATGGCATTATCACACTAACTATCGCATAGGCTTTTGGAATTATATAGATGGTTTTGGGATTTAAAGTCATCAGGATTACAACACATGGAAGCATTGTATTAAGTAATGTACTTAGAAAGAGGTATAATTGTAGAATAGGTAATATAATTTTGAATAATGCTTTAGTACCACATTCATAAGAGTAAGGAGTTGGGTAGATGAGAATTAGTATAAATAAAGGGTATAGGTTAGTGTTAGGCATCCAAGAAGTTATTTGTAGTAGAGCTTGCTCCAATAGGAGGTTGTCCCCTTGAAGAGGCCCATGATATGGAGTTATTCCTTCCATAAAAGGAATAAAATAAAATATATTCAATATTTTTAGTTATATGAGAGTGAGGTTCCTAACATCTACAAATGTAGTGTACCTAGAGAGAGGTATAATAGTAGAATATCTAATAGAATATTGAATAATGGTTTAGTACCACATGCATAAGAATAAGGAGTTAGGTAGATGAGAATTAGTATAAATAAATGGTATAGGTTGTTATTATTCATCCAAGAATTTATTTTTAATACATATTTCTCTAATAGGAGGTTACCCCTCTAAGAGGTCTATGATACAGAGTTAATCCTTCCATAAAAATAATTAAATATAATATATTCAATATTTTTGGTTATATGAGAGTGAGGTTCCTAACATACGTAATATACCTAGATAGATATATAATAGTATAATATATAATAAAATATTGAATAATTGTTTAGTACCACATGCATAAGAGTAAAGAGTTGGGTAGATGAGAATTAGTTTAAATAAAGGGTATAGGTTAGTGTTAGGCATACAAAAAGTTTTTTTTGATAGATATTGCTCTAATAGAAGGTTGTCCCCTCAAAGAGGCTCATGATATAGATTTATTCCTTAAATAAAATGAATACAATATAATATATTCAATATTTTTAGTTATATGAGAGTGAGGTTCTTAACATCTAATATTAGAGCTTTTTTCAGGGCCATTTTTGTATATTTTTTTAGTAAGAATTTATGGAATTTAGAGTTTTTAGTTTATTTCACCATATTCTATCACTTTTCCTCAAAAAAAACTTGGTGATCATAAATTGGATAAAAATTATTTTTATTTCTTTTTTTAGTAGAAGATATTTGGTTTAATTTCATGGTTTGGGTAGAAACATAAACTTGAAGAGTTGTAGGAAGGGTTGTGTATAAGAGTGATCTAATAATTGTGTAGGATATTTTGGATTGATGTTTTTGAGTGGTTTTATTTTCTAGAGTTGAGAGATGTATTTTTGTAGATATATTGAGAAATTATATTTCTCAAAATGTAGGTTTGAAAGAGCTAGTTGGATATATGAAGCTTAAATCTACCAATTGAAAGTGTAGATTTCCATTTTTTTAAAACAACCCAACTGTTCTTTTTCATATTAATATCACATAGTAACTAATCACACCAATTTTTTTAGGGTTTTTTTCACCTATATCTCATATTTAAATACCATTTTCAAGTTTTATATTTCATTGAGTATTGTAGAAGTTATCCTAGTTTTAGTGACTACATCTATTACAAAAAAAAGAGGTCACTGGAAGTCTTTATGTAAAAATGCATTTTTAATGGAATATGACATATAATTAATTGTAATCATGGGAATTTATATTTTATATATATAATTGATGCACCTTCATCAAACTATCATATTTAGAGAATATTAGATAGAGTTTGAGAAACTCATTGATCCACTTGATGACCTATCTGATGATTTATACCAAAGATGCTTCATCAACAAGATTTAAGATGAGATTAAAGTAGAGGTTATAATGTTTCAAATGTAATATATAATATAAGAAAAAGGATTATCTTTGCTTGTATAAGACTGAATCTACTATTATCATAGTGAGACACCTTTATTTTTGCATCCCTACACAATACCACCTTTTCAGGTCATCAATAAACTACACAATGATCTCCTTTTGGATACACCTTAGTAGGTTCCAAATGAGCCCATTCGAGAAATAACCATTCTTGAATAGGTCCTTGATGATCCCAATATAAAAATAATAAATCTCAATTATGGAATTAAGCCTTTAAATCCATAAAAGAATAATGCTAAGGGTGATAACATCTTGACTCACCAAGAAATGTATTTTGTACACCCTTATTGTAACTTTGTGGTGTTGATTTTCAAGCTTAAACTTTTAATGATCAAATCTGACCTCATGTTTTAATTTGAGGTTACTCCATCCATAAATATCTATTCATTTCACCCTCATGTAGTATTTTTTTAGTTCCTATTGTGGTTGCACATGCTCACATCCCAGCCTTAGAGGAAGAAGTGGAAGCCTAAATGAATGCATGGCTAGGTCCCCATTTGGTTAGCATCTTATTTTATTATGTAATTCTTATCATGTTTCAAGGGTGAAACAATTTTAAGGGGGATGGAATTAATATACCTAGAGAGAGGTATAATAGTATAATAGTTAATAGAATATTGAATAATGGTTTAGTATCACCTACATAACAGTAAGGAGTTGGGTAGATGAGAATTAGTATAAATAAAGGGTATAGGCTAGTGTTAGGCATCTAAGAATTTATTTTTAATAGATATTTCTATAATAAGAGGTTTACCCCTTGAGAGACCCATGATATGGAGTTATTCCTTCCATGAAAGAAATATAATATATTCAATATTTTTAGTTATATTTTTAGTTATAAAAATAAACAAAAGTGCCAAAACACTAAGAGGAAATAAGAAAAAAAAACTAAAGTGTAGTAGCACCCAGAGGGAAGAAAAACTACTAAACTATTATGTACAAAGTTTAGATCACTTCAATAGTAATGTTTTTGATGAATCCCATTAATTAGGATTGATAAATCCTCCCCATCTAGATTTTATAGTTAGAATACATTAGATGATTTAAAACTGGTTATGATGTAAGCACTACTCCATAAGGCATCAAACTTGGTGTGTCTCATAGGTTTGGCTCTATATTCATCCCCATTTAATATCATTTCCATAAAGGAAGAATCTATGAGATAATTTTTTTTATCAAAATAACTCTACATTTGAGATTGATGAAGCTCCATTATATGAATAACTTGATCTCTTATTTATTACAATTCCTTTAGTTCCACAAATATGATCTCCATGGCACTCATGTCCATAATTTTCATCTGATGTGTAAGTTTTAGAGGTGGAATTTTAAGAGATATAGGAAAAATTTCCTATATTCTATAAATTAACATGTAAGGATAATTTCCAAAAGACTTTTTAGGGGTTATTCTATTAGCCCATAAGGTTGTCCTCAACTTGGTATGACATGTCTTATGATTTCCCTCCATACTCATCTTAATGATTTCAATAAAATTATTATTAGTAGACTCTACAAGTCATTACCTTGGTGATATTATTTAGATGATGTGTTTAATTAAATGCCATATCTAACTACCGAACCACTTATCGTATTACCAACAAAGGCCATTTCATTATCAGAGATGATTGTAGAATGAACCCAAAAACTAACGACTATACTTTCATATAAGTCTCATACATTGGATTCATTTAATTATTTTAAATCCACTACTTATTTGAATTTTTAAAATAACTAATGGATGTCAAGACCCATTTATGACCTATACTTAAAAGTAGGTTAATCATCCCTATGAAATTCAAACCCCACTACATGAAAGGCTACTCTACTTAGATGGGATGGAGAGGAAGGGTTGACAACCTCTATTTACCAGTGAAGAATGCAAAAAAATTTCAATTTTTATCAAATGGATATACATATCTATAAAATATTAGGCCAATAATAGAATTCCCTCACTATTTTTATGGTTTTAGTCCTAGAAGCAAAGTGTCCACCAAATGATCCATCATGACATTCCTCTAGAATCATATCAGTCTGGTTTATTTCAAAACATCTCAATAGAATACCATTGATATCCTTCCTAAACATGACATCATCTATAAGACCATAATGAATTAAAAAAAATTAATTTTTTTTTAATGGATTTATTCAATCATTGAGGGCATTCACCATTCTAGAGGAAGTTGGCCATATCTATGGTCCAACTAGTAGGAAACCAAGGTGTAGCTAAGTATTATCCATCTTGGAGTTATAGGATAACATTTTTATAATTCTAAAATTATAAAGATATATATTCACAAAAACCTTTGACTCTTACTAAATTTGTGACCTTGACATCCATATCATACTTCATCACCTTTTTAATACACCTTGTCCTTTTCTCATTCAAATATTTAATTAAGAGGAAATATTTGGAACTTAGGTGGGAGATAAGTATATGCACCTTATTGTTAGACAAGACATATCTAAACTTATTTATACTTATTATAAATATAAACACTTGATTCTTTATAAATGATTACATTACCTCATAACCTTTAAATCCTTGGCTAAATAAAGTTATTGGTTATTCCATGTCTTCCTCATTCTTCTATATTAGCATAGTTAAGATAGTATCCATAATCCTAAATGCATAGAGAGTAAATTTCTTGGTGAAATATGGATTTATGAGGGTGGGATCTTGTGTTACATAGTGTTTAATTATTTTGAAGCTACCTTTCCATTCTTTAGAGTAGTGGAAGATCTGATTCTTATTTAACATAGTATTTAGGGGCTTTGTAAGATTGGAAAAATCAACACTAAACTTCCTAATGAAATTAATCCTTCTTAAGGATATTTGAATACCCTTTTTGTGATTAAGAAAAGATAATGATAAAATATAACTTACCCTTTTATAATCAATCATAATCCATCCCCTATAAATAACATGGCCTAAAATCTTACCTTCATGGACTAAAAAATTACACTTGTTGGGGTTAAGTGAGACCCTAAACTACCTACTCCTTTCAAAGATGTATCTAAGATGATACAAATGGCCATCAAAATGCTTATAAAATACTAATATAATAAATATATACAAGTATAATATTATTGATTAGTCCCTAAATTATGATATCCATGGTTGTTTGAAAAGCTAACCCTAAATTGGATAAACCAAAGGGCATTTTTTATAGGAATAAGGTCCTCATTTGGTGGTGAATGTTATATTTAACTCATCCTCCTCCTTCACCAAAATATGATTGTATCTAAAATAACCATCTAATAAATAAAAGTGTCATGGACCTATCACCATTTGTAATATTTCTTCATGGGAGGTAATGGGTAGTGATCCTTCAATGAGGCTTAATTTAGGTCCCTGAAGTCAACACCTAACTTTATCTCTTCATTCAAACATCTAATAGGGACTAATTTTATATCCCAATATGAATTCTTAATTAAAAATATGATCATATCCTCTATGAACTTGGTCAATTATTTCCTCATAAGTGGATTTATAATGGGATTTATGGTCTTTTATGGTCCTCTATTTCTACCTAACTATCTTGGCATCAAAATCCAACTCTATAATGTGTTTCACCAAACTAGGTTCAAATCCTTTGAGATCACTATACTCCCATGAAAATATACCCTCAAAATCTTGGTAGAGTTTTAAAAATTCACATTTTTCATCTTCATTACATACCTTACAAAGGTGTAGAAGCTTATCCTTTAATATGGTAACTCTTTCATAGTGTTCTTGATTGATCTTCATGTTCACTTTCACTCCCCTAACTTGATCATCAACATTGAAAAAGCTTTCAAGTGTGATCAACCCAATTCAAAGTTTTTTTTACTTCAGCTAAATAACTTGGTCATCATATTGTTATTATAATTTATTTTGATTTTTTGTAGAAAACTTATCTTATTTTCACAATAAAAGAACAATATTATTATCACTATCAAACACCTCCCAATTAGTGGCATTATCAAGTATAGAAGGCCTTACAACCACCTTGATATGTTGTTATTATTTTTAACTTTTGATACCATCTAGAATGTCAAAATGAGCATCAATAGTATCTAGTATATCATATTATTTGTTTATTTCTCTTAAGATGGAATAATTTTGAATGCTTGAAGGTATTCTATGAGGTCCAAAAATCTATGTTTATAGGACTTCAATAGCTAAATTTTTGTCATCTTCTACCCTCTTACTTGGTTCACCACCATCTCACTATCTCCAAAGACTTGTAGATGTTTAATTCCTTTATTCTTGGCCCATTGAAGAATTTGGATGAGAGATTCATATTTAGCTAAGTTTTTGGTGAAAATTAACTAAAATATTAGAGTATAAAAATACTTATCCTTAAAGGGAGACACCAACATGACACCCCCTCCTTCTCCATGTGTTATTATGGATCTATCAAAGTGCATCTGTTAGATTCCATCTTCATGTTCATCGATATTCACAAGATTCAGAATGAAATAATATTCTTCATGATAGTAATAGTTACTTAGATAAACATATTCAATGAGTCTATAGGATAAAAACTATGATGGTTATCACCACATTCATCAAGTAAAAAATTAAGTGTGTGTTCAAGGGGTGTACTTAGTTTTTTTTTAGCAGGATGGTCTTCTTAGTTGAGGATGGTATAATTGATATTTTTAGAAATTAATGCATAAGGTTTAATATGATTCATAGTAATTAAATTAGACCTAATGGTGAATTTAGTTTTATACCCAGTTATAAACATCATATGAGACCAATCAGATGACAATATCCTCTAATCTTGGTAGTAAAGTCCTTAGAAAGACACAAAGCAAAGTATATAGGGAGATCAATTATGAAAACATATTAGGGAATGAAAAGTAAGAGAAATAATATAAATTAAGGTACAAACCCTTTATGAAACCAAGATTCTTAATGTCCATTCCATCTAATTGAACTACTCCTTTAGAGAGTGGCTCATATTCCAAACCTAATTTTTTTCTATCTATTTTAGCATCATAGAGATACTAAAACCTAAATCTATCATGTAATTATGAGTTATATGACTATAAATGGTAAAATAAACATATAATGGTGGAGGTTTTAAACCTTTAATTGATTGACCTTCCTTTGGTTGAGGGGTATTGGTGAGTTCTAATTTTGCTCATTCTTATGATGACCCTTTTAAATGACTAAGGTTAGATAAAACTACATGCAATAGATACTTTTATTCTAGGATGGACACAGATTTACACATGGGTATATTCACATTTATGTTCTTCATATTCTCAAGAATATTTAATGGGAATTACTAACCCTTTGTTATAATTTAGTAGTATGCATACCTTCTTGCACTTATGCTAATTGAGAATGGCTTTTACGTAGTTATAACTTAATAAACTTTTATTCTTCTATATTTTTTTACCTTTGGTACTCAAGTAGGATTAACAACCTATTTTAACTCTAGAGAATATTATGTAGGATACTTACTAGCTATTGGTTTAATTTCTATAGCCCTTTTCCTAGACATAGTATTGGTTATCATACCTAAAGAATAATCTTGGTTCTAACCTTACAACTGATTCACTCCCCAATACTCATCACCTTACCTATTTATAAGTGTAACATCACTCTAAACTAGATCTTGAGGATCATATTATTTTGGTGATACCTCATCTTCTCTCTTTTATTGTGGTGTTATGTTTTTCACGATTAATTAGTAGTTGAGGACACCATTAGGATAAGTGTTTTAGCTATGGAGAACATTACAAGGAAAATTCCATTCATAGTCTTATACTAATTTTTTTTGGATAGGGACTAAGGATTTAAATTTTCTAGTAGGAATGGGGTTGAAATCTTCATAAGGTTTTGTACAAGTAATTTATCCTTAGATTTTATTATTTGCCTAATATGGTAACCTATTTGGATGATAAGGTTCTTGATTTGGAGGCATATTATTTTTATAGGAATGATGAGGTACTTGATAGGTTCTATAATTATGAGCCTATTTATTTTTGAGATTAACTAGATTATTCCCAAAAAATTGAAGAGGGATATTAACCTATTATATATCATTTTATAGGCTAGGGGTAGTGTTATCTTGGCTTGGTGGTTGGCTAGTTGGCACTAGAATATGTGACAATGTGGGTGTTTGAGGGGGTAAATTGGGTTTTATTTATATAAAAATGGGCATTATATGCCTTTGTGAAAATTTTACATCATGTATAAGACTATTATTAACCCTAATGGCTACCTCATAAGCATTTGGTAATTTTCTATCATCCATTGATTAGATCATCACATAGATATCACTATTTAAGGCTCTAAGATAATAAATAAAAGCATACTCAAGTGTAGGCCTTACCAATGGTGTAATAATATCACATGTTATTTGAACTCTAAGATTAAAATCCACCATGTACTTGTGTGGTTACCTCTTAATAGTGATCAATTTTTAAACTAGGGACATATGATATGACTTATCTTCAAATTGCTTACATAAAACTTCTCTTAGTTCATCCCATGAGTTGATAGAATTGGGTCACGAGATTCTATACCATTGAATATGTTTTCCTTTGAATTAGGAAGATAAAATCCTAATAATTTTGTTCCCATTAGTAATATTATGTATTAAATATATATTAAAAATAAATTTAATGTGCTCTATAGGTGTGGTAGTAACCCCTCTAGTGAAATAGGGAATACTCATGAGGGCTAAAATTGGTATATCATCATATTGATAAAGGTTTAGTGGGTTTAATCTATTGAAAGGAATAAAGACCTAATTTATATGGACAACTATGTAAGGGACTAGAATGAATAATGATATTGGGTAGGGAAATTTACCAGAAGGAGGTATAGATTGAGATCTTAAGGAAGGTTACCAAAGCTCTATAGATATTCTTATGGGAGGCAAGGATGATTTAGTTACTCTTCTTATAGAGGGCATAGACAATTCAATGAACTAGATATTACCTTTTGAATAAGTTCTTGTTCTTGGAATAAATACTTAGGAGCTAGTCTACTAGAGATAAAAAATGTTCAAAGTCACCAGGTACTTGATGTATTCAAAATTGAAGCTTGAAAAGAGTAGCACCAAATTATAAATTTAAACCTTATAACTCAATGGAATTAATCAGACATCCCACTAAGTGTAATATAAAATATTTTCTTATTGGGTTGCACCCTCTGAGGAGGGGTTTCATGTATTCTCATCTAATCAACACAATGGGACCACCCCAAGGCTATGGCTCACTTATGATTAGAGTGAAGCCATAGAGAGGTAAATTTTCCCCTGATGAATCACCTAAAACTAACACTAGACTATTTAAATTACAAGGAAAAGAGGGGAAAATAACATGTTTGAATCTAGGATCTAAGAAAGATGATGCACCAAATGTATTATTCTTCCTACACCAACCTCTTTACAACACTATGTGACTCAAAATGGACTGAAATATCTTACACCCTCTTAAAATTAGGCTCTTCATACATCAATGTTTCATATGTGGGTTTTGATTCTATGCATAGGAATTAAAGGAATGACTAAAAGGTTTTGTTTCAAACACAATTAGCTAGTTTCCACAATAATTCACTAGCCTAGTTAATTTTAACACAACATATGACCTACATGAAGTCAACTTACTGATAACAAGGTAAAAACAAAGGAAATATAAATGGAATAGTAACTTTTATCATAAATTTATATTAACTAAGCATCAAACTCTCATAAACATATTATCTTGAAGAAGGAAAAATTGATTTTTTATTGATTTAAAAGGCTTGAACCTAGAGTTACAAAAAGGTAGAGTTTAGTCATATCAAAAAGATAGATCTAGGATGGCCAATTTTTTTACTATTTTTATGTTAAAATGGGGGTCCCATTAAAATGATAATTCTACTTGTTTTTATTGAAAAAATATTCAAAGCTCAAGTCCTTTTTTGGTCTTCCCCACTATCAGGGTAGTTATAATTTAGATGATGATCAGGGAAAGGGTATAAGGTAGCAAAGTTCCCCTTGAGATTGTTAGAGTTATCCCTTCACAACTATTGACCAAATCCTCTTAATCCTATATCTTATATTCTATGTGTTCTCCATTTCCACTCACTTCCATGATGAATAGGGCTAAATTCTATCACTATCTCACATATTTTCTAGTATTTATATTGATTTATTCCATGATTTGCATGCCAAGCCACTCTACCATTGATTCTATAAATAAAACATAGTTACACAATCAATTCATGAATTTCATTTCTAGCCAGGAAAAATGGGTCATCCAATTTGATTCAGTCAGTGCTAATGTAGATGCCAACAAACTCTTCAGTGGTAGAATGTATCAATGCATCGACATCAAGTTTGTCATGGAATTCTTTGATTTTATAAGTATATTACTCCTTGGGCCCCATGTAATCAACATTTATTAAAATCTTGACCTAATATAGGTTTTCCAACTATATAATTTTTATTGGGATATAAATCCTAAGGCTCTATTAGGTGTTAGTGCCGAAAATTACAACAAAAAAATTGGGCCCTTATCAAGTATGAATGCCTGCGTTTATTTCCCAATTCTAGTTTTCAAGCACCTTTAGTCTGTCAAAAAATCCAAGTGAGTTCATGTCTATGCACTTTGAGAAACCATCATTTTAATTTCCCTAGCCTAGAACCCCTCATTTAAATGCAATCTTAAATGGGAACATTTTAACATGTTATTGAATTAGTTTTATTTTTTATACTAAGGCTTGGTTATTTTTATTAACATGACCAAACCTTATTCAATAAACTTCATGTTTGGTCCCTTTTACTTCCTATAGCCTGGTCTATTTTATTTTATTTACATGTTTTGACTAATGTCCATGGTCCACTTCATTTATTAGCATGGTCTAAATAAATCTTGGTCCCTTTATTTTACACTTAGCTTAAAAATATGTAGGTCTTTTTCCTTTGGGAATTTTGGTCACATAAAAATATCAATGAAATTGATTTCTTTGGAAAAATGTCAAGTTCAAATCTTTTAGAAAAAATATTGATCCCATATATTCTTTGGGGAAATTATTTTAGAAAAAATATCTGAATCAATTATCCTAACAAAGACCAAAATACTGAAGACTAAATTGTTATGGGAGAAGTATCCAAATAATTTTAAGAGAAAATATTTCAAAAGGTATACCAAAAATTATGATGGTTGTGCAAACATATTTGACAACCATACAAATAACAAAATTTTGCTCAATGATTATCTATCAGGGGCTTAAAATTTATGTTCATGCAAAAATCATTGATATTTACATTAATGTCAAATGATGGGCACATGAACATAAAAATTAGGCCCAATGATTATCTATCAAGGACTTAAATTTGATGATCATGTAGAAATCATTGATGGTCACACAAACATAAAATGATAGGTATGAAAATGTTAAAATTAATCTCAGTTATTATCTATTAGGGGCTTAAATTTGATGGTCACATAGATGTCATTGATGATCATGCGAATGTAAAATGACGGGTGCATGAGCATAAAATTTAAGACATAGTAGACAACTAGTGGCATTTGATACTTTAGATCTGGATCAATGGTTTGCATTCCATAAAGCTTCAATATTATTAGTACCTAATGATAGTGGACTATTCAAAAAATATCCAAGCAAATCCAAGACCACCATATGCAGATAATGTGTTATCCTAGAAAATTTGGCATAATAGGGTATATAAATCTCATAGGGTTTCCAAATGGAATAACTATATGGCCAAAGATAACAAGAAGTCAATAGTGTTTGGTCTTCAGGATCAAGATCGATGGTCTACATTGATCTATGCACACAGATCAATGGTGTGAGTGAGAGATAACTCATCAAAGCGCTCAAAACATGTAATAAATTAACACATGTTTAATGGTGACAAATGTCACATTCAAAGATAAGAAACAACATGACATGGAAAATGTGACATGGGAATACACATCATATTTAAAGGTCTTATGTAGAGAAATTCATGAAATAAGAAGATTAATTAGGCAAGCTTTAAATAGACCATGGGAGATCTATAAGAAGTTTAAAGGCACTTTTATAGCCATAGGTCATAGGTTGATTGGGAATCCATAAGTCACTTATCAAGACGCTCATAATGTAGTCCTTAGGGATGTGAATAGAATAGAGGTTGAATGTTTATGATGTCATTAGGTTTTTATGGTAAGGAGATAAAGGCACCTTTGCTAAAGTATAAAGTCAAGGTAGAGAGTGGGTTTCTAGATATGTCAAATATTGGTTCTAAAGTGTGACCCTGATAATTGGATAATGCATAATACCCATTTGTGACTGTAGGACAAATATATTGCATGCTTGTAGCCTATACATAATACAAAGGTTATTATGTTCATATAACTAATGACCTCTATGCATATATTAGGTAGAGCCTATATGATAGGGATTTTTAAAAGGGTGACATGTGTTTATTAAATTTAATCCAATGTGGCTTGACTAACCTCTCATGTGCTCATTTGAAGACCTCCTTAGGGAAGCTTCCCATGGGAACTATAAGTGTTAGTTGCAACTTGGTAATTCATAGATTTACAAGTAGGGCCAAAATTTCCCCAGTAGATCAATGGTGGGAATAATTAATTTATGCATTAAAAAACCAAATTTTTTAAAGGGATAAAAATGCAAAAGGGGAAAATATGTGAAAAATTAGATTGGAGCCAAAAGGGTAAAAAAGTTATTTTAACCTAAGTTTGGCATTTTTCATCTACTTTATTTGTCTGAGATCCTCCATGAGAAAGATATTATAGGTTTATGATATCAATATGGACCCCTCCAAAGAAGATATTCATGAAAACATGAATAAAGAATATTTTTATTCATCATTATAAGAGCAGGTTGTTCCATATCATTTATAAAGAAAGGCAAGTTATCCATAAGATTCCATATTTTCCATCAATTAACAGAAAAACATCTCCAATCAATTGAACATAATAATAAAATTTGTTTTGATCCTCAAATGAATATCCTCATTCTAGATCATGTGAAAGTCATTTTCAGCCAAAAGATTAATTGATATGCTCCAAGTCTTCATCATTCCTTGTAGAGGCAGTTAGAACAATGATTTTTATTGAAAATGGATGAATATCTTAGTCATAGAAAATGGCATATTCCATATAGAAGCATCTTGGTAAGCCTGAAAGTTTGTTTTGAAAATTTTAAAGTTGCAAACCATGATTTCCATATTCAAAAATGTATAAATAAGGGTTTTGTCCTATGTTCTAAGGTTATTGGGCATTATTTTAAGTGTCCATTCTCTCTAAGTCTAAGTTCTACAAAATATTTTTTGGGATCAATTGTTGTGTGTAGATTTTGACTCCCTTGATAAGGTGGTTGTAGTTGTACATCCATTATTAAGATTTAAGAGCATGTTTATATCTCTCTTGTCAAAAGAGAGATTGTATCATTCTTGTCCCCATGGTAGCATTTTGATGTATTGATGTGTGTAATATTTCTTTTCAAGTTAATGAAAATGATTATGGTTCTTTGTTGTTTCCTATAAATAAAGTACAACATGTTTTTAAAGAATTTTGATTAGATATTTGAGTTTATTCTCACTAATGGTTATCATTTTGAGCATAGATTTAGATTGTAAAATCTTTCTTTATTACTTTAGGATAGGTTGTTGAATAACTTGTTAGTGCACCCTATGTTTATGGATTTAACAGTGAAGAAACATTTGAAAGATTAGTTTTAGACTGTGTTCTAGTATTTCAGGGATCATTTGGTATTTACCATTATCTTGCACTTAATTTTTTTTTCATATTTACTAAGGAATAATTTCATGAAATAATACAAGATATCCTGATATTTGAATGCCACCAACATGCCACCCTCCATTTTATAATCATCTAATTTATCCTACCTTACCCTACACTACAAATAATACATCATGTTAGATACTGCAAATGTTATTTACCTTATAAATGCATAAGATCTTACATATTTAAAATGTGTTTAAATTTTATGCTTTAAAATCCTAGCACTATAATTTTTTATTTAGCCCCTTTGCTGTTGAAAATTATTTAGAATGAAGATTTTAGTCTCTTTCACATCTATTTTTAGTAGCTTGTATATGACTTAGATCATTTGTGAATTTTATGTGAAAACCCTTCATGGGTAAAGTGTGAAAACTTGGTTATGCCCTAGTCATATTTGTTCCTTATGCCAAAAAAATCCTTGGAGATTGAATTGTAAAATCTCTCCATGTGAGAAAGCTACCCCATAGGTCTTCTCACCTTGGTTTAGGTAGAGCCATAGGTAGCAGGGTGCTGACCATAACCTTTATAGGTGCCTCTTAGTAACTTTTTCCATTCGGTCGACTCTTGATGCCAAACCCTTCCCTAGATACAATGACATACTAGCATTTTTTTCATTTTTTCTTGCCATTTTTATTCAAGTTTGCAAGGTTGAGTGTATGAGGTATACAACTGGGAACCAACACTCTTTTGGCATCATTATCAAGGATTAAATTGAAATCCTTGTTACTTGTGTGTTGTTGAGGACTCTTGTAGAGAGATGTAAGTATTTCATCTTATGAAGTTCTCTACTATTTCTACATTGATTTGACCATCTTGATCATAAACATCATAACATTCCACTACAGACATGCCAAGAGTTTTTTAAGGACTGATATTTGAATTTTGCTAAGTTTATTAGAAAGAGTTGTTAAAGTAGCATGGTGGAAGGTATTTCTTCCCTTTTGAACATTATTATGAAGTTTTAGTGTCTTTTATTTTTATATAATTAAGATTCATTAAGGATGATTTTAGCATGTATCACTACTAGTTTATTAACTGTTATATTTTAGAATTATGATTATAGTGGTGACTCTGATTTTTATCACCTAGTTTCAAAAAAGATCAGTGCCTGTTATGAATATTCTTCTAACTTTTACTTTTAAGTATTTTCTTATTTGTAAATCTAGAAGGACTAAGATAATCTTTCAAAGGTGACCATTCAAATAAAATTGTCTCTCATTTAAGTATTCATCTAAGGATAAGGGGATACATTCGGAGGCATGTTGAAGGGCAAATTTCAGCTACTAAGGGTTATCAAAATTTTGATAATCTTGAACTATTTATCAACCATCCCATTGTTGAGGACTATCTTGGATCTCTTAGTAATTTTAAAACCTATAATCCTATGTATTACCTAGATTATTCTCAATTAGTTGAATCACATCCCAAGTTTGATACACCAAGTCCACCTCATTCACCCCCTCACATCCCTTTTCTAGTTCTTAGTGAACCTCCAATTGAACCAATCATGAGACATAGGGACCAAGATAAGAATGATAACCCTATATTCTATGTTCTTTGATTTAGACCCATTATTTTTTATGAAATGGTAGGCAATCCTAATGAACTCCCAAATGAAGTTAGGAAAATCCTCCCAATGTTTCAAGGGAATAACATAGTGAGTGGTGATCAACACTTGAGATATTTTCATAATATCATTAAATAGTATGAGTTTTAGTATGAGGATGTGTGCATTAAGTTGTTTTTGCACATGATATAGGAAGATGCTTGTGAATGGTTCAATTCCCTTCCTACTAGATGTATGTATTCATGGGAAGAGATGTAAAATGTTTTTAGAATTTAGTATGGTACTAGGATTAATCCAAGGTTCCTTTTGGCTAAGTTTGAAAACATAAAAAAGAATCTTAATAAGTGTGTGAAAGACTTAAATATAGGGTTCAATAAAACTATGATGTAGCTGCCCAAAAACATTAGGACTAGTGATATATCATGCTTGATAAAATACCATGATCTCGTTGATAAGAATCTTGAATATTACTTGAGGGACAAGGATCACATGAACTTGTGGTTAAAATTCATTATGGCCATCCAAATTAAAAATGACATAAAGGCTAGGGGAAAGCCCACGAACAAGTCAGTTGATGTAAAATTGGTTAATCTAGAAAAGATATCTACAAAGATAACCATCCTTGAGGAGATAGTTAAAAATTTGACCTCTAATATCAAATAAATGCTATATAAATTGGATAGAGCTAAGAAAGGGATCCCTCATGTGTCTAATAGTCAATATAAGGATCTAAATCTGAATTAAGCACAAGGAAGGCCTACTTTTCACCATCATGATAATGATAGAGGGAAGAGGCCTACACATGAAGAAAGAATGGATAGATATCCTAATAGAGGGGCTAAAAAAGAAGTGTCTAATCCTCTAAATGACAAGGTAAATGTTGTGAATTCTAACATTGATATTGATTAGTGTGACAATCTCTTCCTTTTACATCCCCTATGTGATACAACGGAACTGGTTGATGAATGTGCAAATGAACTTGAGTCTGTATCATCTTATGTTTAATTATCAAAGCCCCCAAAGTGAGATGACTGACTCCATGAAATATTTGAATGATACTACTATTGATCAATTTTGGAGTGCAATTGAGAAGGCAAATATCCCAACTCTTGAATTTATTTTTGACATTAATATGTCACAAGCATATGAACTACCCATTCATGATTTTGATCTATTACACTCTATGATGACTAATAAATATGATGGGGGAGTTCCATTAGTTGAGGAGAATCAATTACTAATCAATGTATAAATTACCCAAGAGAAGGAATATCCCTTGAGATGCAAATATTATGTTACTTCTCATCAAGACAATACCCCTAAAAATACAAAGGTAGGGGATGTTAATAACGATGCTAAGAAAGTGATAGCAGTCCCTAAAGCTTCCAAACTTATATCTATTTTCCAATTAGTTAAGCCAAGAGGTGCTCTAAAAATTAATAGAGTGACCATATTTTTTAGTATCCCTAAGGGTGCTACTAAATTTAAACAAAATACACCTTTGAAGGCTATTGTTAAAGAATAAAATCCATCCCAACCTACTCAACTTTAAACCTTGGGTGACTATATTATAGCTAAAGGCATTGTCACTCTTCCACTAAATACTCCTTTTCTCAGTATAGCATATGTGATATGGCCCATGTATTGAGCTAACTGAAAGTCACCATGCTACTTGTTGAATTATTAAAAATACCTGAACATAGGAAGATAAAATTTAAATACTTAGAATTTGGTGAAAGGTTAGATGTGAATGAATTTGAGCTAGCCTAAACACTCCCATAAAGTGATGAATAATCAGAAGAGGTTATTGAACCTACTCTAGAGGTCTATTTGGGACCACTTTGGTAAAAATTTAGTTGAATGTGGATCCATTTTATACAACCCTATTAATCAATGGTCTAATTGTTCAAATTGCATGTTTGACTCTATATCTTCTTACAATGTGATGCCCCTGGGTATCCTAAATGAAATTAGAGTTAATATCATGTCAACCTTTGTTAAGTGTTATGCCATGGACTCATGAGAAGTCCTAGTTGTTGGACAAGTTAAGGGATTAGTTTTATAGCTGTAAGTTCATCCTTATAAGTATGTGAATATGAATGTGGTAGTTGTAGGATACCCACCTAAGTGGGAGATGATGATATCACAAAAATGAGATGATATCATGGGTGGAATTATGCAAATACACCTTTCCTATCCCACCATTCCATTAGAGGGTAAGATGGTTAAGCTTTATAGAGAACTAAAGATGTTATATATAATTGAATATCCAAAATGTGCTATTAATTAAGTTTTGTACATAGATGTTAAGGTTGGTGATTTTTTTGGGAATGTTGATACTAGTGAACACCTATTGTTCTTGATGTTGAACCTAACAAATAAAAAGTAGTCTGGAAGATGTGCTTTGATGAGGCTTATTCCAATCTTAGAAATGGATATGGGGTCATTTTTTATGCCCCCAATGGTAAATTTTTCATGTTTTCTTTTCAACTATCCTTTGAATGCTCTAATAATACTGTTGAGTATGAGTCACTCTTGTTGGGTCTATGGATTGTCCACAAATATGGAATTAAAAGTTTGATTGTAAAGGGTGATTCTAAGCTCATGGTAAAGCAAGTCCATAGTGATTTTACCACAAAAATAAGAGGTTAAAAAAATATTAGAATGTTTTTTAGGATTTTATTGAATTTTTTGATGCATTTAATTTGTGTTATCATGATAGAAGTTTCAACCAAGAAGCTGGTAAACTTGCAGGGCTAGGTGTTTAGCTTGATATTGTAAATATGAGCCCTCATTGTCAGTATTAGGTGGAGGTGATTTTCAGGACTTCAGCCCTAGAAAATGTTCATCATTGATATGTGTTTGATGATAATGATTAGATTAGAAGGTTTTTTAATTATGAAGCTGAGTTCCATGATCAACTCATAGACTTTGAATCTATGGTTTTGGTTTGTGAAGGAAAAGAAACCTTGTTTGGGAAGGACATTATTCAAATAAAGACAAACATGATCTCAAAGTATTTGGTAAGTTTGGAAGCATATATTTATGGATCAAATAGAATCAAATCAAGAAATTCATTCATCTCAAAAGATATGACTAAGTGAAACTTGGGTTCTCATGAGAATCTAAGGAAGGTTTGGTTGGGTACTGACCTAAGTGTAGTTTAGAAGCATGATTACATGTAGCTACTAAAGAAGTACCAAGATTACTTAGCATGGTCCTATTCTGAGCTTATATCATATAGGGAAGATTTGTTCCAAAATATCATCCTATTGTAGCTTGATAGAAATCATTTTAGGTAGAAATAGAGACCTATTAACCCTCTCTAATCCACCAAGATGAGGGATGAATTAAAGAAGCTAAGGGATAGTGGATTCATTTATCTGATCAAGTACTCATCATGGGTTGTGAGTTTAGTCCTTGTGATAAATAAGAATGGTGATATGCACTTATGTATGGATTTCAAGAATTTGAACAAAGCTTCTTTAAAAGATAACTAGCCCCTACCCAATATGGAGAACCTGATGCAAAGTGTTACTAGATTAGATAGGTTGTCCACATTAGATGGCTTCTTAGGTTACAACCAAGTTGTGGTTAAGTAATTTGAGAGGTCCAATACTAGGTTCACTATGCCTTGGGGCATATATGTATACATGAGGATGCCTTTTAGGTTGATGAATGCTAGTAAAACATTCGAATGAGTTATGGATATAACTTTTGTAGAGATAATTAACTAGTTCATTACTATATATCAAGATGATATTAATGTATCATCCAAGACTAGAGAAGAATATTTGAAGCATTTGGAAAAAGTGTTGATTAGATGCAAGTAGTTTGAAATTTCACTTAATCCAAAGAAGTGTCACTTTAGAGTATAAAAATCCAAGTTGTTGGGACATATACTATCTAAGGATGGTGTCATGATTGACCCTAAAAGTGTAAAATCCATTGAAAAAGTGCATACCCCACATTATAAGAAAGGAATTCAATCCTTATTTTGATATATTTAATTTGTAAGGAGTTTTGTGTCCAATTTTGCCGAGATCACTCTGCCCATTAATTCCATGCTAAAGAAGGAAAAAATCATCAAATGGGAGGAGAATTCCATGCAAGAATTCAATGCCATCAAAGGATCTTTAAAGTATTATCCTTTTTTGGCTAGACCTAATTACACAAAGCCATTCTAGATATTCTCTTTTGCATTGTACAATACTATTGTTGTTGTCTTGTTGCAAAAGAATGAAGAAGGTCATAACTAACCCATAGCTGGCTTTAGAAAATCTATTCAAGGTCGTAAACTAAACTATACCATCATTGGAAAGTAAGATTTTTCTCTCTTAAAATTTGTCAAGATGTTTAATCCTTATATTCTAAGTTTAAAGATTATTATTTATGTCTTGCATACTATGGTGAAGGACATCCTGACTCAGACTGAAGTATCCAGAAAGATATGTAGGTGGGTCAAAAAGTGACAAGAGTATGACATGGATATTCATACCAACAAGTTAGTAAGAGGGATGGGTCTATTCAAGCTTATGACTAAGACTAATTTGTATGATGTTATGTAAACACTGATGTTTTTAATGTTGATGATTCTTTGAGTCAATTTACCATGTCTTCATGGTATAGAGATATTGTTTACTAATTGAAAAATATAAACTATCCACTTTACTTACATAAGAATTAAATAATAACTCTCAATTTTGTTTCCCAAAAATACCTCTTGACTGAAGATGGACTAGCATGGAAGAATCTAGATGGGGTTCTCCTATGATGCTTGCTAGAAGAATAAATTACTAACCTAATTGAAGACTTCCATAGTGGAGTGTGTGGTGGTCATTTTGTGTCTAAATTTATAGCTCATAAAATTATGATATTTGGTTATTAGTGGCTATAATTATTCAAATATGTTTCTCAAATAGTTAGAAAATGTGAGAAATGTCAGTGCTTTTTTGGGAGGATCAAAGATTCAAGTTCTCTTTCCTTGTAACTTATGTAATTGAAGGCCCACTCAGATAATGGGGAATGGATTTCATTAAATAAATTATTTATTCATCAAGCATGGCCATAGATGGACACTATTTGTAATTAAATACTTCACAAAATGGGTTGAAATAGTCCCTACAAAGAAATTAACACACTAGGTAGTTATGTATTTTTTGATGAATCATATTATTTATAGATTTGGTGTGCCTATTAAAGTTGATGATGATAATGCTATGAGATTCAAAGATAAACCATTAATTTTATTATGCAAAGAGTATGGGATTGAATTGACCTATGCTTCCAACTACAACCCTTAAGGGAATGTGCAAGAAGAATCCAGTAACAAGAACTTGTTTAAAATCATCGAGCAAACATTGGAAGCAATAAGAAGTGGGGTGAATAAATAAAATTTTCCTTATGGGTTGATAGGATTATGATCAAGAGAGATAGAGGTAAAAGAGTTTTTGATCTTTTTTATGGAGCTCAAGTAGTTATGCCTATGAATTTATAGTTACCCACTTATCAACTCATGCAACAACTAGAAAATGATGAGAAAATCAATCACTATGAAATCAAAATGAACTAGATTATTGAGATTGATGAAATTACAAGACAAGATCATGAAAGACACCTCAAGTTACATTAAAATTTGAAGAAAATATTTGATAGGAAGGTCACTCTAGGAACTTTCTAAGTAGGTGATATGGTTCTCCTTTGGGACAATAAACATGAGGAGAAAAGAAAACATGGAAAATTTTATGCCTTATGGAAGGGTAATCATTCCATTGAATGCTAGATAGGAGAACACACTTTATTTTGGAGAGACATAGATGGTGAAATACTAGAGCTACCATTCAATGGTAGACATCTGAATCACTTCTTGGATTGTTCATCTGTAATTATGTACATAGTTGTATATTGTTTTGTCCTTTATTATTTTATCTCTTTATTTCCCATCTAATTTGGGCCTTTTTTGTATAGTTTCCCTTTTTGTTTTGTTGTCTATTCATTTTTAGATCCTTTTGATCTATTTTTATTAGTCTATCATTAGTTTGTTGAGCCTCTATCAATGTTTGTTGAAAATGTTAATTTTTGACTCTGTAACCCAATGGATTGGCACTTGGTCTTACATTTTGGGGTTATTTTCACACTCACAATGGCATGCATCCTTGGGTAAGATATAGTGTTATTTCAAAAAAGTTCACTAAAATAATTAGGCCTTTGTTAAGTATGAATGCATGCATTTTTTTCCCAATTCTAGTTTTTATGTGCCTTTGGACTGTCAAAAAAGCCAATTGAGTTCATATATGTATACTTTGAGAAACCATAAATCCAATTTCCCTACCCTAAACCCCTTGATTCAAAATAAATTTTAAGAGGGAATGTTTTAACATGTTGTGGATTTAGTTGTATTTTTATACTAAGGCTTGGTTATGTTTATTGACATGACCAAACCTTAGTAAAAAATGGTTCATGTTTGGTCCCTTTTACTTCCTATAGCTTGGTACCTTTTATTTTTTTTACATTGTCTATCTAATGCCCATTCTCCACTTCATTTGTTAGCATGGTCCGAATAAATCCTGGTCCCTTTATTTTATACTTAGCATAAAAATCTACAAGTCCTTTTCCTTCAAGTATTTTTCCCACACAAAAATCCTAACAAAAGTCATTTCTTTGGTAAAATTTTAAGTCCAAATCTTCCAAAAAAAATGTTAATCCCATATATTCTTCGGGGAAATAATTTCTAATAAAATGTAAAAAAAATTGTCCCAGCAAAGAAAAAAATACCGAAGACCAAATTGTTATGAGAGAAGTGTCTGAAGAATTTCAAGAGAAAAAATTTCAAAAGGTTAACCAAGAATTATGACAATCATGTGGAAATATTTGATGGTCACATGAACATAAAAATTTGGATTAGTGATTATCTATTAGGGACTTAAAATTTATGGTCACATGGACATCTTTGATAGTCACATAGACATCAAATGATGGGCTTACGAATGCCAAAATTAGGCTCAATGATTATCTATTAGGGATTTAAAATTGATGATCACATAAATGATATTAATGATCACACATAATTAAAATTATGGATGCATGAATGCCAAAATTAATCTTTATTATTATCCATTAGGGGCTTAAATTTGATAGTTGCACATACATCATTGATAGTCATGCGACTGTCAAATGATAGGCATACAAATGTCAAATTTATGCCATAGTGGATAGATAGAAGTATTTGATCCTTTGGATCTAGATAAATAGTCTACATTCTACTAGGCTTCAAGATCAATGATACATAATGATAGTGGACTATTTAATGAAGCTCCAAGTAAATCCAAGACCACCACATGGAGAGAACATGTTATCCTAGCATAGCTAACATAGAAGGGTGAAAAAATCCTATGGGGCTACCAAGTGGCATGACCTTGGGGATAAACATAGTTAGAAAGCAATACTGATTGGTATTATGGATCAAGATTTATAGTTTGCATTGATCTATGTACATAGATCAATGGTGCGAGTGAGATTTGACTCATTAAAAGGCTCAAAACCTATAAGAAAGTGACACATGTCTAATGGATGACAAAGGTCACATTTTAAGATAAATAATAACATGAAATGACAAATTACACATGGGCATACACATCATATTCAAAGTTCCTGTGTAGCATAGTTTACAGAGCTTTCACTAGTGATAAGTTGATTGACTAGGCAAGTTTCAAATGAACTATGGGAGCTTCACAAGAAGTTAAAAGGAACTTTTGTATCCATAGGGAATAGTTTGATTGGGTAGCCATAGGTCCCTTATTTATAGGCTCATAATTTAGTCCCTAGGGATGTTGTGAATATCACATAGATCTAATGTTTATGATGTCACAAGCTTTCTATGGTAAGGAGATAAAGGCACTTTTACTAAAGTATAAAGTTAATGTAGAGAGTGGGTTTCTAGATATGTCAAATATTGGTTCTAAAGTGTTACCCTAATAATTGGATAATATAGAAAACCCATTTGTGACTATAGGATAAACATATTACATGCTTGTAGTATGTATATAATACAAAGAGGTTTATGTTCATATAATTAATGACCTCTATGTAGATCTCAGGTAAAACTTATATGATGCAGAGTTTTAAAAGGGTGAAAACTATGTGTTAAGTAAATTATAATCCAATATGATTTACTAATCCCTCATGTGCTCATTTGAATACCTCCCTGAGGAAGCTTCCTAGGGGGAGTATGAGTGTCAATTGTAACTTGGCAATTTGTAGATGTGTAAGTGAGACCAAGATCTCCCCAGTAGATCAATGGTGGGAATAATGCATTTGTGAATTAAAAAGACAAATTTTATAAAAGGAAAAAAGTGAAAAAGGGGAAAATATGTGAAAAATAAAATTGGAGCCAAAAGAGGAAAAAAGTTATTTTAACCTAAGTTTGGCATTTTTCATCTTCTTTATTTGTCCAAGCTCCTCCATGGGAAAGATATTATAGGTTTGTTAGATCAATATGGACCACTCCTAGGAAGATATTAATGCAGCCATGAATCAGGAATATTTTCCAGTCATCATTTCAAGCACTAATTTTTCCATGGCATACATAAAGTAAGGGAAGCTATCTTGAAGATTCCAGATTTGCCATCAATTAACAAAAAAGCATGTCTAGCTAGTTGTACATAATAATAAAAAAATTGTCTCCTTAAATGAACATCCTCCTCTTAGATCATGTGAAAGGTGTTTTTATCCAAAATATAAAATTATATGCTCCAATTCTTCATCATTCTTTATAGAGGTAGTTAAAAAAACAATTTTTCTTACAAATGGATG
The DNA here is from genome assembly GCA_037957365.1 of Torreya grandis. NCBI lineage: Eukaryota > Viridiplantae > Streptophyta > Pinopsida > Cupressales > Taxaceae > Torreya > Torreya grandis. The sequence goes on from JARHVA010008160.1 coordinate 426,181, forward strand.
AAGATATCAAGCATGGAAAAGGGCATATTCTAGCTAGAAGTATCTTGGTGGACCTAAAAGTTTGTTTTGCAATTTTGAAAGTTGTGACCCATAGTTCCATATTTTTAAATGTATAAATATGGGTATTGTCCTCTATTCTAAGATTATTGGTCATTATTATAGGTGTCCTTTCTATCTAAGTCTAGGTTCTACATAAATATTTCTAGGATCAATTATTGTGTGTAGATTTTATCTCCCTTGCTAAGGTGGTTGTAGCTATACAACCATTAGCTATCTTTGAGATCATGTTTATGTCTCCTTTGTCAAAATAATGATCTCACCATGCTTATACCCATGGCATAATTTTAAAGTATTGATGTGTGTAATATTTTTCTTTGATTTAATGAAAATGTTTATGGTTCTTTTCTGTTTCTTATAAATGAAGTGCAATGACATGTTTTGAAAGAATTGCTGATAGGAAATTTGAGTTTGTGCTCACTAATAGTTATCATTTTGAGCATAGATTTAGATTATAAACTCTTTCTACATTACTTTATAATAGGTTTTTGAATAACTTATTAGGGCTACCTAGGTTTATGGATTTGATAGGGAAAATAATTTGAAATATTAGTTCTAGTGTATGTTCTATTTTCTCAAGGATAATTTGGTATTTACCATTATCATGCACTTAAATTTTTATAAGTCTTTGCTAAGGAATAATGTCATGAAATAATATAAGAAACTCTACTATTTGAAAGCCACCAGTAGTCTACCCTCCATTTTATAATCATCTAATTTATCCTACCTTATCCTGACCTATAAATAATACACCATGTTGCATAATATAAGTTTTATTTACCTTGTAAATGCATAATATCTTGCATATTTGAAATGTGTTTGTATTTTGTGATTTAAAATCTTAGAACTATATTTTTTTATTCAACCCCTTTGTTGTTGAAAATTATATAGAATGAGGATTGTAGTCTCTTTCACATATATGTTTAATATATTGTATATGACTTAAAGCATTTGTTTATTTCATGTGACAACCCTTCATGGGTAAATTATGAAAACTTGGTTATGACCTAGTCATATTTTTTATTTGTACCAAAAAATCCCATGGAGATTGAATTTTAGAATCTCTCCATGTCAGAAAGCTACCCCATAGGTCCTTTGACCTTGGTTCAATTAGAGCCAAAAATATAGTGGAGCTAACCATACCTTTTATAGGTGCCTCTCAAACATTTTATGCATTTGGTCTAGTCTTTATCCAAACCCTTCCCTAGTTAAAATAATATATTAGGGGGTTTTCATCTTTGCTTGCCATTTTTATTTAAGTGTGCAAAGTTGGGTGCATGAGGTGTACAACTAAGAACCAACACTAAGTCCACATGGTATCTTCTTATTTATCTACCCCTTCCCTAAGCTCTCTCAACTAGGCTCTATCAAGTGCCAACTAGTGTTCACCTATTCACATGGTACTTTTGTCACTATGTGCTTAGTGCCTACCACCTCCATGTGGCTCCTTCTCTCTCTTCCATTGATCATTTGAGGCTTCAAATGCAATACTGACTATTATCTCTTTGTTTAAGTAAATTTTTTCTATATAGCATCTTCCCACTCACCCACTACTATGATATATTATTGGGCTTGCATAAACCATCTTGGGGATGGAAAGTAGTAGGATTAAGAAACATGGCATCATCTTATTAACCTACTAGCTTGAAAGGTTTTGGACTTGTATGGATTGTTCTAGGTCTCTAGGTCATTGATATTATGACACATGGAGTCATGTCACTAACCTACTTTATAGCTAGCTTACTAACATGGATATTGTTAGGAAACTTCATTAAAATTAAAAAATTAACTTAGTGTCAAAAGGAATTCAAAAAGGTCATAAGATTGTTGAGAAATCAGCACATGAAACTATGATTTCTTTTCAAACCATCTAAGTTCCAAAAGTCTTTTGAAAGAGTCATAATCCATTGAAAGGTTTTAATGAATCTTATGTGGCACCATTTGATTGGACCAGAGTCTTGGTGTGACTAAAAAATTGAGAAGTTACTAAGACATCATTGAGGCCCCATTAAATTTGCCTCATCACCTCTAGAAGCCATCACCTAAAGATAAAAGAACCCAAAAATGGATAATTTTTAAAGTGATTTCTTGACCCAATGGGAAACATTTATATAAAAATGGCTAAGTCTTGTTAATCAAAAATGTGACGTGTGGCTTTGAGAAAAGTTCAAACAATCAACTAAGTGTCAAAAAATTTCCTCTTCATATAGAAAATGTTTATCCAAAACAAAAGTTATGACTAGTTCTGTAATAATTTTCTTGAAGAACAAAGTACTTAGTTGATTCTCACAAAGACTTATTTGGAACCTTTTTTTTTACCTTTGTTGGAACAATTGTTCCAACTAGTATATTTATGCAAAATATCTGACTTACTTCTTAACAAAAAAATGTGAAGACCATTTCCTTTTTCAAAAGTATGAAGTCAAACTTTTGAAAGCATGTTAAGACCTTTGCTTTGTTACAACATAACATCTTATTTTGAACTTCAATAGGACTTTGACAAGCCTTCCCTATTAAACCATGAACTAGGTTTGGATGTTGTTCTTATATGGTGACCCAAAATGGTCAAAAGAACCTATAGGGTCAAATAGATTGATCTAGTATTATTTGAAAAGGTAGACAACATGCTAAATCAGATAGGATAATTTAATTGCATATGTGGGGAAAATTTATGAAAATTCAAATAACCTACTAAATTGAGATGGTAAATTTAGTTGCATAGTGAGGTAATAATTTGAATAATGTATAACTGGATGATCTAGTTCAAAAACAATAATAAATTAAATAGAGTATATAATACTAATTCATGTTGGTCAATGTAGTCTATTCAAACACAGTCAACTAGATCAAGTTGGTTGATCTAGTTGAGATAAAAAACACAAAAATATATCAATACTGGATAATATATTCTAAAATAAAACATAAATTAGTAAGAAATAAACATAAAATTAAATATTATAAATACTAATTCCAACTAATTTATCCAATAAGAAGATTATAAAGTTATACTAAAAGACTTTGTTTGATAGTCTAAGCTTATAAATATATTTGCTTATATGTTAATTAGTGATGACCTGATGTTTTGGAGTGTTAACTATGGAAGAAGTGTCATTATCATAAGTAAGTTGGAAGTAACTTCTTAGTGCTAATTACTAACTAATGCACCATAAGATTAGATGGATGGATGGATTCCTAAGGTTAACTCCAAAGGGAAATCCTATGCATTAATAAAATATTATGAGGTACGTGGAAAATAAAGATTGTGTTTAGCTCTATATTATGGCTATGAGTATTAGGTCAATCCCTCACACCATGATATATATAAATGATAGAGAAGGTCCATAAACAAAATATCACATAGCCCTTCATGATAATAGATAAATAGTTTTAAAACTTTTGGTACCCAATTTCTAAGGGAATCTAAATAAAGTGAAAATAAAAGGCTAAAATCATGTTGTCAAAATCCAAGTTGTAATTTATGAAAAGAATAAACAACTAGATAACTCTTTTCAATGTAAAAGTGATTTTATCACTATGGAAAGAGATGTTAATTTCCTTTGCTTCTACTGAAAATGAAACACAGAATAAGATTGAATAGGTTGATCTAGTTATGAAAACATAACAAAACAAGCTCGACACCAATTCACACAATCTATTATTAAAATAGGGCCCAAATAAACTATATGAACAAGGTGAATTAGTTTGTTGGTAAAATACATAGACACAACTAAATTGACTAGGTTGATTTAATTGATTATGTGCTTAAAGTTTATTAGAACTAAAAACTAGTGAAAGCAATACATTAATTTTGAAGATTTAACTATTGTAGTTGAAAAAAAGGAATTAAAAAATTAATCAAAATGGACAAGACTAAAATACTTAGTTGCTAATAGTGAACCTGTAAAATTAAACAAGATTGACTAGGTTGATTAAAGAGTATTGGTGAGAGTGTTGAAGTTATTTTGACTATATCATCTAGGCGATATTTGGTATTATAAAGCTATAAATTTGGAAAGACAATTATTAAATAGAATCTACTAGGCTGATTTAGTTTGAAGAAAACTAATGAACTAAAAATAGGAAATAAAACCAAAATTTACAAACATGATATAGTTTTTTGAGATTAAAAATGTAAATAATACAGAGATAAACAAGATCAAACAACTCAACTTAGTTATCTATAATTAAAAATTTATAAAATAATAAAAATGACTCAATTGACCAATGTGACCTAATTTACTAAAAAAACTATATCTATAGATAAATAAAATGGATAAATCAACCAACATGATCTAGTTTACTAAGGAAGAAACCTTCATAGAGAAGGTGAAACTATATTGACCATTGCGCTATACTTTACCTTTTTTGTATCTATAGATAAAGAAATGAACTAGATTGACCAACATAATCTAGCTACGTGTAAATGAAAAATTAAAAATGTAAGGGTTAGATTCATGTCAAGTTCACTATAATCTATACAATGATTTAGGATAGATCTAAGACTTGTCCTACTTAGTGAATTCCAAGATTAGAGAGAGTAACATCACTAAAAACTCATTTTATAGTTATTTATATCAAGGACATGACCAATATGGATTCATTAAACCTATTAAAGGGATATCTTATCTCACAACTCTACAATAAAGGGTTCCAAAGCTTCTAGTCAAATAATACTACATGATAACCCTAGCTAGGCCTAAAATACATTAAATAAAAGAAATTAATCTAATGCTCACCAAAGATTTTGGCACAAAGGGGGATAGTTAAATAAAATAAAACAAATAAATAAAAATAAACTCTTCTCAAGCCAATGTAGAGTTAAACTAAGTAAGGATTAAAACATTCAACATATTACTCTATGTCATATCCGTCTACCAAATGAAAGAGTAAGAGTTAGAAATACATACATTTGGATGAACATGTTGTGCCTCAATATTTTCCTTTGTCAATGATGATTTTCAAGAGGTTTTTGTTGGATTTTAAGGATCAAAATCTAGTGTTATGGCCAACATTCCCCATTTTCCTTTCGAATGGGGAACCCTCTAAAAATTTCATGAGCAAGATATTTAGAGTCCTTTTTTTGTTCTAATTAGTGATGCCTACTCAAATCATCAGAGTATACACCACCTTGATTTAATCAAGCATTGATTGACCTCGTTTAATTTTTATTTAGAACTAAGGAGTGTTTTTTCTATTTATAAATCATGGTGATAATGTTACAAGATCATTTTCACTTGAATCTCCCAGAGTCTAGTTCCCTTCCCAAAGCAACAAACCCATTGTCCTCTATGAAAAATTGAGAAGTTCATATATAAAAAGTAAGATTTAATGTATCTTATTCTTTTTATCTTTCTTATTTGGTTATTTTTGTGAATTTATTATAGCCCATATGAATGGGAAGGTGCCATATCCCATGATCTAGAGAGACTAGTCCCCTAGATCTATCAGAGATGTAAGAGCCTGAGAGAACCTGATCAAATTAAAAGTCACCACATCATCATGAATTAGAGTGGCCAATCCATAAAACATATTAGATATGTCATAGATCAAGAGAGTCTAGTCAAATGGGAAGGTACCATGTCATCATGAGTTAGAGTGTCCAATCCCCTAGACCTTTTATAGATGTAAGAGCCTAAGAGAGCCTAGCCAAATGGGAAGGCACCACATCACCATGAGTTAGAGTGGTTAGTCCCATGGACCTATCAAAGATATTAGATCATAAAAGATATTGATTAACTGGGAAAGAACCACATCATCAAAAGTTATATTGGATAGTTCCTTGAACTTGTTAGAGATGTCAAATCCTAGGAGATCCTAGCCAAATGGGAGGGAGCCACATAACCTAGTGTGTAGATAAATTAGTTACCACCTACAACCATAGGATTATTAGAATGAAGTATAGATGAGACTCTAAAGGCAATTAAAGTGTGACATATATCCCTAAGAGACACATCACCTAGCTTAGGGGAATAACATGGATTAAATAACCATGCCTAGGTGTCAACCATTAATGAGAGGACTAGTAAATGGATTCCATATGTCAAAAATTAGGAGTTAGTTGGGAAGCCTCTAAAAGATGTGACTACATGCCTACCATGCATTAGGTATTAAAAAAATAGGAAGCTTGACCTAATTGGATATTTTTGAAAATATTTCATCACCATTTTTAGATCTAGCTAGTAGTAGAGGATCGTGGGTTCTAAGTTAAATTTTGAATTTAGATTTAAAGGAATAAAATTTAACCACTAACTCTAATTTAAATTCATATTAAGTGAGCTACCAAACACTATTAATGGAAGGGGATGTATACATGAATTTATAAATCTTAAGAGAATCCAATTAATGGTTATCATTGATAAGTTTGAAAAATATCTAACTCCTTACTTCTAAAATTCCATAGAGCCTCTACATTGCATGCTTCCTATGCTTAAATCTACCTAAATTGCCCTTTTATCTTAATCCAATGGTTGTTACATCCTCAAACCTAAAGGTCAAACTCAACTATAAAGACACCATCTTCCTTGCTAGTTTAACAAAGTATAGGTACTACATAAATATATTTAATGTAATTGAGTAGGTCCCCATGGATTCTTATATCGCCAATGACTAGCTGGCTGAGTATGAGGACACCCTAAGGTCTTATTAAAAGTGAAATCTCCATATAGATGTAGCCAAACTAAAGGTGTTTCCCTCTCCTAACCTATTTGGTTACATCTTCCATAAGTCTATCCACATGTAAGACACTATCAATGATTGTGTATGTTCACCCATGTCTCAACACCAAATTTATGATATATCTAGGAATAGGATCAAGGCATACCACTCCCTCCCAAATTTATCTTTCTCATAAAATTCAATAATAATGTCAATATAAATGAACACCTACCAAATCTATGATGCCATCCATTATTGGGTTAACAACCCCTAATATATGTGTGTTAACAAGGATATTATCAATACATACATAGTTCACACCTCTTAAAAGGAGGTTTGAGTAGGCATGATCCTATGAAATTGGCTATTTGGGGACCTAGACTACTAACACATCAACAAGTTCTGAGTTCCTATCCTACATATGATCTTGACTCGATCAGGCATCCTAGACATAGAAGGATTGATAAAATCTAATTTAGTCCATTCTATTATAGACACCTAAGCTGGAGGTGACTTTTACATGATGAGGTACATACTAGAAGCAATCTATGGGATGCTCTCATTTAAGCCTTCAATCTTTCTTACATGGATTCCCAATGGCTTAAACATCCATGTTGTTTTCTAAAATTTATATGGCCATAAGTACCACTAGCATGTCTAGGATGTCTTTAAGCACTTATACCTAGTGGTGTATCAAGCAGTCAATGAAGCTATAATTCCCTAGTTTTTAGAGACAATCTAGGATTATATTAAAGCCATCAAGGTCTACTAGTTTTAAAAATATGACATAGTGATCCAAGTCATGTGAATAGTCCAAGACCCCCTATAATTTCCATATTATGTCCTTAACCACTTATAAGAATAAGAGATCACCTATCAATTGTTGGATGACATCTTTAAATTCTACATATAACATTAATAGAAGGCATGCCCATAGATATTGATCACCATTGGAAAACATGTCTAAGATAACTTCCCCTTAATATAAAATATGGTGGTACGTAAAGGATATTTTACCTTGGAAAAGTGGAATATATAAAAATAAGACCCTAAATGGGTGATTCAAGCTCATTTGGTGGAATACTCAACTCAGCTCAACATCAATTACAACCATCAACACAAATATGATGATGATATTTATTTGAATGCCACTGATGACTAAGAGGTGTTATCTAAGATAGGAGTGAAGAATAATAAGGGGAAAAGGCTCACATAAGCCCCTCCACAACTCCTCCAACTCTTGATCGGTATATAAAGGACCCAAATCTAATAGCTCTAGTTATCTCATAAAAAATCTTATAGGGCATCCTATCACTTTTTCCTCCTTGATCTCCATCTTGAGCTCTATATCTATTTCAGCCAACAAATATAGATCCTCAAGATCTACCTTTTCCTCCTCTAGTTGATCCTATTACTCTACCTCCACCTCCTTTAACATCGTTATTCACCAAGCCATGATAGAGATGAATTTGGACTACATGGTGCCAAGCAGCCCAAACATAACTTGTTCAACCTCCAACATCATATCCTTTGAAATTTAATGTAGTCAATAGCTTGATGGTGATTTTAGAATGAGTAACCTATTAGACACCCATCTAAATTCCCCCACTCACTCTTTCATCTCCTACCATTTCCCTTACACCCCTTACTCCCACCACATTCTAACTCCTTGTTTTGATGCCCACTAGTTGGTCAACTCCCCCTCTATTTACCATTTCTTCCCTTATATATTTTTCACAAACACTTTTGTCCTCAGCCCTTCTAAGTTTCCTTACATCTTGTTTCCCCTCTATTATTCCCATCTCATAACCTAAAGTTCTCCTAGTGCCTCCCTTGGGCATGCCATCAATGGTGAGCATGACTATAGCCTTTAAAAGTAACTAATTTAAGTAGTTACCCTATAAATACCATCCTCAATCATCTTAATACTCCACTCCATATCTCCAAGTCCTCTTAAATTATCCCCTATGATCTTAGTTGGACAATCCAGCATAACACCTAGAGTGAACATGAGAAAGAGGTCAAAGAATGAATAAAAGGTGAACTATACTCTAGCTCTATCCTAAAAGCCTTTTGATCTAATTACACCTCCTTTATAGGTCTCTACAAATCCTTGGGCCTCAATAGTAGTATCTCACTTATTATCTCCTTAAGCCCCTCTCTCCCTCACCTAAGGCCCCACTAACCTTGCCTTCAACCAATCCATCTCTTCCCTTTTGTTTCATGACCTATTACTAGGGGTGATTATACCTTAGGTGAACCTCATTTAATAAAAATGATGACCTCAAATGTTCCCATGGGCCCCACATTTTGTTTACCCTCTTTTCTCTCCTATTACCCATCTGCTTCCACTCCTTTCCTTTTTCACTCCTTCCAATTCCTCCATCTCCCCTCCACCTTATCCTCCACCCTTCACCACCATTTCAACCACACCTATTATACCCCTTATAACCTAATGGATAGTCCCAAGTTTACAAAAATTGTAAATGGATGTTTAGGGTGACCCAAATTCACATTGCAGTTTTGATCAAGCCTCCAGGAACATGAATATCATGCTCATGTAGAGATTTGTCTAGGAGGGGAACTCGATGATATGGTAGACCCATTAAGATATTTTTTTCCTCACCAAGGTGAGGAATACCACTAGAGAGGATAATATGGATGAGGACCCATTGTACATCCTCTGAGATACCGATAAAATGTATTAGAAATTATTTGAAGACATGTACAGCTAAATTGAGACTCTTGAATCCAAAGTGAATAGTACATTCCCAATTGTATGAATTAGGTAGGCCAAGGATGCCCTTATACTTACTTTCTCAATATTTTGGAAAGTACGGGGGACTTAGGTTGATACTGACATAATTATATAATATACTTAGGCCTACATGGAGAAGATAATGAGAATTTATGGGAAGTACTAGAAGCTATAGTTGTTGGTCAACAAAGGAATATTCCTAGACCTCAAACTGATGCCAACCTTAGATTTGGGGTTGTAACAAAATTATATCAAAAAATTGAAGGTAGAAATGAAGGAGTGGTTAGCCTTGTCTTTCACTACAATAGGACCATTGTAAGAGGGTGAGAAGAATATATTGACCTACTTAAAGGAGGTCAATATCTCCATGTTATTCCACTTAGAAAGAACTCTACTAGACCAAGGGGAATTAAAAGTCCATATGGACCAATTCAACCAAGTTATGAGGGAAAAAGTGGTAAAGAAACTAGGAAAGAACTCAAGTGGTGCTAGACCTATCAACTTAGTCGAATACAAGCATCAACCACATATCTAGAGTTCCAAGATCAATGGAAGTGGATTTCCAAATCTCCTAGAGAAGGGTAGCTTATGCCAAGGTGATCTTTAGGGATCCTCCAATGAACTTGGACAAGCTAGATAAGGATCTAAACCTCATGATATCCACATTAGAAGTTAGGAGTGCCCATTTGAAGTAGTTAAGATCTAGTCCTTAGTTGCCTTTGTGTAATAACTAGTGGTCCTTTATAGATCTATTATGAGTTTATAGGGATTTTTTTTGGTTCAAATTTTTAAATATGAGTATAACTATATTTAGTGGCCATCATGAACCATGATGGGATCCTCATGATTTCTAGAGGTGAGCCCTAATCCTTATCTATTTAAAGAAGAGTCATATTATATTTAAAAGGTTGATAAAAAATTACTTGAAAGTGTTGCTATATTATTATTAGAACTTCACATGTGTTTCCTTCATCAATCTAGATTATAAAAGTAGCCCAGACTGATTATTGTAATATCATTTCACTCTTTTAATGAATATAATTTCTATTTTATGGAAAAGATTCTCTTATATGTTTTAATTTTCTTTCATATTCATGTTTAAATGATCATCAATGATAGGTTAATTCTATTGACATCATTACTTTATGTATGTCATGGTTATGATGTGCTTATCTATTTAATATATGTGTGAGTTATTTTGTTTCCCTTTTGGTAGTGATAATAATTTCTTACCTAGATGCAAATTCTCATATGGTGTTTATGTGTTTTCAATAATAAACCCTTAACACTCATCTTTATTAGGAACTCACATGAAATACATACTTCTAGTTCCCTCATGCTCTCCCCACTTTATGTTCTTATAGGTATAACTCTAGCAAAACCTAGTCTACAGTGGGATAACTATGGAAGAGTCACTTGGTTCAATGAACATTGTATTGATTTCATTTTAGAACTCAAAGATTCCATTCTCTACCTTACCCTTCCTTCTCTTTTTTGTTTTTTTAGTGGAATTGAAATAACCCTTTCACTTTGTGTTTATAAAGAATAAATCCAACACTTAAGTATTCATAACTATCCTTAACATGTGTGAAGTACAACATATTGAAGTTATGCTGGTAATAGTGCATCTCTTGGATACTATTTATATAGACTCCATTTATGAAATAAAATACCCACAACCATGCCCTAGGATTATCCTAATTTAATTATAAGATGGAGGTTGAAGGCATGTAGTTGTCCCCACCTTTCCCTTTTTAAGGAATACCCAATCTCATGGGCATTTTATGATAAGGAGTAGATTAGAGTGAACACTAGCTGACACTAGAAGGAGGGACTAAATATAATTCAATCTTGTTTTAATTTTAGTTAACTTTATGAATATGTTGAGTTTGTTTTAATTGTAATAATTTGTTAACTATTGCTTGATTATACAACATCATGGAGACTAGTTCATGTATTACTAGGGCTAGGTCATATTGAGGTAGATTGGTAATTTACCAATTCTTTTCCATAGAAAACCTAGGTATAAGATACATATAACTACCATGATTCCTCTTAGTTCATATCCATATCCTATCCCAGACATGTAACCCAATACGTCTTGATTAGTTATCTCAACCATTAATATCCTAAGAGTCATCCATGATCTACCTAGGAACCCTGAGAAGTATCTTACTCATTTCACCCCTAGTGTGGGATGAACCACAAAGGAACATAAAAACTCCTATAATACAAACCCAAGGCTCTTTTATACAGAACATGAGGATGTGGAATTCAGGTTGTTCCCTTTTAACCTAATGGAATCTAGCTACTATTGGTTCCTAAACCTTCCCAAAGATTGTATAATGAGTTTCAACCATTACATTTCTTCTTTCCTTACCTAATTTATCCAAGTAATAGACCCTAGAATCATGTACCAATAGTTTGAATATATCAAAAAGGAGTCTAATAATCTCATAAGAATTAAAAATTTAGATTCTAAAAGATATATATATGAGTAACCATACTTTACCAACCCATTCCTCAATTATCACATGAAATGTATAACAATGCACTAGACCCTTATATGGCAATGTTTTTGAGAAGGGATGTAGCTATAATAGATCTATCCTTAGCATATGCAAGGTCATTTAAAGTGGATACACAAATGAACCCCCTGGGTCACACCATAGAACCCACTCCTAGCATACTACCATAGATACCTACATTAAACTTTTTACCTAGTATTAACTAGAATTCACTTATGCTTTAACTACTCCCTATAATTTATCAAACCCCACTAGGTCATTCCACTCCAAACCAAAAACTAGGTTTCCTAAACCTAGGGGGGTCTAGATCAGATTCCCCTAACTCAACATCAAGTGATGTTAGTTGTGGCTAATAACACCTAAACCATGGCTCAAGAGTCCATTAAACATGAACTAGATGCCATTAAACTAATGGTATAAAAGCTTAGTAGTGACTTCTTAAGTTTTTAGAGATAGAGATCAACCCTAATGAAAAATTCTCTAACAAAAATTTTACATATCAAAGACCAAATAAGAGTTATAACTACCGTTAAAAACACCTAGAACCTTCACCCAATATGATCCCCAAGATAAATATATTTTAGATAGCATTACCCAACTAGTGTCAAGTGTATAACATAGTAACACATGGAGATATATATTTCATGGGGTTGAATTATGCTTTCAATATATTCTATAAGGAAATTTAAGAATACAAGGTAGTCCCCAATCTCATAGAATCCTCTAAATCTAGTAAATCCCCTAATACTACTATGGTATTGGAAATCTTAGATTTTTTTAGATAAGAATAAAATTATCTAGAGGAAGGTATTAGTGAGGTGTAGGCATTTTAGCAATTCTAAAAGAGTAACTATGCCCTTAGGATTATAAAATAATAATGGTGCAACCCCACCAAAACAAAATGCTAGGAATGATCCCCTGCCTTCAAGACCTCAAGAGCATAAGGAACCTATGGAAACCCCATAATATAAAATAAAATGGGGTTAAAATATGGTTAAAGATATGAATAATATCTAGGATAACATTACCCTTCACAATATTGCCCAAATAATAGAGAAATGGGACCTCTTATTAAGTTTTTTGACTCAAAACTTGACCTCACAGACACTACCAAAACTAAGAGTAGTAAACACCAATGTAATTATTCACAAGAATCATATGGATGTTTTCCCATTCCTTTTGACCATATGGTTATTTTTAAAGAATTTGCACAACTGTTTAGTAGATTTTGGGGCCTTAACCAATGTGATGCCAGTAGACATATGTGAGAAACTAGATCTTAGCCCCATAAAATTAGATAAGGTAATGGTCCAATAAAAAAAATTAGAGGTACAAGTGATAGGTGATATATTAAACATACAAATATAGTTATAATGTGAGCCTAAGATTTAACACTTTATAGATATTTAAGTGTTGACATCCTAAAGGCCTATGGTATGCTCATCAATAGAGTTTGGTCCTAACCACTGAATGGACATCTGGCCGCATATTTATCCCATATGTGTTTTTTTTGGAGAGTATTATACAACCAAATATGAGTATACATGAAACCATGCATGAAACATATGATAACTAAATGCAATGTTATTAATGAGAAGATAAACCTATTTTCCTTGGACATAGGCATCTACATGTTCAGTACCCAACCTACCAAAAACCAAACCAATCATATCCTATGGTCTCTTTATGTAGATAGAGATCAACCCAAATAAGGTAGTGGGGTTAGTGTTCTACTCATAGATACATTAGGGAATAAACATCTAGTGTCCTATAGGCTATAGTTCCCTTGCATGAATAAGTTTGTGGGATAAAAATATATAATATTAGGATTAAAATTTGGATTTAAACATGATTCAAATGGACTAAGAGTATTTAAATACTCTAAACTAGTGGTCAACTAGATCAAATCTAAGTTTTAATGAAAACTATCATACCCTAAAAGGTATAAACATAGAGTTTGGGATCTAATTGAAATGTTTAATCAATTCAATATCATCTGTATTCATTGGGAGGAAAACCAAGTATTAGACTCATTACCATCAGTTATGGTGAACCTAATCCCTATATGTGACACTAAGCTATAAGATTTATTTATGGATCTCATCCCTTATTGTTATATCCTGAATAAAAAGGCCAAATTCTAGGTCTCTTAAGATGAACAATAAATCATCTAGTTCCTCAACAACTAGGGGATATTTCAAGCCCAAATCATAGATAAAAAAGATAGAGACCACCCCAAGACTGAGTTGGATAAGTATGGGATCTTGAACATCAATGGGAACAGGATCCTAAAGGAGATGATTTTGCTAGAAATATCATTTGATGTATTAAACCCAATGTTCTAGGATAAAATTCCTAAGTTTGAAGACCTTAAATGCTAACTCAATAATCTCATCCCTATAGAGAATCCCTAAATAGTTAATATGGGTCCAAATTGGATATATCATGAATTAGAATAGTTATAAAGCTTACTTTTGAGGTATAAGGACATGATTAACCATGCTTATGGAGACTTTAAGGACTTTGACTTGAGAGTAATTATTCACACCATCCTCTTAAAACCCATCCAAAAAACCTTTAACCAAAGACAAAGGCTGGTAAATCCAATCTTGGATCCCTTAATTCATAAGGAAGTCCACAAGTTACTATCTATAGGGATAATTTTGCCAGTTTATGACTCCACCTAGGTGGCTAACTTTGTCTTGGTATGAAAAAATATGGTGAAATATTATTTTGCATGGATTTATATATCTTGAACTAGGCCTCAAATGAATCTAACTACCCCTTACCCTCACTAGATGAGATAATACAAATGGTGAGTAGGTCCTAGATGATGTCCTTCTTGGATGGCTTCTCAGGCTATAACCAGGTCCTAGTCAACCCAAGAGATAGAACTATGATTGATTTCACTACCAAGTGGGGCACATTCACCTATAAATAGATGCCTTTTAGGTTAATCAACACTAGTGAAACCTTTCAAAGGGTAATGGACTTCACATTTGAAGGATTGATAGGTAAGATCATAATAATATATATGAATTACTTAACTATGTTTTCTAGATATAGATTAGATCATGTACATCACTTAGAAAGTATTTTAAAGATGTAGAAGGTATGTCATTTCCTTAAACCCAAAGAAGAGTGTTTTTAGTGTCATCGAGGGTAATATTATTGGTCATATTATCACAAAATAAGGTATTTATATCAACCCTAAAAGGGAATATGTAATTTCTAAACTACCTTTACCTAATGATAAGAAATAACTAAACTATTTCTTTAGGAAAATTAACTTTATACGTAAGATTATTTCTATATTTTTGAAATAGTGAATCCCTTGAATGTAATGTTGAAACATGACACTAAATTGGAGTGGCACATGGAATTAAGGAAATATTTCTAGGATATCAAGGATGTGATCATGCAAGCCCCAATACTCATCATTCTAGACTATATGTAGGAATTCTTTGTCTACCCTTTCTCTTTAGATCATGCCAATATTGTTTGTCTCACCTATAGGTTAGAAAGAGAATAACACCATGTATCTTTTATGAGCACTAATATTAAATATTTTTAACTTTGGTATTCTACCATTGAAAAGTATGCCTATACCCTAGTTAAGGTGGTCAATAGATTTAGGCATTGCATCCTCTAAAATAGAGTACATGCAGTTATCCTGGACCTAGATATAAATTAAATACTAGGGTAGAATGAGATAGGTGAAAGGAGATGTTGATGGATGATGAAATTGAAAGAGTATGATTTGGAAATCAAGCCAGATAAATTGGTTATAGGAAAATAACTCACATAGATAATCACAAAGATAGACCCAAGAATCATGGTACACTAGATAAACTAATATAAGATACTACCATTAGATTGGTATGCCCTAGTTATTCACTTTCTACTTTATGTAAATACACCCCTGGGACTCAACCATACACAAGGAAAATCCATTCATTTTAAATTCATGCATTATATGTTAAATAAATGAGTTCTCTTCAAAATAAACCATGAAGGAATCTACTTATGGTGTGTATCACAAGAAGAGGCCAAGGAGATAATGTCAAGTTTCCAAAAAAAACTAGGAGCTGACCATCTTATGGCTAATGTTATGGTTCAAAAGGTTCTTAGATAAGGTTACTATTGGCCCACACTATTTATATATGTTCACACTCATGTTCATTTTTTCCACCAATTCCAAACATTTTCTAAAAGATAAATGCATGACACAATACAACTACAATATGTTTTAGAGTCTATGTCATTCACATAATGAGGATTGGATTTCATGGGGGTGAATAACCCTAATTCATTAGCCAGTCATAAGTGTATACTAATGGGAATGAAATACTACACTAGATGGTTTAAGGTAGTTAAAACCAAGAGGAGTATCATTTTTGAAGTCATCAAGTTCCTAGATAATATCATAGTCACCTATTTTGGAGTCACTATTTCTCTAGTATGTGATAATGGCCCCACCTTTAAATCCATGAAATTTTTAGAGTGGGAATATAATAATTGGATCACACTAAAGTTCTATTCCAATCACTACCTAGAGGAGAATGGATTGGAAGAATCCACTAACAAAAATTGATCAATTCCACCAATAAATTAGCTAAAGAGAAGCCCTGAGAATGACATTCATTAATAAAGTTCACCTTTTGGGTATACTATACTAGGTATAATAAATCCCTTAGAATATCTCATTTATTTCTTGTCTATGGATTGGATCCAATCATGCTAGTCACTCTAAATTTTTTTATATATAAGTTCATGCAATAATTTATGGAACCAAATGAAAAAGTGGATTCTACAATTCTAAAATTGAATCAATTAGAGGAATCCTAGGATGAATTCTTAATGAGCTTCAAGAAGAATTAAGACATAATCAAGAGGTGTTTTGACAAGAGAGTAAAGGTCAAGACCTTTAGAATCCTAGACCTAGTCCTAATGTGGGACAAGGCCCATGAAAATAAAGTCCATCATTCAAAATTTAATCCCCTTTGGATTGATCCATACCAGATAACTAAAATAATAGGATAAAACACCTTTTGTATCAAGAATCTTGAAGATAGTGACTTGTTACTTCTAGTAAACACATATCAATAATTCTCAACTCTGCCTTCCAAAGTAGTTTTTGAGAAATCTAAGTAGGTGGTAATGTATATATTAGATAGATTTGATTTGGTTGTGTGTTCAATTTCATCATGTGTTTGTTTATGCTATGTTTTTTTTTTCTTTTTGTGTGTTTTACCCCTTCATCCCATTCTTTACTCTAAATTATTTCTATGATGCTCTACCCTTGCTAGTAACTTCTTTAGGTGGTAGCCAAATTCCAAAAATATTGCTGAGAAGTAGGGAAATCCAATTTAAAGTTTTCAATCTAAGTAATTTTGGGACTATATAAGGGGAATTTTCACATCCTAGATCTAAGAGGCCAATGATTCTAAGATAAATAGGTTGATTTTATAATATCCTACACCCTACTATGGATACCAAGTTTTACTTAAAATAATGGCTCAATAATATATTTGGTTATTTGAATTTTATCGATGAATGGCTAGCGATTTAGAACTTTCCCTGTATCCATCCACCCTTAGCTTGGTTTAAAACCCTCAATGGATAAGACTAATAAATAATGATATTTTCATGAGAATGTTAGAAAATAATAATAAAGCATGAAAAATATAAATTTTTAGTCTACATCGAAAGGGCTATATAGGTAATTTCCATCACAGGTTTTCTGGCCTAGATGGTAATGGAGTAAGGCCATAAATTGGACTAGAGGCATCTCTATTGGGGCTATGGATTCCTATCTAGTATTATATAAATTCCCTAGACATCCCCCCTAAGCCATGAATCCAAAAATGTCTTAGAGTAAGTATAATAACCAATCTAGCCTTGATTATTCAAAATTAATCCAAAAATAAATTAAAAATAAAAATCACTTCTCACACATGATGGTGGAAGTATACAGGTGGAAGCTTAGTATGATAATTGATATTAGGAGACATTAGTGCCCCATATTTTATATGGAAAATAAATAACACTATATAATATCTATTTTTATTAAGGAAATAATAAGAAAATGGTTGGGTTCTAAGTGATTCTCATCACTTTCCCCTTGGAAGTCATCATTTGTTGTGGTCAATACACCCCTCTTTACTTTGAAATGGGGGAACCCTCTAAAAATATCTTAAGACAAAGATTTAGAGTCATTTATTATTTTCTTGTGGGTGATGCCTACTCAAATATTTAAAATATGCACCACCTTGATTTACTCAAGTAAGCCAACATTATAGGAATATTTTTTTCGAGTGTTTATTATTTTTATAAATCATGATGCTAACATTATAAGATGATTTTCACTATAATATCCCAGAGTCTAGTTCTCTTCTTAGATTAACACATACATTATCCTTCATGGAAAATTTATAACTATATATATGACAAGTAAGCTTTAATGTATCATATTATTTTTATCTTTCTTACTTGGTTATTTTTTTTCTGAATTTCATAAAGCTTGATCAAATGAGAAGTCACCACATTACCATGAGCTAGAGAAACTAGTCTCCTAGACCTATCAGAGATGTTAGAGCTTGGGAGATCCTAATCGAATGGGAAAGATCCAAGTCATCATGATCTAGATCAATTAATTTCCTAAACTTATTAGGGATGTCAAAGCTTGGGAGAGTCCAACTAAATGGGAAGGCTCAATGTCACCAAGAGTTAGAGTAGATAGTCACATATCCTATTAGATATGTTAGATCCTAAAAAACCTTAAATAAAAGGGAAGGAATAACATCACCATGATTTAGAGTGACCAATACCCCATAATTATTAGAGATGTAAGAAATTGGGATATCTCAACCAAATGTAAAGGTACCACATCATTAGGATTCAGAGTGTATAATCCCCTAGACTTGTTAGAGACGTTAGAGCCTGGGAGAGTTTGACTCAATGGGAAGGAGATACATCATCTAGTGTGTAGATAAACTAGTTAAAATTTACAACCCTAATAATATCATAATAAAGTATGAATGATACTCAAAGGATAATTAAGGTGTGCCACATGTCCTTAAGTGACACATCACCTAGCCTAGGGGAATAACATGGAGTATAGAACCATGCCTAGGTACCAACCATTAATGAGAGGATTTATAAATGGATGACATGTGTTATAAAGTAGTATTTATTTGATAATACTATAATATATGTTTTTGTATGCCTACCACACACTGGGTATTAAAAAATTAAGAAGGTAGACTTGATTGGATAGTTTTAAAAATATCCCATTGCCATTGTTATATATGGCTGGTAACATAGGATCATAGAATTCAAATTAAATTATGGATTTAGAAAAAAGGGGAAAAATACAACTACTAGCTCAAATTTAAATTCACATTAAGTGAAATACCAAAAACCATTAATGTAAGGGGATGTATGCATGTACTTTTAAATCCTAAGAGAATCCCACTAATGATTACCATTGCTGAATACTAAAAATATTTAATTATTTTCTTTCAAAATTCTAAAAATCCCATGCATCATATGCCTCCTAATCTTAAATCTCCCTAAATTTCCCCTCCATCCTACTCCAATGGATGCTACATACTCAAACTCAATGGCTAAACCCAAGTACCAGGACACCACCTTCCTTGATGGTTTAACCAAGTATATTCACTATAATTATATATTTAAGGTAATTGATTAGGTCCCCAAGGATTCTATCAATATTTATGACACTTTGGTTTAGTATGAGGATACCATTATGTACTATAATATATGCAAACTCCATAGAGCTAGAACCAAACCAGAGGTATTTCCCTATGTTGACCTCTTGGGAAACATCCTCCATAAGGCTATCTATATGTAGGATGCTATCAATGACTGGGTATGTTCACCCACCCCTTAACACCAAATTAATCATATATCCAAGAATAACTTCAAATAATACTACTCCCTCCTATAATTCTCTTTCTCATATGATGTAGTGGTAGTGTTAGTCTAGATGAGCACCTACCAGATCTATGATATCCTCCATGACTTGGATGAGAACCCCAACTCCAAGTGGGTTAATAAGGAAAAGATCAATTCCTACATAGTTCATACCTTTTAGGAGGAGGTTTAAGTATGAATGATCCTATGAAACTAGATATTTGGGCTCCTAGACTACCAACGTATCAATGAGATATGGGTTCCCCTCTTACATATTATTTTGACTTGCTCAGACATCTGAGACATAGGAAGATTGATTAGCTTTAAGTTGGTCCACTTTATTATATATGCCTGAGATCGAGGTGAATTATACATGATGATATACCTACTAGATAAAATATATAGGATGCTTTCATTCAAGATTTTAGCCTTCCCTATGTGGGTTCCTGATGGCCCAACCATCCATGTGGTCATCTACAAGTTATATGGCCACCAATTCTACCAACATGTCTAAGATGCTTGTGAGCACTTTTACTCAGTGGTGTATTAGGTGGTTAATGAAGCTATAATTACCTAGATTTCAAAGACAATCAAAGACTTTATCATAACCATATGGGACTACTAGTTGTATAAATATGACATATTGATTGGAGTCACATGATTCCTTTAAGACCCCCTTTGTTTTCAATAGTATATCCTTGACTACTTAGAAAAATAGGATATCACCTATCAACTAGTGAATGACATATTTATATTATATGTATAGAGTCAAAAAAGGCATGTCCACATCTCCCAATCACCATTCAAAACCATGTTTATAGTAACTTACCCTTGATACAGAACATGGTACTTGAGGAACACTCATTCACCCTAAAAAAGAGAAAGATTGAGAAATGGGACCCTAAAGGGGTAATTAAAGCCTATTTGGTACAATAATCATCTTATTTATACATCAAATATAACCATAAATATTAATATGATAATGATCTCTATTTGAATGCCACTGATGACAAGGAGGTGTTGTCCTAGACAACAATGAAGAATAAGGGGAAGAAGGTGTTGACCAAATTTGACATGTAGGTCAAATTGGGACATTTATATGTAAAAAGTTGAATTTTAGGTGTTTTATGGGTCTAATACATATGTCAAAATGTGTTTTATAGGTTAATTAATGTCATTTAATGTTATACTAGCCTTAGTCCTTAGTCATTTGAGTCCTTTTAGTCATTTTGAATTTTGAGGTCAAAAAGGGGAATTTAATGAGTTATATATATTCCTTAGGAAGTGTGAAGGTTAAAAAATGTTATGTCACATTACATGTGTCCTCATATGTATTAATCAACTATTAGTAACTAAAAGTGGTAAATACTTCAAAAGAGAGCAGTTTTCTTGGGAAAAAAGGTTAGTTGGGCACTTGTATAGCCTATGGGGAAGTTTTACACATGGGATAAGATCATGGAATGTACCTTAAGATTCAAAAATCTCATTTCCACATTTTTAATTATTTGGAAGTGCCATTTTGTGAAAAACCATTCTACTCCTTTTTCACCCTTTTAAGCACATAAAACTAGTCTTCAGGTTTATACTTGGTATAGACAGTTGAATAGGTTTCAAGTCAAATAATTTTGGGAGGTTTTATTTATATAATATAAATTAATTTAAATAAAAATATTTAAAATAATTATGTCATATGATTTATGAACCATCCTCACGAAGTTGACTATGTTTTTCTAGTTGTTGTTTATGCACCCTATAGGTTTTGCTCCATTTTGGGAAAGTCCATACAAATTAATTATTGATGTTTACTCCAAAATATGTTTTATACATTTTTATATTATATCCATGCTTATTTTCAAGTTTCCTTGTCTTTTCGATAGAAAACCATTTGAAGTTGGTAGATTAGTTTCATTTGGGATGACAGGTAGTTTTCCACCATTTCCAAGATCCTCATGCTTGATCATGGTTTAAAAGATTTTGAATACATAATTTATAATGTTATAAATATGATATTATTTACATTCATCTTCCAATATAATATTATAATGCATATTCCATGAGAGTGTAATCATGAAGCATCATGTAGCCAGTTTACTATAGAACTGTCACATACAGTCAACTAGATGAATTATGTAATAATTTTAACATGTCCATGGAGATATATTTATAGTATTTATAATTTGAATAAATCACCATATTAGGAAAAAAAATGAGATCCTCTAGTGAGTGTAAAAGGAAAACTATTGTAGCCATATGCAACATTTATAATCTAGCAACCATGGAATGACATCTATAGGTATTTCTTGGAAGTGTATCATGTTAGATCAGAGGTTTTGTAAATTTTTTAAATATGTCCTTGGTGATAAAATCCATTTTAGGAATTGGTGAATATTTTAGGCTAGTCAATAAAACCACCCATTATACACATGTTTCCAATATGCTCACTACCTACTTGCAAATCACATACACCTACAGGTGTCCTCATAGAGACTAGTCATATTGAAAGGAAGAGTTTAAGATAAGTAGGTTTTGAGAGCTAATACAGTCCCTTTGAAAAATTTATCAGGACTAAACTACATTTAAACATATAAATAATGCATATTGCATTCATTCCATTCACTATCTACATACATGAGGATGGACACCTACAGGTGGTACCACAGAGGGTGAAAAGGCCATTTGAAAGTGTTATAATAGATGATGAAACTCTATTTTAGGTCCTAGTGTTAAATAAAAATCCATTTTAGATTTAGTTTCAAATTTAAATGAGCAAATTGAGTTAGATACTACCTTCTAGGATCAAAGCACTGTGTTTAGGCCCTTTGTCCCTAAAAATGCTAAATAGAGTTCTTTGGTGTTTTGATGACATTTTGAAATAGGGGTATAAGGAAATTTGATTCATATTAATGGGTTTGTTTTGAATATCCCACATAGTAAAAATACTTTTCCAATTTTAGGAGGAATATGACAAAAGGAAGGTGATCATTTGAAAGCCTAAAGCTGCCTACTAAGACACTGAAAATAACTAGTAAAATCTATAGATTTTGCCCAAAAGAGACCCATCCATAAAAAAAATGCAAATCTAGACCATGAAATCAAGGTGAAGTGATTAAAAATGGTTTAAGAACATATATGGTCTAAAATATTATTAGGAGTAATGATAGTTTGTGTTTTGGTTCCCCAAACATACCTTTAGTCCATACACAGGCTTGGTGAGCACCTACAACCAACAACATAAGGTTTAAGAAAATAAGGTGATTCTATATTAAAATAGATAATTAATAGGAATATTTATTAGTTTTGAGTGTGATTTTAAGCTTATTAAAAAAATTAAATCATCCTAAGAGGCAAGTATGATAATCTCTCAAGCTCATAACCACCTATAAACCATCCACCTATAGCCTACCTATAGGTACCCATAAAGCTCTTAAGGTGAATTTGGAAGATTGAGATTATAGAAAAAATAATATGATTTTAATATTTGAATATAGTTTTAAAAAATCTCCAAAATATAATAACATGTTTTCAAATGCAAATTCTTCATCTACAAGTCTTGAGACTCCCACATAGTCAATTGTGTTGACTAAGATTGACATTCAACATATAAGTGTTATTTTTGAGTATGTGAAGTACATAAAGTGGGATATATAAGTTTAAAGCCAATTTAAATGATTTTATGAGTTTGAAAATAGACATATAATAATTATATCCAATCTAAAATTTTCAAGGTCACCTACAGGCAGGGTTCTAAAGAGCAAGTCATAGTCTAGACCAGGAAGGGAGCAAAGGCACTATATTGATAATATATATGCCTATAAAAGATAAATAAATAGATCAAAAAATTTTTAAAATTGTCATAGGATATTATATATGATGTTTTTAACACTTTATTTTAATTAAAACCATGCATTTATACTTATAAGAACACTCTAAAAAGCAGAACATAGTCAAAGAATAACATTCAGTTTGACCCAGTAGAATGGGAAGGATGAACATGTAAAAGTTTGGAGGGTTGATTGAAAGTTAAATAATATTAATATTAATAAAAATAACCTCATATTATTCTCATGACATGGAAATAAAAAACATTTATGACTCCTTAATGAAAATATAGTCCTCATGAGTAAAACCCTGCATGTAGTCCTTTCCCTAAAAAAGTTGTTTTGGCTTTGTAGCTTTTGAGGGGTCAGGTTATATGAAAAATATATAAATTTTTATTTTTTATGTACTAAAAAATTTATTAATTCCCTCAAATATTAATTTTACTTGAGATAATATGGTAAGTACCCCTATTTTTTCTCAGATAGAGGGTACTTCCCCTTGTACATAAACTAGCAGATTTGAGAGGGAATGACAAAAGATGAGGCCAGGAGTTGGGGAAAAATTTCATATAGTTGTTTGAAATTTTGATACATATATAAAATAATGATATACCAATAAAAAATTAAGGAACATAAATAGGGGGGCCTAAAACATAAACAATTAAACCTACTTGGGCAAGGTTAGGACTAAAGACCATATAAGAGACCAATGCCACTTCTAGCCCTAGGATTGCTTTCCACCTTATTGGATCATGTTTATGGGATAAATATATATGTTTTTAGGAAATTTTTATATATAATAATTAATTAAAATGTCAATTTCAAACTTTAAGGTCACTTAGTCCTATTAAAATGGAGAAACAAACTTGATATGGAGAAGTTTGGAAGCACACAGCTCTTTTGATGCTATGCATGGGAATATAATAAGTTTATGGATGTTGATGAGGGTCTTAAACTATTAATTTTTGTCATTTTTTGGTAGATTAAACATCCCATATTTATGAATGAACCTTAAGAGGGTAAAATAGGGCTAAACCTTCCTAAACACTTTCCAGTGACTAGTTTGGAGAAATGGAGTTGGATAGCTTATCTAATAGACCAATTTTCTTAGGATGATGATTGGACCTTGTAAAGTAATATATTAGGATCCTCCCCTCATTTTTGAGCTATACATAATTATATTAATAGGGTAAAAAATAGGTTATTTTTTACCATTTTATGTGTTTTTTTGGTGCTAGGAGTCTGAGGATGAAATCAAGTTTGGGAGGAATCTATAGACTTGTTATAACTCTCTATAGAAATTTTATGCTTTGAAAAAACTCTTAAGTGCCACAACAAGAGCTCTCATCTCAGCCAGTCAAAATGAGCATAGTGGACAAGCTAGTGAGAAGGGTGGAAAACTTCAAGTGAGGTGATTTTAAGGTGTCTTTGATGCTTCTAAGGAAATGGAAGGTATTTATAGGTGTTATCCACTCCATCCCATGGATTTTCATGGTAAAATGAATCTAATTTTGAGGCCAAGTGTGTAGGGTGCATGAAGGAAGAATTTTTTGGATTGTAGATGATGACAACTTCTTTTTAGATGGTTTTAGATGACTAATATTATAACCAATGCATGTAAAA
Source organism: Torreya grandis (assembly GCA_037957365.1). Classification (NCBI taxonomy): domain Eukaryota; kingdom Viridiplantae; phylum Streptophyta; class Pinopsida; order Cupressales; family Taxaceae; genus Torreya; species Torreya grandis. The sequence goes on from JARHVA010008160.1 coordinate 451,557, forward strand.
AAATGTATTCAACCCTTAACATTAATTTCAATAATCAAACTTATCCCTTGTCATTTTTGGGACCTTCAAATAGGGCTAATCATAAAGGAAATTTTTTTGAGCCAATTAAGGGAATGTCATGCCACTTTGCAAGAGTTTGATCACCTGGATGGACACTTGTGCTTCTTTAAATTACATATTTCATCCCATATCCGATTATAATTCATAAATAACTAATTATATTAGCTAAACAAGTGTCCTTGTGACCCTTGGAATTCTCTCTTCTCCTTTCTCTCTCAAGTTTATAAGAACTAGTCTTTTTAGTAATTATAACTTGTGCTCCACCTGAGTATGGTGAAACCCTTCTTAGTTTCATATCATTTGATTGATAATACTACTAATTTTTTACCTCTTCATGACTATTCATAGTGTGTTATACTTGAATGTTGGATCTTGCTTAGAGAAGACAATGGATTCCTTAGCATGTTGTCTCATTCTTTCATCTTATTTACAGTTGGAAAGCTTCTTCTCAAAGGGCATGTGAAGTATTCTATAAAATTTCAAGGATTAAGTGAGTTATTCTATTCACTAGTAACATTCAAGGCCTCTTGTCTAGTCTTCCTAGATTTGCACATTCATCCATAACCTCATTATGGAACATTGATGTGAGAAGATGTAGATTGAAGAAGTGTATGTTTGATTAGTCTTTTGTTCTAATATATAACATGATAATAGTTTTAAGTCATCATATTATTTGGTATATCACCTCCCTTAGAATATTTTGATTTTAGTTATCTCTCTATCTTCTCCCCCCCCCACAAATTTTAGGTGTAGTTATAGTCTAAATTGGTATATCAAGGGAGCTAGCCCTATCTAGATATTCACCTCATCCTTAGGATACCGACAAGCTTAGAGGTGTTTCCATTATTCCACTTGTATGAGGATATATTATGAATCTAATAAAAGGGTGAAAATCCAAGTGACAATAGTTTTTGGCATGCCTGATGGGACTCTTGGTCTAAGAGGTTGAAAGATTTTTGGTGTTATCTTTAAACAAATAGATTTTGGAGACATATATCCAAGCATCAATGGAGACTCAAAATTTATATTATTTGGTCAAGTATCTCAAGTTATCCTTTAGATATTTTTATTAAAATTTTACTTTGTGTTCTTTCTTTCAATGAAGTTTCATGGCTAACCTTGGTGTTGAGCACTATTTTACATAAGTTGGTGAGACATTTTAATCTTATGGAATTCCATATCAACATGAACACATTATTAGTCAGCACTACCATGAAGTTTATTAGCTCCAAAATGAAGTGTATTATCCCATTCATGAAGTGTATTAGTCCTAAAATCAACCTTCTCCATATCTTGCTCCTATTCAACCTAGTCACTTCTCAAGTCAATCCAATTCCACCTTTAAACAATCTCTTTTGGGATATGAGAGGTATATGTTAGATCTTAACACACAAAGGGGATATGGTCAAGAGGTTCTTATTAATAGTATTAATAAGGTGAGAGATACATTAATGTTTATCAAAATAAAGTGTGTACCTATTGAGAGAGTCAATTGGCAAAGCCTCATAAGTGAGATGCTTAATGTGAGTGGCCTAGTTTCCTCCTTAGAGGATAGGGTAAGAGTTCATGAAAGGAAACCTCACCAAACCTATCAACCTTCATATCCACTTCCCCAAGTTTCCTATCATCCATATTTAATCCCTACTAATGATTCCAATAAAGCTTACCAAAGTCATCATTTTCCTCATCAATTGGAAGAGATATTTAATAAGAGAAACCTTATTTTTTAATCTAATCTTGATAGGTAGATTGAGTTGGACAGTAATCAAATGAACTATTCCATGTTAGTAGTAAAGGAAGTGGAGTTAAAACCCTCATTTCCCTCTCACATTGCATCCCCATTTCAAGAAAAGAACTTTAGATATGAGATTTCAAGTTGGAGACAAGGTGGATAATCCAAGCCTAAAGAGATTCAAAGTTATTTAAACACTTCATACTCCTCAAATCACATCACCACCTCAAGAGAATAATTTTAATCCTAACATCTTAAGTTGGAGAAAGATAGTGGAATCATGGGGAAATAAAGAGGATATAACCATTTTTAAGGAGTGTGAAGTTGATAATGAATTTGATCTTTTGAAAGTACCTACCACCCTTCCTCAAGAATCTTTTTGTGTTCCATGTAAATCATATTATACTCCTTATCCTCATGATGATGCATATGAACTTCAAGAATTTTTTTTCCAAGATAACCTATCCAAGTAAATTGAAGAGTTATATTCAAATATGAGGTTGTTAAGTAAAGCTGTGATGGAAGGTTTAGAACCCAAAGAAGATTCTATGCCTAAACATACCCCATATAACATTCCTCAAGATAATGCTAAATATTAATAAAATTTCAATGAAGTTATTTTTAAATGGAAGCAAGAAAATCATTTTTTTTAGCTCAAGGTATGCTTCCTATTATTTAAGAGCTTCCAAAAAAAAACCCTACTTTTCACTCTCAATCTGATTTTGAGTTATATCTACCACCTTTACAAAATAGTTCATCTTATCCTCACCCCATCACCATTTACCTTGATGGAACTATGGTATAAAAACCTAAGGATTATTTGGTTGACAAAAACTTAGAACTTTTGCTTGAAGATAATGTAGGTATTTGGCAGCCTCATTAGACTCACTCACATGAATTCAAAATGCCAAGTCTTGAAATCACAAAAAAGGAGAAAGAAATGGAGGATATTGTAGCCCTTGATAATAAAATTCATGTTGTATAGGTTGATACACAATTTGATATCCTTAAAGAGGTCCTAAGTGTTGAATAATAAGTGAGCCCTAATGTTGAGTCTTCTTTTTTGGTTGATAGTGAAGAATGTTTTTCTTGTGTTGAAGAGGAAATCTTGGATGAATTAATTTTGGATTATAAGGAAGAGGATGAAGGACCTTCACTTTTTGTTCCCCTTTATTATGCTAATAAAAAAGAAGATGAAGACTTGTGGTAGTAGTTTTAAAACATTTTCAATGAGTTTGAGTCTCTCAAGTGGTTTACAAATTCTTTGGAGCTGATTACAAGTGATGGTGAGCAAGATGACATTATCAAAAATGTCATAGATGAGAAAGAACAAGTTCTTAATCAGACTTGGGATGATTTTTTTTTGCTCATTGGAGTAGGTTATACTCCTATTCAAGGAGGCTATGATCTAGTAAAATATGGAGAAGGTAACCTTGGCACTCAAGTAAGTATCCAAAGGAAAATCAAACTTTCAAATTTGTCCTTTAAAAAGGAATATGAATTTTATGATGATATGTTTTAAATCATCAAGATAGGATATCATCCTCTCAATTAGTTTGGAAAAACACATCATCTATTAAAGGATGGAACAATCTCCTATTGGCTTCAATATTTTAAGGAACAAGAAACCAATCATCTTAAAGCCATGCCTACAAAGAAGAGGCAACTTGACCATGAGATGAAGAGTGAGAAATAGTATGAGGTATGTGTACAAGTTTAAGAGGAATATATCTACATTGGATACCTATTTGAAGATGATCTACTTGAGGTAAGATCAAGTGAAGTACCATGTAATAAGTATGATCTACAAAAACATCCAATTCAAGTAGAAACATGCTTGGCACTATCACTCATCTCATAAAGAATAAGAGTCAAGAAACTTTCATTTTTACCATGGAAATGAGGTATTCTTAGTTTATAGTTGTGAATAATAATTTTTTTTCTAATTCCCTTAAATGCCTTGAGCACATGTGTGAGTATCTTGTTAGTTTTTTTGCTTATTTTGTGTGTGTCCTTTTCTTTGTGTGGTTGAGGTAGTCGAGTGGCCTTGTCTTGATCCAAGATTGTAGTCAAGGTCCTTTTATTTGTCTTAGACTTCGTATGAATCCCTAAGCTGAATTGACTGATAAGGCTACTAGTCTAGTTATTATAGTAGGCATACTACCCCTATGAATCACCAATTTGTTGACCAAATTTGACATGTAAGTGAAATTAGAACCCCTATAAGTGAAAATTTGATTTTAAGTGTTTTATGGTTCTAATACATATGTCAAAAGGTGTTTTATAGGTTAATTACTGTCATTTAATGTTATACTAGCCTTGGTCCTTAGTATGTTTAGTCATTTTGAGGTCAAAAGGGGTATTTAATGAGTTGTAAAAACTCTTTAATAAGTGTGAAGTTTATAAAAGGTTTTCATGGTCCATGTGTCCTCACCTGTCTTAATCAACTATTTGTAACTGAAAGTGGTAGGTGCTTCAAAAGAAGAGCAATTTGCTAGTGAAAAAGGTGAGTTTTCAACTTGTAAAGCACATAGGGAAGTGTGCCATTAGGATAAGATAATATATTTGCACTTAGTATTACTCAAGATTATTTTTACATTTTAAATTCTCTAAAAGTACTATTTTAGCCCAAAACTATTTTACTCCTTTTTCACCCTTCTAGGCACACATAACCAGTTTCCAAGTTTGTACTTGGTATAGAGAACTAAAGAGGTTTCAGGTCAAATTATTTTTTAGGGTTTTATTACACTAATATAAATTCATTTACATAACAATAATTTTAATAATGGTGGGCTATGCTTATGAACCATCCTCATAAAGTTGACTATGTTTTTTTGCTTGTTGTTTCATACATCTTATAGGTTTTACTCTATTTTGTGCAAGTCCATATAAAGCAGTTGGTGATGTTGAATATATAGGATGTTTTATAAATTATTATATTATATCCATGATTAATTTCAAGTTTCATGGTGTTTTTTTGAGAAAACCATCTCAATTTGGTAGATTACTCTCATTCAAGATGATAAACAATTTTCCATAATTTCCAAGATCCTCATGCTTGATCATGGTTTTAGAGAGTTGGAATAGGTACTTTATCATGTTTTAAATATGATATAATTTACCTTCACATTCAAATCTCATCTTATAAGGAATATTCTATGAGATTACAATCATGATGCATCATGTAGCTAGTTTGGTATAGGACTATCACATACAGTTAGCTAGATAAACCATGTAAGACATTCAACATGTCCATGTAGATATATTTATAGTATTTATAAGTTTAATAAATCACCCTATAAGGATAAAACAAATTAGATCTTCTAAGGAGTGTAAAAGGAGAACTATTTCATCTATATGCAACATTTACAGTCTGGCAACCATGGAAGTAAATCTATAGGCATCTCTTAGAAGTGTATTGCATTAGATCAAAGGTTTTGGAAATTGTTTCAAGATGAATTTGGTGATAAAAAATTTTTATGAATTGGTTAAGATTTTAGGCCTATCCATAAAACCACCAACTATACACATGTTTCTAATTTTCTCACTGCCTACTTGTAGCTCACATACACCTATAGGTGTCCTCATAGAGACCAATCATATTGAAAGGAAGTGTTTAACCTAAGAAGGGTTTTGAGAGTGAATAAATTATTTTTGAAAATTTTGATAAGGAATAAACTACATTAAAACATACAAATCATGCATATTTCTCTCATTCCATTTAATGTTTGCAGACATGAGGATGGACACCTATATGTGGTAACATAAATGGTGAGAAGGCCATTTTGAAGTGTTAAAATATATTATGAAACTATATTTTAGGTCATATTATTCAAGAAAACTCCATGGTAGACCTATTTTCAAATTTAAATGAGCAAATGGAGTTATATACTACCTTCTAGGATCAAAGAACTATGTTCAAGCCCTTTATCCCTAAAAATACTAAACAGAGTTCTTTTGTGTTTTGATGACATTTTACAATAAGAGTATAAGGAATTTTGATTCATCATAATGAGTTTTTTTTAATCCCCCACATAGGAGAAATAATTTTACAAGTTTGGGAGGTAGATGACAGAAGGAGGGTGATCATTTGAAGTCCTAAAGTTGTCTACCAAGACACTAAAAACAACTAGTAAAATCTATAGATTTGGCCCAAAAGGGACCTCTCCATCCAAAAAGTTACAACATTAGACCATGAAATGAAGGTGAAGTGGTCAAAAATGTTTCAAGGACATCTATGGTATAAAATATCATCAGGAGGAATGATACTTTGTGTTTTGGTTCCCCAAACATACCTTCAATCTCTACATAGGCCTAGTTAGTAGCTACAGTTGGCCAACATAAGGTTTAATAAAAAAAGGTGCTTCTATCTTATAATAGATAATTACTAGGAATTTTTATTAGTTTTTAGATTTATTGGAACCGTCTTTAAAAGTTTCAAGCATCCTAAGAGTCAAGTATAATGATATCTCAAGCTCATAAACACCTACAAACCATCCACCTATCGCTTGCCTATAGGTACCCATAGAGATCTTAAGGTGAATTTGTAAGATTGAGATTATAGAAACAAGAACATAGTTTTATTATTTTAATAGAGTTTTATATTATATCCAAAATATCATAACATGTTTTCATATGCAAAATCTTCACCTACAGGTCTTAGACTCCCACATAATCAGCTATGTTGACTGAGACTAATAGTGAAAAGAGAAGTGTTGTTTTTTAGTATCATAAGTACCTACAAGGAGAGATATAAGTTTAAATATAATGTCAATTATTTTATTAGTTTAAAAATATACCTATAATAATTATATCCCAACTAAAATGTGCAAGGTCATCTACACAGTAGGGTTCCATAGAGTAAGTCCCAGTCTGGACTAGGCAAAGAGCAAAGGGAGTGTTTTGATAAGGTCTATGCCTATACAAGATGAAAAAATAGATAAAATAAGGTTTAAAATGGTCCTAAGATATGATATATGGGGTTTTTAATACTATATTTTAATTCAAACCATGTATTTATACTTATAACACCACTCTAAAAAGTAGAATACAATCAAATAATAACATTCAATTTGACCAGGCAAAATGGGAATGAGGAACATGTAGAAGTTTGGATGGTTAATTTAAAGTTAAATAATAATAATAATAATAATAATAATAATAATAATCTCATATTACTCTAATTATGTGTAAATAAATCAGATTTATGACTCCTTAATGCAAAATATAGTCCTCATGAGCAAAACCCTACATACAATCCTTTCCCTAAAAAACATATTTTGGTTTTTTAAGTTTTAAGGGGACAAATGATATGAAAAATATCTTAATTTTTGTGTGTGATGTCATAAAAAATTTAATAATTCCATAAAATATTCATTTTACCTAATAAAATAGGGGAAGTACTCATATTTTGTCTCAGACAGAGGGTACTTCCCCTTGTACATAAACTGACAGATTTGAGAGGGAATGACAAAAGATGAGACCAAGAGTTGGGGAAAAATTTCATAGATTTGTGTGAAATTGGGATAAATATATAAAATCATGATAGACTAATAATATAGGAAGGAATAAAAACATGGAGTCCTAAAACATAAAGGTTGCAATCAAACCTACTTGGGTAGGGTTAGGCCTAAAGACCAAATAAGAGACCAATGCCAGTTTTAAACCTAGGAATGATTTCCACATTGTTGGATAATGTTTATGGGGTCAATATAGATTTATTTGATCCATTTTTATATATAAAAAAGTCATGAAAAGGTTAATTTTATATGTTAAGGTCACTTAGGCCTATTAAAATGGAGAAACAAACATGATATGGAGAAGTTTGGAAGGTCACACCTCTTTTGATGCTATGCATGGGAATATAAGAAGTTAAATGATGTTTATGAGGGTATTTAAATATTTATTTGTGTATTTTTTTAAATATTAAATTTACATCTTTATGAATGAAACTTAAGAGGGTAAAACATGCTTAAACCCTCCTAAATCCTTGCTCGTGACCAGTTTGGAGAAATAGAGTTGGATATCTGCTCTAATGGAAAAAAATTCTTATGATTATGATTGGAACTTGTATATTACTCTCTAAAGCTCATCCACACATTTTTTATTTGTACTAAATTGTATGGACATGGTAAAAAATAGGGTATTTTTGACCATTTTATATGTTTTTCAGGTTCTACAAGGAGTCTAAGGATGAAATAAATTTTGGGAGTAATTTTTAGATTTTTTATAACTCTCTATGGAAATTTAATTCTTTGAAAAAACTATTAATTTATTCAACCATAGTTCTCATCTCAACCAGTCAAAACTGGCATAGTGGACAAGCTAGTGAGAAGGTTGAAAAACATCATGTGAGGTGATTTAAGTTTTCCCTAATGAGTATGAGGAAATTTATGGTCTTTATAGGTATAATAAACTCCCTACCATTTATTTTAATTGGAAAATAAAGCCAATTTTGAGGCCAACTATGTAGGATGCATGAAGGAAGACTTCTCTTGACTACAAATGATGATAGCTGCTTTCTAGATGATCAAGATGACCAAAACCTAACAAAAATGCATAGAGAGACATGTATATAACCATTAACCTTAATTAAAAACATAATACCTATCCCTAATTAGTTTTTTAATTTTCAAATAGGGATGATCATGAAGGTAGTTTTTTTTCTAGTTAAGGGAATTGCATGCCACTTTGTAAGAGTTTGATGACTCAGATGAACACTTATGCTTACTAAAATTTCATGGTTCATCCCATATCTTATTATAATAACTAATTCTCTCATCTTTACAAGTGTCCATATGACCCTTGTACTTCTCTCTTCTCCTTTCTCTCTCAAGTTCTATAAGAACTAGACTTTTTGGCTATTATAACTTATGCTCCACCTGAGTATGGCAAAGCCCTACTCATTTACGTACCATTTTATGAATAATAATAATTATTATTTTTTACCTCTTCATGACTATTCATAGTTTTGAATGTTAGATATTGTTTAGTGAAGACTATGGATTTCTTATCATATTCTCATTATTTCATCCTATTTAAAATTGAAAACCTTCTTCTTATAGGGTATGTGAAGTGTTCAAGGAAATGTCAAGGATTGAGTGAGTTAGTCTATTCACTAGTTCCATTAAAGGACTCTTTTCTAGACCTCATATCTTTTCACATTAATCCATAACCTCATAATGTAACACTGATGTGAGAAGATGTAGATTGAAGGAGTGTATGTTTGGTTTGTCCTTTGTTCTCATGTGTAACATGATGTTAGTTGGAAGTCATCAGTTTATTTGGTGTATCACCTCCTTTAGAATAGTTTTATTTTAGTTATCTCTCTCCCTTTTCCCAACCAAATTTTATTTGTATTTGTAGTCCAAAGTGGTACATTAAGGGAGCTAACCTTATTTAGAGATTCACCTCATCTTTAGGCTACCCACAAGCCTATAAGTGTTTCCATTGTGCCACTTGCATGAGGAGAGCTTAGGAATCTCATCAAAGGGTGAAAATCCAAGTGATAATATAAGGTTTAGGTAGGCCACTCCTATAAATTTTAAAACTTTTACTCAATCTGTGGAGGACCCCAATGTAATATCTCTAAACATCTCTTAGAGAATCTCAAAAGTCATCTAAACACATTATCTTCATTGAGCTCTATCCCTAGCTCTAGTTCCACTTACACAAATAGATCCAACTCATCAATATCCTCCTCCACCTCTTTTATTTTCTCCTCGCATTACACCTCCACACAATCCTCTAATGCTAGTGACTAGGCTATGGCAGAGTTGACCCCAGACTACATGGCACCAAAAAGACCAAGTACATCCCACTCAACCACTAGCACCATAGCCTCTAAGATTTGATGTGACTAGAAGCTTGAGAGAGAGCCTATAATGTAATAATTAGAAGGAACCCATCCAAGTTCCTATTCTCACTCTTTCATCTACTCCCATTTCCCTTCCACACCTTGCTCCTGCTACATTCTAACTGATAATTATGATGCCCACTAGTTTAAATCCACCCCCTCTATTTACCATTGTTTCCCTTCCATATTTTTCCCAAGCACCTTTGTCCTCAGCCCTTATAAGTCTCATTTTTTCTTCCTTCCCCTCCAATCCTCCCATATCAAATCTTAGAGTCCTCTTGATGCATCCCTTAGGCATGCCCTAAATGGTGGGCATGCCTATAACCTTTATAATCCTACCACTTCTAGTACTGACCCTCCTAGTCCCCTCCTTAGTTAGTTGGCACTCTACTCTATATTTCCAAGTCATCCACCATCATCCATAGTTTCCCTTTTCATCTTAGAGAGAGCATCCACCATAATATCTAGAATCAACTTAGAAAAGAGGGCAAAGAAGAAACAAAAGTAAAACCATACTCTAGTTATATCTTGAAGGATTTTTTATCTAATTCTACCTCTTTCATATATCTCAATAGCTCCCAAAACCTTATAAAAACATATCAATTAGCTCCCCATCCCCCTCTCTCCCTCACCCAAGTCCCCACTATCCTTGGCTTCTACCAACCCATCTCTTACCTATTATTCCACAATCAATTCTTGGGGGTGAGTTTTCCTTAGGTGAACCTCACTCATGAATAATGGATAACTTAAATGTTCCCATGGGCCTCCCATTTTGGTCTCCATCCTTTTTCTCCCATACCCCATCCACCTCCACTCCTTTCCTCTTTCACTCCTTCCGCTTCCTCCATCTCCCCTCCACCTCATTCTCCATCCTTCGCCACCATTTTAACCACACCCCTATACCTCTTGAAACCTGAGGGATGGTATGAAGGACATAAACACCATAAATTTAAGTCTAAGGAGACCCATACTTGAACTAAATTTTTGACTAAGCCTTTGAAATCATGAAGAGAAAACTCACATATAATTTTTTCTAGGAGGGGAACCTAATGATATGGTAGGCCCATTAGGATCTATTTTCCCTCACTAAGGTGAGGACTAACACTAGAGAGGAGAATATGGCTGGAGACCCACTATCCATTCTCTAAGATACCCATATATTTTCTAAGAAGATCCTTGAGGACATGTAGAGTCAAGTCTAGACTCTCAAATCCAAAGTAAAGAGTATGTTCCTAGTTGGACTAATCAGGTAGGTTAATGATGCACTCCTACTACTTTTCTCAATCTTTAGAAGATTAGTTGGGGATGTAAGCTAAGATTGATGCAATTATATATCAAACTTAGGTTTATATTTATGGGATCATGGAAATAAATGGGAAGTGTTAGAAGCTACATGTGGTGGCTAATAAAGGAATGTTATTGGAGCTCAAAATGATTCCAACCTTAAATTTGGGGTTGTATGAAACTTATGATGTGAACATGAGGGAAGTAATGGAGGAGTGGTTAGCTTTGGCCTACATTACAACATGTCCCTTGGAAGAGGGAAAGACGAATATATTTACCTCCTTAAAGGAGTTTAATATCTCTATATTATTCCACCCAGATGTCACTCTATTCTACCAAGGGGAATTTAGAGTCCACATAGGTCAATTTAACCAGGGTATGAGGGAAAAAGTGGCCAAGGCAAACTAGGATGGATCTTGGGTTATGATGGACCTCTGAAATCATTATAATATTTGCATCAACCAAGATTTTGGAGTCATAGCCTTAATGGAAGTGGCTTTCCAAATCTCCTAGATACTTGAAGCTGATGTCGAGGTGATATTCAAGAAGTCTAACAAATTTGACTAAGACAGATAAGGAGTTCAATATCATGGTAACTAAGTCATAATTTAAGAACACCTATTTGAAGTAATTATGATATGGTCCCTCCTAGATACCTTTTTGTGTTAATAAGTGATCCCCTATAGATCTATTTTAGGTTTTTAGGCATTTGTTTTAGTTTAAATTTTTAAATATGGTTATAATTATGATGAATGACCATCTTGTCCCAAGATGGGATCCTCATGTGTTTTGGAAGTGAGCGCCAATTTTTATCTACTTAAATAAGAGTTATATTTTATTTTAATTATTGGCAAAATTCATCAAAAGTGTTTTTGGATTAATGATAAGATTTCACCTACATTTCCTTAATCACTCTAGATTATAAAAACTAGCCTAGATCAATTATTGTAGTAGCATTTCACTCTTTTAATTAATACAATATCTATTTTCTATAATAAATTCTCTTTTGTGTATTAATTTTATTTCATCTTCATGTTTGAATGATCATCAGTGCTAGCTTAATTGAATTAACACTTTGTTAATTTATGTATGTCATGGTTATGATTTTCTTAGCTATTATAATCTATGTGTGAGTTCTTTCATTTCCCTTTTAGTAGTGCTGGTAATTTATGTTCCAAGATGAAAATTCTCATATGGTTTTTATGTGTTTTAGACAATAAACCCCTAATACTCATCATCAGTAGGAAATTGTATTGAAGGCATACTCCCAGTTTCCTCAAACTCTCCCCACTATATGTTTTTGGAGGTATAAATCTAGTGAAACTTGATCTACAATGGTATAACTATGGTAGAGTCACTTGGTTTAATAACCATTACATTGATCTCATTTTTTAGCTAAATGTTTCTCTTCTCTACCTTACCCTTTCCTTTCTTTTATGTTTGTTTAGTGGAATTGAAATACCCATTCCCCTTTTGTTTATAAATAATAAGCGCAAAACTCAAGTATTGATAACTATCCTTAACCTATGTGAAGTATAGTATATTTAAATTACAATGGTAATCCTAAATATATTGGATAATATTCATGTAGACTCCATTTGTGAATTCCAATACCTATAGCCATGCCCTGGGCTGATACCAAATCAATCCTAAAATGGAGGATGAAAGTTCATAATTATCCCCACCTTTCCCTTTTCAAAGAATTCCCAATGTCATGGTCATCTTTTGATGATATTGGAGTTAAAAACATATAAAAATAAAATCTAGGATAAAATACTCCTACTTTTCATCCAAGACTTTCCCACAATACAAACTACCTTCCAAGGTAGAACCCTAAGCAATGACTCCTTAAGTGCAAAATTAACATAATTGTGAGCTTTAAAAATACAAAAATGAATATTCCCCTATATTAAATTGAAGTTAAGGTGGTATTTATATAAAATAATTGACACTAAACCCTTTTATAAATTTAGCTAACAAGATCGACTAACTTGATTTTATTAGGTAGGAAATGTAACCATTAAGTCTCTAGCTAGGTTGATAAGGAAGAATTAGTTTATAATATGCACTTAATCCTCTATAACAATATTAAATTAGACAAATTAGTAATGAAATAGGTTTTTTTAATTATTTATGGGATATTTGAAAGGATAAAATCTTAGGGAAGTGAATGAGTAGGATTTAATTACTTAGGGAGTTAGATAAAAGTGACTTGTAGTAGGTTTAAGCAATGGTATAGTGACCAAAAATATTTTCAATCACCAAAGGTCTACCCAACCCTTTCTTGACACACCATTTAAGGCATGCACTCAAAGGGATTGAAACTTGATAGGTTATTTCAAGATAAAAAGTGTCAATAAATGATAAAGTTTAAAAATATCATCTCTATACAATAACTACCAAGAGTGATTATTTGTAAGAGTGGCATTAATAAATACAAGGGTTAGTCCAAAAAATTAAAATCCAAGAGTAGAGGACTATTCAAGTTATTATAGATATATGTATTGTGTTAGGTTGTGGAGCTAAAAGCTTTAACTTGTTGTAGACATGGAGGAGGTTGCTAAAGTTATAGAAGTACCAGTGTCAGTAGTGTAACTGAGGTTGGTCATAATGAATGCAGAAGGCAACTAGCATCGGTAGGGAGTCAGCCGACGTCAGTTAGCACTAGTCAGATAGGGACCGACGTTGGTCACCTGTGTGTTCCAGAACTGTTCATTGCATGAATAGTTAGTTTGTTGAACTATTTGTTTAGATGTAAAGGCTATTTCGAGTATTGAGCTGCATGTCTATTATTAGTAAACTAAGAGTCTAAGTTATTTTTTAAGTCTAAGATCTATTTATAAACCCATTGGCAAGTATTGTAATTATGAGCTGAAAAGGAAGGCAAGGAAGATCCTTCCATTGTAAGATCATTGAGTTGCAGATTGTTGCAAACTCATAGGAGATATACATGTGTAAGTATGGTCTGTTGAATTGCAGGTTGCAAGTTCATGGGAGATCTACTTGAAGTACTTTAGAGTGCTTGGTGTACTGGCAGGGTTATTACTGATTGGTTGGAGAGGTGAACACCAATTCTGTGTGTGAGTTATGTGTTGGGACCATTTTTGGTAGGAGAGTGAACTTTTGAAGAAGAATTACTGTACACTTGAGGTGTGGAAAGCCTCTGGAAGGTGGGAGAAGAAGTGGGATCTTCTTTATTGTATTCTTTTCTGTACGAGTATTAATACAAGATTGTATATTGTCTCTCATATTCTGTGTTATTTGTGAATTCTAGTTACTTGTACTTCTGGATAATTTTGCATGTTTAATTGCTTGTATTTGGTAATCATATTGTGCTCTTTTTGAGGAGCAAGATCCTAACAAGTGGGATCAAAATATGTGTGTTATTCTTGGATTCCCCAACAACTGGTATCAAAGCTTTTGGTTGGGATACTAATAGATTGGATTAGATCTAGTTAGTGTGTGTTGATTACAGGTTACTCACAGGGTTTCTGTTTGAGTGGGGGTAGAGCAATGGCAGAATAAAGTAGACTATGAATGGAGAAGTTTAATGGAAAGAACTATCAATTATGGAGGATGGATATTGAAGATTATCTATATCAAAAAGATTTGTACTTACAATTGGGTGGGGTTGATTGCAAGCCCCGAGATATGAAGGATGAAAAATGGGAGGTTCTTGATCGAAAGGCTTTAGGATCTATAAGGTTGAGTCTTGCATCATTTGTGATCTCCAACTTATCACATGCTACGACAATAGTAGAGTTGATGGAATCTTTGGCAAATTTATATGAAAAACTCTCAGCTTTGAATAAGGTATTTCTTATGAAGCAATTATTTAATTTGCAAATGTTGGAAGGTGGATCTGTTCATAGTCATCTTAGTGATTTCCATGGTTTGGTAAACCAGTTAAATTTAATCAATATTGTTTTTTATGATGAAATTAAGGCTATCTTAATCTTATGCTCATTACTTGAAAGTTGGGAGAGTTTGGTAATGGCGATTAGCAATACTACGTCTGCTTCAAAAATCTTAAAAGTGGATGATGTTGTGAGTGTAATATTGAATGAAGAGATTCGTAGGAAAAGCATAGGTGAATCATCAAGAAATGCTTTGAGTGTGGAAAGTAGGGGAAGGCAAATAGAGAAGATCGAGTGTGGGAGATCAAGGTCCAAGATAGGTAGGAGATCCAAGTCCAGGTATGGCAGAATAACCTGTTGGAAATGTGGAAAGCAAGGGAACTTAAAGAGAGATTGTAGGTCAGGTGAAGATTAGCATGAAGGACATGAAGAAGAAGTAGATGTTGCAGATTTTGTTGCACAGGATGCTCTGGTATGTTCTTTGGATAAAGTAGAATCTTGGGTTTTAGATTCTGGTGCCTCTTTTCATGCATCCCCAAATAGGGAATTTTTTCATGAGTATGTCTAGGGAGACTTTGGAGAAATTTTTTTAGGGGATGGTAAGCCTTTTCAGATGGTTGGCAAAGGGACAGTGAAGCTAAAATTGCAGATAGGTAACACATGGGTGTTGAAGGAGGTCATGCATGTCCCAGTTTTGGAGTGGAATTTGATTTTTGTAAGAAGTTTGGGTGATGAGCGTTGCATAGTAACTCTCACAGTGAACTCTTGGAAGGTTACCAAGGGTGCACTTGTTGTAACAAGAGGTAAGAAAGTAGGTACACTTTATCTATCTACTTGTATTACTGATTCTATTTTTGGGTTATCTACTTTAGTTGTAGATTCAAAGATGTGGCTTAATAGGCTTGGTAACATGAATAAGAAGGAGATGAATGTTCTTGAGTCAAAGGGTATGATTTCAGATTTGAAAAGCATGGATTGAGATTTTTGTATGCAGAAGAAGAAGCTGATGTTTCTTGAGGAATCTGATGTTAGTGATAAGAACATGAAAGCCTTGGTTTTCAAGGAGAAGATGACAGACAAAGATCATCAGAAGGGGCTGAATAATTTTAAGTAGAGCAAGGGTGATTTGGATAGGGTTTTGATCCAAAAGGAGCTTGCGAGTAGAAGTCAATTCTCATAAGAAAAACATAGAGACCAACATCAGCTAAAAAATCAACGTTGGCATCCAGACAGGGACCAATGTCAGCTATGTGTAGCCCAACATCGGTGACTCAGGGATAGATAAACACCAGTGTCAGCCAGGGGGAATTGACATCATTGATGAGGTAGTGTATGGAACTAGCGTCGGTCAGGTGTAGACTGAGATGTGACTGGCATCAGTCACTGAGATGAATTTTGGGTGGACAACAAGTTGTCAAGGAGTCTCAAGTGCCCATATGGAGGACTTAAAGGGTAAGTAAGCCTCAAATTCATCATTTCCCTTATTTACACTACTTGTTGCTCACTGATGGTAAAGAACCAAGAAGTTATTAAAGAAGAAAAGAAGGTAGATCCAGGAAACAATGGGAGCTTGGCATGGATGAAGGATGTGATTCCTTGGAGGAGAACCAAACAGGAGTTTTGGGTGGAGTTGCCAGCTAGAAGTAAGCACTGAGAGACGAATGGATGTTCAGGATGAAGAAGAGTGGAAATGGACATGTGAGATGGAAGGCCAGGGTATATGGTCTTGAATAAGCTATAAGAAAATGGAGGTTTGATCATTTTGTTTCTCTTTACTAGGTTGGATAATATTAGCTACAGTATCCTATTACTGTATGATGTGCTTGTTGCAGGGTTACATATACAGGGAGTTACTGAACTAAAGGTAAAGCTAGTTCAAAAGTATGAGGAATCTGGGAGCAGCAAGATTCTTTGGCATGATTGTGTTCTAGGGACATGGAAGGTCATAGGTTGACTTTGTTTCAGGATGATTGTGTGAGACCGGTTAGCACGCCGATGGTTGGACAGTTCACATAACAGTGTCTTGATTCATATAATGAGGTTAAGTGCATGGTATGTACTAGACCTGAGTTTTCCCAAGTAGTGGGAGTTGTCACAAGTTTGGAGCCAATCTGAGAAAGAAGCATTAGAGGGCAATTCAGTGGATTCTTAGAAGGACCAATAGTAGGTGCACATGCTATGTAGGGTCAAGTTATTTTCTACATGGGTTTGTAGATGTGGATGTGGCAGGTGATTTGGATGAGAAGAGTTGCACCATAGGGTGTGTGGTGGTTGGTCTTCAAGATTGATCTTGAAGAGGGATACAAAGCCAAGGGAATAAACTAGATGATGTACAGGTATAGGTACAATTACAGCTATTTATCTCCAAGTGGGAGATTGTTAAGTTGTGGAGCTAAAAGCTTTAACTTGTTGTAGACATGGAGGAGGTTGCTGAAGTTCTAAAAGTACTAGTGTCAGCACTGTAACCAACGTCAGTCATGATGAATGCAGAAGGCAACCAGCATCGGCAAGGATTTAGCTGATGTTGGTCAGCACCAGTTAGATAGGGATCGACGTCGATCCCCTGTGTGTTCCAAAACTATTCGTTGCACGAACAGTTAGTTTTTTGAACGGATTGTTTGCATGTAAAGGCTATTTTGAGTCTTGAGTTGCATGTCTATTATTAGTAAACTAAGAGTCTAAGTTATTGTTTAAGTCTGGGATCTATTTATAGACCCATTGGCATGTATTGTAATTATGAGCTGAGAAGGAAGGCAAGGAAGATCCTTCCATTGTAAGATCATTGAGTTGTAAGTTGTTGCAAGCTCATAGGAGATCTACATGTGTAAGTATGGTCTATTGAATTGCAAGTTGCAGGTTCATGGGAGATCTACTTGAAGTACTTTAGAGTGCTTGGTGTAATGGTAAGGTTATTACTGACTGGTTGGAGAGGTGAACACCAATTCTATGTGTGAGTTGTGTGTTGGGAGCATTTTTGGTAGGAGAGTGAACTTTTGAAGAGGAATTACTATACACTTGAGGTGTGGGAAGCCTCTGGAAGGTGGGAGAAGAAGTGGCATCTTCTTTATTATATTCTTTTCTGTACGAGTATTAATACAAGATTGTATATTGTCTCTCATATTTTGTGTTATTTGTGAATTATAGTTACTTGTACTTTTGGATAATTCCACATGTTTAATTTCTTGTATTTGGTAATCATATTGTGCTCTTTCTGAGGACCAAGATCCTAATAAGTGGGATCAGAACAGGTGTGTTGTTCTTGGATTCCCCAATATATTGTAGGTGTCTATACACCACAAGTGCGAATAGTCACCAAGCCTTTTTTCCAGAGTTTGTTATAGGTTGTAGCTAATAATTTTAAATTAAAATTGTAAAGCACCACTTACAAAACTAGTGAAAAGGTAGTATAATATATAAAATTTTGCAAATATAATGTGGCCTAGATAGATACAAAAAATGGATCTTTCAAATTCTCTATGTCCATACACAAAAATTCAATGGAAAAAATTTCAATGTTACTCAAAATGTGTCATTGATTTTGAGACATTAAGTAATATTACGAAACAATCATGGGTGAATACAAAAGTTTATAAGGATAATGAGTGTTGAATGATTTAATATTTCATTCATCATCTCATTCTTAACCTTCATCATGTCAAGATCAACCTTCCATAACTGAGTCCATGTTCTTGAGATACACTATAATATACACACCAATAGGAGAAGTTCTTGTGACCACATCACCTATTGTACCTCTTATACCAAATTCAATAATGACTACAACCTTAGTTCATAATACATTGACAATTGTTATGCATGGTACTTCAACATGATATTCCATAGTGACACTTTAATTATTTTAACTTAAAATTGCATTGGAAGTTCTAACTAAGATTACATGCAAGTATTGATCTATTTTTAATAGATATGACTTGTATAAAAAATATTTTGTGTATAAATTAGTATTATATTTAATATATTATCTTCATGCATAGTTTTCATGCATTTTTATCACATAGTCTTAATTTAGACACTATAAAATTATATTTATATTTTAGGATGAGGAATCCCCATCCTAAGTTATAAGTATATGTTTTTTCAACATTATAAAAAGAGAAGAACTTATAAAATCAATAAAATCTAGGAATGTTTTCAACTATTCTATAAGTTTATGTTAAATTGTTATCTCTTCTAATATTTTTTATGTTTTATGTGGAATTTACATTAAATATATATCAAGAATAATATGTGTGAATATTTATTTAAAATTACTCAGATTGGACAAAATATTAGTTTGAGTGCTCATTAATTACAAATCATGCAATTAGTAGTTAAATATAAAGGATGTGTTATACAATCTGGTTCTAATAATAACTTTTATTTTAGTCAATAAGTATGTTGAAACTATTTACTTTGATGATTAAATATGTTTATGTGTATACTATTTCGATAAAAATTTACATCATATATTAGCTTTTGACATTTGCTCAACCTAAGATATAAATATGGCTTACTTGGAAGGGCTTATACCTAAGTTTAGTCACATAACACATTCTTTTCTTCCTTACCCTTTCATCCTTTTTATCTATTATTTTGGACTAATTAAATTTAGGATAGATCTACCCATCCATCCAGAGTAGAATCTAGACATTAGTCACATTTGAACCATCCATGATTAGTAACCACTCTGCTCACTGTTATTCCATCATGTGTTTATTTATAAAATTTTAATTGTAAACTTGTTTCTTGGAAGGAATATTTCACTAATATTAAAATTTTAGTGAACTTCTATTAAGAATCATTCATGTGCATAAAAATGACATCAATATGTTTTATCTATCACTAGGAGTACCCACAATATTTGATTGTTAGGATTCACTTGAGTTGTGTACACTAGATCCCATAGTAAGGCTGAAAATGGCCAATTAAGAATCTTGTTAATTATTACTAGCACATTTACCTATTCATAAAATACTTATATGAGATATAGGTATCCCTATAAGAGATGTCACCCAGCTAAATTCACCAACCCAAGGGATAAAACCTAGAACATTTGTTATAGCCTAGTTAGCTATTTAACCATTATTGTAGTTGGTGCCATTCATGATTTTTTTTTAGAATACAATGAAGTTCCTTCCTTCATTATCTCCTTCTAAGGGATGGATTATGGAGTAATGCATGAAATATTTAAAAATTACTCCAGGTTTTCTAAGTTTAGTTCATAAGGATGTTGCATGTAGACTATTACGTTTCACTTGGTAGGATGTTGCCTATGAATAGTTTATTAACCTTTCAAAACAAATTCATTCACGTCATGAAACATTCATGACACAATATAGACAAGTTACTAATCTTAGTGTAATATATCAATATTTTTCTAGCATGATAAAGGAACCCAATGAACCAATTAGAGCCTTCAATACAATATTTAAAAGATATAAAACCATGTGACTACTACATATAGACATGATGCTACCTTAGAGCCTAAAAAGCTATAAAAACACCTTAGATCTTATGATTTTAGTATTCCTTTGTGGAGATCTAAATATAAATAAATTAAACAACACCTATGTTGAAGATATTACCATTTATAGATAGTTAAATACTCAATTGTAAGTTATACGCAAATATCGGTCAAAATTTGTGGGTCCTGAATCCCATTCCAAACACCAAACAAAAAGTCATGACCATTTATCAAAATGATTTTTTCACTTAGTTTCCTTTGACTCATGTTGCACCAAATCAAAACCTAGGTTTTTAAAATAATCTTACATGTGCTAATTAATATAATCAAAATAAATTTTTGGTCCTAATTAATTCATCTACCACACAAGGGAAAACCTATTATTTTTACCAAAACTAAATTGTATGTTATCCAATGCATGGTGTAGAAACTTAGCAATGAGTTTCTAAACATGTAGAAAACATGGTATGGGAAGCATCCAATACATTTTTTTTTCCAAAGATATAACTAACCATTCAATACAACATGCAATAATTCAAATCCTTAACCCAACAAATTGTATGAGATGAATATTTGTGAGGTAACCTTACCTAATTAGTATATGTTCCATAGCACTACCTAGCATGGTGAGTCAAATTATATAGAGTTATTTACTACTTTTGAATTATTTCAAAAGGAGATGGAAAGATACAAGGCGATCATAAACCAATATGATTAATATATAACTAGTTCCTTTAGTACCTCCAGTAAAACCATGGTATTTGAGACTTATATTTTCCCATCCCTAATTAAGGATGAAAATGATCTAGAAGAAAACATAAATTATTTTTTATGATTTTCAAAAAATTTAGATGAATAACTATAAACTAATAAATAAGAGTCAACAACCTACCAAAAATTATACACCTCTTTAAAATTAATGTAGTCACTCCTCCTAATCCATGTGCTAATCAATCCACGTCCTCCTAGAGGGAATGATCAATAACAAGTTGATTCATACATTAAGAGTGGATATAACATAGTAAAGGACATCGATAAAATTAAGGCAAAAATTAATATTCATGAGATATTCAAAATCACATAACAAATAGATAGTTGATCAAGGACCTGAGTAAAACCATCCACTAACAAATCAAATAATACACATGAAAATATGGCCATGTAAAAAGACAAACCTAAAGTTCCACCTTTCTTGTTAACTATCCAAATATTTGGGAAAAATATGCATAAGTTATTAGTTGACTTAGGTACCTCATCCAAATTAAGTTCCATGATAATATGTAAAAGACTAAGGTTGACCCTAGATAATTCCAAAAGAGTAGTATTATAGTTATAAAAATATATAGTCCTAGTTTTGGGAGAATTACTAAATCTCCACATGTAACTTGCCTCTGAACCACATGTTTAATATTAAATTTACATCCTTATAGTTTAAATTTTTTAACCTTATAGTCTAATATTAAGATGTGAATGGTCAAAATCTCTGAATGGATACATGGATAGAGATTTTTCATACATGTGGCTACCATGAAAAGGAATATTAAATTATATTAGAGTCGATAGAGAACCAAAAATTAAGCATTTAATCATAAAATACAATGCCAAAAATAAAATAAATAATTTTACCTCATCATATGTAGGGGCTTAAGCTTTACCAACTAAACCTAAAAAATATGAATGAGAATTTAAAGGTTCTTGATAGTTATGGACATTGTATTCTTATGGTTGTTGGTCTAAGTAGGGTTTTGGTGTGAGTATAAGATTGACTAATCTAGATTTGAGGCAATACATTACTAATTTTTTATTTCAATTTCCATAAAATAATAACCATGTAGAATATAAAGCTTTAATTCTAGGGATCCAATTCACACTTAAAGAAAATTTCAATTAGTTATTGATGTTTGTAGACTTAGAGTTGGTTATTAACTAGATCAATAATTAATATTCATGTTAATTGAAATATTTCAAGAAATATAAACATAGAACTTGGGATTTGATTGAATCATTTGAAGGTTTAAATGTAAAATTATTCCACACAGAATAAAATAAGACATCTAATTCCTTAGCTACCTCTATATTAAATATGGCTCTACTTCAAGCATATAGAATGCAAAAAAATTCTATTGAATTATTGTCATATCTTTTAGTTCATAATAATGTTGACCACTTTAAGGTGTTTGATGATGAATAATATATTGTACACTTTATGATAAACTAAGGTGCCTTCGAGTCTCATATTATTGAAGAAAAGGATTACAACCCAATGAATAAATAAAATAAATATAATGATGGCATCCTCCAATTAAAGAAAAACAATATACCCAAAGGACGGTCTACATGGAATGGGTCTTTGACATGTACCACCAAGTTAAAAAATAAAAATTGTCTAAGACCAACAAATATTATTTCACCAAAGTAAATTTAGGAGTAGATGAGCATACCAAAACAATTAATATTGGATTGAGTTGTACATAATAATGAAATGAAAGGATGAGGGATTTATTGACAAAATATAAAGATGTGATCACTTGGACTTATGAAGACTTAACTTTCTTTTGATCCCAAAGTTATCACACATACTATACCATCAAATATACAACACAATCCTTTCAGACAGAGACAAAGATTAGTCAAACCTATTTTGTATCTCCTTATGCAGAAGGAATTCTAGAAAATTTTATAAGTAAAAATTATATTTCACAATATACATTCCACTTTGGTAGCCAATATAGTCCTTATATGAAATAAAATTAGTGAAATAAGACTATGTGTAGATTTCAAGAACCTCAATTGAAATTCATAAAAGGACAATTATCCCTTACATTCCCTAAATGAAGTAATTTATATAGTTATTATATTAGAAATTATGTCCTTTTTAAATGGATTTTTAGGCTACAACTATATATTGCTAGAAAATTATAATCAAATAAAAATTGCTTCACTACCAAATGGGGAACTTTTGCATACAAAATAATTCCATTTAGATTATTAAATATAGGTGATACTTTATAATGGGCCATGGATTTTTATTTTTAATGACTCATTAGTAAGTTCATCATTATATACATGGATGACTTAACTATCTTTTATAATGACACAACATATCATGTGGCTCACTTATAGAGAGTATTTTAAAGATGTATAAGATGTGGGATATATATGAACCCAAAAAAGAGTATTTTTGGGATCACATAAGGTAAATTCTTTGGCCATATTATCACCAATGAAGGGATTTAAGTTGATCCTAATATATTTCAATATAATTTGAAAAATTCCATATCGTAACATCAAAAAGGAACTGAAGTCTTTATTTTGAAAGATAAATTTTGTTCATAAATTTATTTCAAGTTACAAATATTTTCAAGCTATTGAATACTATGTTGAAGTAGAATGAAAAAATAAAATGGAAAATATAGGTAAAGAAATAATTTTAGGATGTCAATACTAAATTTTTTTGATCTTTATTTATGATCATCCCATATTTCAACAAATATTTATTATTGTATTCATTTGCATCAAAACTCACTATAGTAGAAGTACTCACACACTAGGTAGATGACAATGAACATATTATTGCATTTATGATTACTAATCTGAGAGATATATAATTTAAGTATTCCATTAAATATAATAAAATCAATGAATTGATGAATTCTAAAAATGAATTCACACATTATATTTTGTGTAATAAGACATACACCATTGTCATAGACCCAATTTTCAAACTCACACTTGGTCAAAATGAACTAGGTGAAATTAAGGGTAAGTGGATGGCCAAGTTATGGGAATTTTATCTTGATATTATACCTAATAAAATATAAGAGGATAAGGTATCATATACCTAATGGTAGAGACCATCCATGCATATATACTGAATAGATTAACCAAACTCAGGTAGTTAGAGGTGATTAACATGTTCACATTATTCACTATCTAATAATTAGGTACATTCCCTCAAACATTAAATAGAGAACATATATAGGCACTCAAGATAAATTAAATACACTACATGGTAAATAAAGGAGTGTTATACTAAAAAATATAAGGAGTATATCTGACGTGTGTATCTAAAGAAGAAGCTACATATATCCTTGATAAATTTTACTTAAATATTGGTAGTGGACATCCTTTCAGTAATGAAATAACCCAAATTTTTTTGAGGATGGTCTATTATTGTCTTACTATTTTTAAATATTCTCAAAACTATGTTAATACATGCCACCTTGGCCAACTATTTGGAAAAAGAGAAGTACATGTAGCAATGCCTTTATAGCATATAATTGAAGGAGTCCCTTTATCACAATCAGTCCTAAAGTTTGTGGGAGTAATGAACCCAAATTATTTACTAGGGCATAATTTCATATTGATAGCTACATACTATTATACTAGATGGATTAAGGTAGTAGCAATAAATAATTTTAGAGATAAATATGTTATCAAATTCATTGAGGAGAAAATCTTAACTATATTTGGGACACCAATTTATATAGTACGTGATATTAGTCCAACTTCCTAATCTATATAGTTCATTGATTGGGACTATAATAATCAAATAATTATAAATTTATCTTCTAAATATTATCCATAAGGAAATGGAGTACAAAAATCAATAAAAACTTGATGGGCACCATAAATAAGTAATCAAAAGACACACTAAGATAATGATGTCTATTATTGAAATAGACATAATGGATAGACAAAAAAGAGACAAACATGCCCTCAAAGCCTCACTTTCCCTATTAATATATGGATATTACTCCTTATTTCCCATTACTCTCAAGATTCCAACATTCCAATTCATGTGGGAATATATGGACGATGATGAAATAATTTAAGAAATACTATTCAACATTGTCTAAATGGAAGATGAATGAACAAAAGATCTAAAAAATTTTAATAAACATTAGGATATTGTCAAGAGATGGTTTGAAAATAAATTAAAGATCAAAATTTTCATAATTTTAGATCTAATCCTCTTATGGGATAAAACACATGAAAAATAAGGGCCTCATGACAAGTTCACTTCATTATGGTTTGGGCCATATAAAATCTCTAAAGTTTTAGGTAAGATTGTTTTTCACATAAAGGAATTATCATTTACAATTAATGGGTAATTTTTGAAACATTATCTGATGGCTATCTCAACTAAAAATATCTCATAATGAATATGAATTCTATTTTAGTACTAGTATTAGTTTATATTTCTTGGTTTTTTTAATTTAGATTTCCTACTTTCTTAAATTAGATTTCATACTTTCTTAGATTAAATTTACCACTTTATTAGATTAGCTTTATTAAAATTAAAATTAATTGAATTCACTTCTTACATACATTTTAAAACATCTCTCCTAAAAAGGGATGGCTAAATTACATTTGAATTGTACTAGTGACCTATGACCTTTGGTGTATTTGAAATATTCAAATCAAGATATATTTCTTGGTTAAATTAATATTTTATCTAGATTAAATAAGTTCATCAAAACTATGGAATTTACTTTAGTATTTTCA
The DNA here is from genome assembly GCA_037957365.1 of Torreya grandis. Classification (NCBI taxonomy): domain Eukaryota; kingdom Viridiplantae; phylum Streptophyta; class Pinopsida; order Cupressales; family Taxaceae; genus Torreya; species Torreya grandis. Next base: position 477,317 of record JARHVA010008160.1, read on the forward strand.
TTAAAATTTTAGAAAGAGTTCTCATTTTGAAAGATCAATTAAATATCTACATGCTTACAAATTATTTGAGAGATAATAAACATTGATAAATACAAAATACAAGTAAATTAATTTATCTATAAAATTATTAAACCTAACCAATGGTGGTTCCCTACCATTATTCTAATAAAAATTAAAATAAACAAATAAATAACAAAACTCATGGAAGAGGGGTGATTCAAATAATCTATGTCAGGGATATGGATGTTTGGATGGTAGTATAGAAATGATTAGTGTTGAATTAAATGTAAATATATCATGGATATGGATGATTGGATGGTATAATATTAATGCCTAGCTTCCCAATACTTGTGATTAAAATCTAAATATTAAAAAATAAAAAATACAAGAACAAAGAAACCTCAACATTTGCTTGATCTTTGTTAAAATTATAATAACAAGGGTAAATAAATTTCACAAAATCACACATGATATGATAAATGAAAAGGGTTAATATGTTTCATGGACATGCCAAAACCTATTTATATTTATGTAATTTATATATTTATTTCTTATAAATTATATAATTTTGTCATGATTTATGGACCATAGATTCTAGGTTCTCAATTACTCTAGAGTATTTCCCCATTGAGTCACCATTTGTTAAGACGAATAACCCCCATTTAAAAATTTTCAAATGAGCACCACATGTGTCCTAAAAATTTCATGTCCATGTATTATTTTGATAAATTAAGTTCAAATTCATGTTATGATTCATTACCTTAGGTTTAATTTAAAACCAAAGTTGACATTGAATTATTATTATTATTATTATTATTATTATTATTATTATTATTATTATTATTATTATTATTATTATTATTATTATTATTATTATTATTATTATAGGTCTTTGACTTTCAAATCTAAGTATTTGTCAAAATCATATATTTAGTTTATTTTGGACTAATTAAGATAACTAGGTATTTTTCAAATATTTTTGGTATTTAACAAGTTATACTGACATTCTAGGTTGACACTAATTCTTTCCACGTGTCTCTTGTATGCTTAAAAAAATCATCAATCCTAAGAGTGGCAAAGCATTATAGGTATTCAGGTAGGCTGAATCAGTAAGATCATTCCATGTGTCTCTATCCATATTCCTCACAAATAAATCTCTCATGTAAGTTATAAATCCCATGAGAGTCATACATGTGTTTAAATCTCACTCATATACAACTAAAATTAAGATACATAAACCAAAAATATAAATGACTAAGTGAATAAATGAGATTGAGCCACATGTCCACATCTTGTTGAGTTATTATCAATAGCCAAGGATATAGAGATCATCTCCAAGTTATTAAGTGATAAGAGGACATGTGTCATATTCCAAATAAATAATCAAAAACAAGGAAATATACATCCTAGTTGTGTGATAGAGTGACATGTGCCATAATAAATGACTTAACAAGCTAACTAGGCAATAAAAGGTTGTGACAAATCACCATGTGGTAAGTAACCCTACAAAAGGTAACATCATGAAAATCAAATTCAAAACATAATAGATAGGTAGTGAATCTATTTTTAGCAATTAATTCCCATGAATGGAGGATTTTCTGTAATGAATGTTTGAGCCAAAATAAATTTACTACATACTTGGTCCCAAAACACAAGAGGAAAACACATTTTATACTTTTTATCTATGTGAACTATTTTCAGATCTCTCTCATGACTAAAGGCCCAAGTTTTTTTGACTTCATATATTTATTCAAAAGATTAAAATGTAAATTTAAAACATATTCCTAATCTATTCAATTTTAGTTTTGGTTGTATCACTAAGTATACAAACACTATATTTGACCAAAAACTGCATCATTATATAGTTATATGGCTAGATATAGATGCAACAAACCCATATAGGGTAAATGAACAATTTTATCTACAAGCTTGAGAATATATGGATGACCTATTGGTGATAAAAAAAAGTGGGACTACATAATTTGGATTCCAAACCAGAGGTATTCCCTTGTACAGATGCCATTTTCAATTTATTTGTGGTTGGAGACTTATCTGGGAACATTCTTCACCATCTCCATATCCGTACACATGTAGTGTACATGTTTATAAAGGCTTTTGAAAAATATTAATGACTTCATTACCTAATATGACCTATAATTAGTTATATATGAATGTTTAATTGGTTGATAATAATGTCAAGGATACATTGAGGACATGGGCAATAGATTTGAACAAGTTTGTATTAGCATTTCAAATTAGAAGAAATTCAATTATTAGATTTAGGCGTAGTATTAAAATTTCCATGGTTATATTGAACATATTATATGGTTTTAATAATTTAAAATATGTCAAGGAAATTTGGGTCCCACTTTTAGACATTATTCTAGATACTAAAAGAATGTTTACTCTAGGAGAGATCACTATCTTCAATCTCAAACACTAGATGAGAAAGTTAGAAAATAGGTCCAATGGATAATTTTATAGTAATTAATATCTATTAGACATAGTCATGGCTACTATCTCTCCTCCTAGGAAGATCAATGTCATAATTCATTATAATAACCCAAGAATCATATTTGTGATGTTTGTAACATATTTCACATATATAGATTTAGAAAGTAGATTCAAAGGATAACATTTATCTTTTATCTTATAGTATACATGGCTATAAATGGATAATATGTTCAAACATTATCATAATAAATCATAGGGTAAATTATAATTATGGGGGTTTAATAGTTTTATCCTAAGCATACTATGATCAAATTTTAGGAAACACTTGAAGTTCCATTTTTATTTCCTTAATGCATCCCAAACAAGCTGGTTGAATAAGAGATAGCCACCCAACCATATAATAGTGTAGATTAATATTTGAAATCAGCCAAGCTACGGTGTTATATAAACCCCTATTAGTATAATATGCTAAAAATATTGACTATGGGAATACCTTCATCAAGAAGGAAAACACAAAAACCATTTTGGTTTAAAAAATACTGAATTCAAATATTAGGATCTGAGAGGCATTATAACTAAAACCTCAAAGATTATGGAAACATTAAAAAATTAAGTATGCTCATTAATTATACAAATATGATCCCATATTTTTTAATGCACTTGATGATTCATAGAGCTATAGGCATATGTAGTGAATTAATATGTCTATGATTGTGGCCTAAATGATACAATATGATTATGATATCACTCCAAAGGATGTTAAAGAGATATAAAAATATGAGGACGTGCTCACTAGAAAAGAGGAAACACCAACTAATATAAATAAACAAATAAGTGTTAAAATATTTATAGATATCCCAAATCCACTAAGTGACAGTTTCCCAACCCTATCACTAGATATGGGGACACATTTAATTCATAAAATACCCTCTAAGCCTGCCTTAATAGCACCAAATGTTTAGACACTTGAGGCACCTTAGTTATTCACTCCTCTTACTCCACCAAAAATAATTACTACGATTCATCCTTCAATAGTTACATATAAGATAAAAAGAAGGAATCTTCTAGACACTTTAAAAGATCCAACTATCAAAGGGGTTGAGGAAGGACCACCAAATTATATAAGTGTGACATCAATTCCTTTATATGTTGAGATTAAAGAGGAACCCAAATAAGAAGAGACTAGATAGATTATCTTTGAGAATATTTGGTGTAAGAATAGACTAAGTACCATCCTCTTTCTATCCACTTCTTTATCCAAATGATGAAGGGTCATAACTAGTAAATGTAGCTAGTGTAGGGTCTACTATCACTTAATAATCTACTAGGGAAGATAGTATTTAATAATCCCCTACTAATATTATGGTTTATACATTGATTGACAGTAGTGGTCTTATTACATATGCTTTAATAAATGAAAAATAAATTGTAAATTAGACTACGATCATTATTATTACAATAGATTCTAGGATAAGGGATCCTTATAATAGTGTTTTAACACTTGAAATATATGGGGTTTCAAATTATTAAATTCCTTATATTCATAGTGCCATTATTATTACATGAATTTATTATGCTTCCATTAGACAATTTTTACAAAAATTAACCCTAGCCCCATTGATTCAATCATTTCCTTCCATTTATATTAAGATAACACAAGAAATAGGGTACATTTTGAGGACTTAGTATCTAAGTCTATTTTTACTACCCAAATGACATAAGTAAGGCCTTAACTTAGTGAGGGATGACCATTACACAAGCCACCCAAATAGAGGCCCCAGTGCTTTTTTTTCTATTATAAGAACTCCTCTATTGAAAAATAGTATAACATAAAGAAATGACTTGCCTAATTTCCTTGAACCCCCTATATCATCCACTCCATATTCCATGGATAATATTCCATGTGCAATATTAATTAAACGCTTGGGTACCCCTTCATTTCATACTTTCTAATATCCACCTAAAGATACTAAGTAAACTCTAATGGTGCTTCTTGCATCGATACAACAATTATAAGAATAAGAATCAACAAGCCAAGACTTATTTATTATTAAACAAATAAAGGTTTTCATGCAATTTGATAGAGTCACTAATAAACTAAAAAGAGAGAGGAAGAATATAATGATGTTTGAGGTAAAGCCAAGTGAACTTGAAAAACAAGAGGAATTATTTTCATTTACAAAGACAAGTAAAATGAGGCATGGAGATGTAGATGACTATGAGGAAGATCCTAACACATTTATTTATGTAACTATGGGTATGATAAATTTTTATGGGATTCAAGTATTCCAAAAAGAGATTAAAAGAGTATAATGTAATTGAGGAAACTAAATATACACTTGATAACATGTAAAACTCTACTAGGACTCTATATCACATCTTGTGCTCCATCAAATCAACTAGAGTATAATCTAAACCACTATGGGGAGATGTGGTTAAGTTTTATGAATAAATGAAAAATTTGGATGAAAAATTGAGTTTAATTGGTCAATCAAATTTCATAAAGGTATATCAACACCTAAATTGTTTACTAGAACTTGATGTAACTTTATCTTTGAATCACATAAATACCATAAGGATTATTTGGGAGAGTGACATCAAGAAATTAAAGGGTTGGTCTAATAATTTATGAAAAAAGAGTAGAGGATTATTCAATTTATCATAGGTATAAATATCATAGGTTGTATACACCAAAATGGTATGTAGTCACTAAAACATTTTTTGAGAGTTTGTTAGATGTTGCAGCTCATAGTTTTAAAGTAGAAGTAGAAATCACCACTTATAAAACCAATGAAAAAGTAGTATAATTTATCACATTTACCAGAGATAATATGGCCCAAACATGACATTAAATTTCTATTTTAAATCAACCATGTCTATATATAATAAGTTTAAGGAAAAAATTCCGATGTTATTGCAAAAGTTCATCATTAATTTTTAGACTAATTGGCATGATTTTTAGCAAGCATGGGTGAATAAAAAAGGTTAAAAGGAAAAAGAGAGTTGATTTTTCATTATTAATTTCATCATCTCAATACTAACCTTATTAATCTCAAGCTCAAAATTTTTCATCTCAAGCTCAACCTTATATAACTAAGTTTATGTTCTTGGGATACAGTATAGTATACACTCCAACATGAGTAGTGCTTATGACCACATCAGTTGTTGTGCCTATAATTTTCCATTGAATAATGATTTATAGCTTAGTTAAAACTCTAGTAAAAATATTTGTTCATAATACTTCATTAGGATATTTCATAGTGACATTGTAATTCTTTTGATTTAAAATTGCATTGGTAATTCTAATTAAGACTTCATGAAAGTTTTGATCTATTATTATTAGCTATGGATTATTTTGTATGAAAATTATTTTATGTATAAATTATAAATATATTTAATATATTGTATTCATGAATATTTTTCATGCTTTTTTGAGACATAATCCTAATTTAGACACTACAAAATTAGAATGATATTTGAGGATGAGGTATCCCCATACCAAACTATAAGTATATGTTTCTTGAACATTATAAATATGGGAGAATTATTGAAATTAATAAAATATAGGAATGTTTTTTAATATTATATAAGTCTATTTTTAATTTTTTTATCTATTCTAATAATATTTTTGTCTTATGAGGAATTTTCATTAAGTATTAATTTAGAATAGGTTGTGTGAGTGTTTGTTTGTAATTACCTAGATTGGACATATTATTAGTTTGAATACTCATTAATTAAAAATCATACATATTATTTGTTAAAAACATATGATTCACTTTTAAATATGATTCAAATAATATATTTTATTATATTAAATTATTATTTTATAGTGATTTACTTTGATGATTAACTATTTCTATATGTATACTATACTAACAATAATTTAAATCAGATATTAGTTCTTGACATTTTATTAACGTAGGATAGAAAAACAACTTACTTAGAAAGTTTTAAACCTCAATTAAGTCACATAAAACTTTCTTTTTTGCCTTATCCTTCACTGATTTATATCATTTTTTTGGACTAATTAATTTTAGGTTATATCTACCCATCCATCCCATGTAGAATTTAGACATCCATCACATTGGAACCATCCATAGTTAATAACCATTTCACTCACTATTTTTTCACCATGTGGTATTTATAAATTGATACCTATAACTCATGACTTAGATTTAATCTTTTTATAATACTAAAATGTGAGGGACGATCTTATAATAACCTATAGTGTGCATAAAACCCACATAAATAATTTCAAATATGACCCTTGATGTGATTTTATAGAGGAATATTTCAAATATTTATTATAACTAACCTATTGGTTCATGTATGAAATACATTATTAAGTGTGTCATTTTTAAATGGTGACCACTAGAGCATTATGGACAAGGCCACATTATTGGACAAGGTTGCAGTACATCCTTGTTTTACTAGTGCAATCTGGTCCAATAGGAATAAAGGCATCTAAAATAAAGGTGATAATATAATATATGTAAAATAGGGATAAATAGAGATAAAATATGGAAATCTAAGAGATTTACATAATAATTTTGATACTTTTAAGGATTTATTAGATATTATCAGTTATCAAAATGGAAAATTAACCTAACAAGGTAAAGATGTCAAGAATAAGCATTTATTGACTAAGTTTTAGTGCCTAAATTTTCACCCCCTTTAATATACTAATGTATGAAATTAATATAGTGAAAGTAAATATGATACCTAATTATATATACACACTTTTTCATTGTCATGGAGATGTGAATGCCCCATTATTGAAGCATGTGGAGGTGTTGAAATTGTGGCCAATTGAGAGTGATCAAGTCTCAATTTGAAGAATCGGTGAAGAGTTAGAAAAAATATATGTTCTGACCCTCATAGAGTACTCTCTAATTATTTTTTATGAGGTGGAAACCAAAAAAGTTGTTTATTAACGTGCAACCAAGACATGGATCATCATTAAACTCAAATTTAGCTTACTCGATGAACTAAAAATAAGAGGTAAGAATTATTATATGTATCACTAAACTAAAAACAAGACATGGAGTGTCACTAAGATCAAATGTGGTCCACTTGAAAAATATGAATCACACTACCACAAATAGATCTAGATTTAAATTGTGAATTCTTGAAACTTTGATACTTTAAAAAGATAAATCTAAATTTTTTTATAGTAGTAGACTGGACATGTATGCATATCATTCCCCCTATGTTTTATAAATTGATGCTTTGATTTATTGAAAACTATTTGAAATCTTATAACTATCTTCATATAAATGTATATGTGATTGAGTAACTATAAGAGTGAAGTGTATAATCAAGCTTAATTCTCTCATAATCTATAAATTCTATTTTTTTTCATATTGTAAGCTATCACATATAAAATTTATTTCTTATGAAATATTTGTGATATGGAAATTATGATGTCCCCTTTTGAGATGAGAGAAATTGCCTAAAAATAACTTATCTCTAAAGAAGAAGTGAGAGCATTTGTTAAAAATGTAATCAGATAATAACATGTGAATATTTGAATTTTATGACAATATAAAATATTTAACATTGATGCATATGAAAATTTTAGATGTATAATTACATCATTTAAATTGAATATAGCATTGAAGTAATGGATGAAGCATGTAAAAACCTAATTTTTTTTCATATGTGTTATAAAAATTATATGTGAATAAATAAAGACTTGAAACACAGAAATAATATGTGCATGATATGTATCATGTCACCATAAATATATAAGTATACATAGTGCATGTTAGGCATAATTTAACCATAGTATCAAGTAATCAACATAATGAACATGTAAAAAAAGTCACACAATGTCAAACAAGAAGGCAAAAATTACACATACAATAGACATGTAATATGTTACAAAGAGTTAGAATAGCTTACATAAATGTCACACATAAGTCCCAAAGGTTGAATACAAGAAACACGTGGATGTCATAGAAACATAGAAAGGAAAGGAACATACACATAAGGCAAGATTATTACATACAATCAATAGTGTTTATGGTTAACATACACAAAGCCAGGGGCCATATATAATAAGCAAGCAATATGAAACATGTTATTTTAATTTAAAAATCATATCAAAGAAGCATATTGAATCTAATACTAGTGTATTTAGAGCATAGGCATCTATGTTCATGTTATATAATATCATACTTATCATGGTACATGTAAATTATGAGTGAAAAAGAGACATATTTTAGTTATATCTTAAAATGGAAAAGATGTTTTATATTAATAAAACATGTAAGAGTGTTCATATAGAACAAAGAGATGCCCCAAAATGAGTAAGGTTATTGGGTAGAAGGATATTCCAACATAAAAACCATTGAAAATTATGCCTTGAGTTTGAAATATGAGGATGATATCTATTTTTTGATTAAAAACTATAGAATAAGTTCATATGACTTTGTTTTGTTTGAAATCAATGATGTAAAATGCTTATAGATAGGAACACATTAAGGAAGAGGGACATAATGAAATATTATCCAACTAGTGTGACATTATTTTGATTTATTGTATGCAATATTATTTGATTTAGACAACTTATTTTATGTATTAATAGTTTTTGTTTCGATAGAAATATGTGTTTTTGTACACTCATATACCTTGTGAGAAGAATTATGTATTGAATTGTAGTGAAATATTTTATGTATTGAACATAAATTAGATGACATATGTGTTAGAGTGGGTCACGCTTGAGGATTGATATCTAGATATGATTGAATGCACAAAAGTGACACTATATGGAGTAGTGCAATCATTAACACATGAGAGGAAGAAAATTGAAAATTTGAAAAAGCATTCAATGTAATAATATTTGAAGTTATCAAAATTATAAAGGAAGGTACATATATATAGAGGATCATAAAGGACCCCACCTAAGAGTTAGATTCTCAACTCTAAATTAGAAAATACATAAAGTTTATTTCCCCTAATGACATTTATTAAACCTAATAAAGCTAACTATACTATGTAGGTATGCCCACATAGTAAAAAAAAATCCTACATAAATAACCCCCATTAAGCATAGCTTAGGTGGATAGAATAATTAGGTCTTGATAATGATACCTGATGAGGTACCCAAGTACATAACAAATAGAGAATTAAGAATTACCCATATAATATTTTGAGGTTGTCTACAATACAGCTAAAAAAAATTACAATATTTATGATGAGATCCTCTACCTAAAGACTAAATAATATCTATCTACATTGAACAATGTTACTTCCATTTGCAAGAGGAATAACACAATGAGTGTAATAGAAAGATGACCATTGAAAGAAATAATTTGAATATATATGAGTATGGTCCAAAACTAAAATGTGACATAGGTATGTAAATATCATGCACAAGAATTTAATGTAATTCCATTGAAGAAAACCTATCAAAATATTGGAATGGAAATTCACTAAAAGAATGTCCATGTGAAGTAGAGAACATGGCTCAACAACCATCACAATTAAATATTGGACTAGAGATGAAGCGTGTGGATATAAAAAATGAATATACACATGAACATATGAGTCATTGAGTCTCTCAATAAGTTCACTCATAATATTAATGAATACAAGATGATCCTTTGAATAAAAAAATTGTGATGGCTCTTAAAGATCAACATTCTATAGTATAACTAATGTAAATTCTATAAACAGACAAATAAGATCTTGCCTAACTCATCCACTAATTGTGGTTTGACATAAGTAATAACACTATCCATTTGTAATGACTTGTCATAAGAAATATGAGTATGATGAGGGAGTAAAACAATATCCAAAGAGATACTAGGAAGAGGAGTGATAAAAATCTCATCAAGATCTTCAAAAAGAGTATGAATAGTGTTCCAAATAGTGGAGGGACACTCTATGTGTTCATATGGTGGTGTATATCCCATGAAACATGGATCAATAAGTGACCATAGACATAGTCACAAGAGTTTTCCTAGTCATTATATTGACTTGGGTCAGTGGGGCCAAGAATCTATCCATATAGAAATGGAATAAGCTCATGTTATGTGAGTAAACATTCTATGTACATATATCATGAATTATAGTTTATATTTATATGAAAAACCAATCAATTATAATAATATATTATCATCTATTATATCTCAAATTCATCTGAATGATAAATAGTGCATGATCTAAGTAAGGATGTTAGGCATAACCGATGCGTCCATAAGTGAGTAATCAATAAACAAGTAACACAATATAGAAAAGAGTGTGCAAGTAGAAATTAATGAATAAAATAACCCCCAATAAAATATAAAGTTTTAATTTTACAAGGAAATTTAGTATTACCAATGTGCATAAATCAAAAAAATTGGTAGTTTAAAAAAAAGGGTGCCAAAAAATGAGTTTTTAGCTAAAAGTTATGGAAGTTTGAAGTTTTTTGCTCAAAAAATAAATCTCCACTTTTTATAATATTTTGTGTGTGAAAATTTTTGGGTCAAATTTTTGAGTAAAATTTAAGTCCCATTTGGTTGGTTTTGAAAAAAGTAAAAACACCCATATGATCAGATGGATAAGGCTTAGGATGAGTGTCCTCCACTTTTTGAATGAGTTATAACAATTTTCACTCAATTAAATTTGATGTTTTTATTTGTTAGAGGTAAAATCATTGAGAGAGGGGTTAATAATTAATTCAAGATAATCCAATTAAATTCCCAACTATTAAACATTTATCATACATCAACTTGATCAAGAAACATAAACATGAAATAACATACATCCAAATCATAGATAAGAGCATACATCACATGAACACGTCATATATGTGAGAAACCCTTTTTGGGGATAAAACCTGTTAAACCCTACAAGATGGACTATAGTATTATAAAAAAATATCCAAAATTTATACTAACACCAACTGATCATGGAATAACCATCTCTTATTTTAGTGAGACACTGATCCCATAAGGAGCTACTTCCCTTGTTTAGTTGAGCACTCATAATAACTAGACCTTTATTAAGATTTATCTTCCAAGGATTAGCCAACACCCTTAGAAACTAAGCACCCACTCAGATGCCTTGAATATATCATCTTAAACACCTATTTCTTATCTTAAATTAATGATTACCACCCTTTTTTGTACTCTTCACCACCAATCTCTCTTAAGTTTCCTCTAGGACTAACTCGCTCAAACTACCTCTTCTAGGCTCATTAGGTCCAATGACCTATGTATCCTCTTCCATAAAATTGATTAAACAATCTTGAATAATCCTAGTCACTCTCTATTTTTCCTCAATGACTTGTACCTTCTATTTTAAAGTTTATCTCCTTCACTTGTATCCATACATACACAACTATCACAATTTATCAAATTAGACCTTGTACTTATACCACTCTCTTCCTTTAACCCATATTGGTTAGAAATGATGATTTACATATTTGAACCATAATTAAAATTTGTCCATACACATGTTATATTTGATAACTACACTCTTCATAGGTCATACAATACCTCATTATCCCCAAACCACCATTAGGTCTTGGTGAGACCTAAAATAATTAGGTCTTCACACTCACATGTTACATGTGAGACTACTTGGACCACTTTCATCCTTTAATAATTATTAAAACACATAAATCCTATTTCCAATATCCACTTGATCACTCTCATATGTTTCCATGCCACTTGGAACACTAATTCAACACTTGAACCTACCAATTTGGTCTCCTCACTCTTTAGGCATTCATAAAAAGAAAACATAGTCACAAACTTATGAAGAAAAAAATCAAATATTTCACATATACATATAATTATATCACATAGGTGAAACCTTTCTGACATCTTAAAAACATCCATGTGATTTATACACTTCAACATATGGTTTAATCACTTAAATCAACTCTCTTAGAATGACCACTCAGAATGCTAATATACAGTCAAAATATAGTCAAGTTATTTTGACTCTCTATAATTGATCAGGGGGAAAATATGGCAACCAATGCCTCATAATAAGTCTTATATATTTATATAACATATAAATTCTAGTTTTATTCATTAATTCTTCTCTAAACTCTTCCAACACACTTCTATAAAGTGGTCACAAAATCTGCGCATGCATTCAACAAACATAGTCAACTTCTAAGCCTTTATTCACACTAAAGATGGTTTTTTCAAACCTCAAAAATACATAAATATAGTATTAATGGATTATAAAACACTCTCCAATATGTATTTTATCTTTAAACATCAAGACACTATCAATAACAACTCCATTATCCTTCTCGACTCACTTGGAGAACATGGTCAAACATATAGTCAACTTTAGAGCTTAATATATTTGATAATACAAACATTCAAAACTTATAAGTAATGTATCTAGATGTTACTTTAATTCCTTTACAATTTTTATTTTTACACCAATAATAAATTCATCCTAGATCAAAATATATTAGCAAAATACTGTAGACTAGTTTATCCTTTGTTAATTTAAATGCCAACAGTCACTGTGTAATGCAAATATTGCAGACACATGTCTTCATCTCGTGTCCTCACACATCTTGATAAAATTAACTCTATATATCTCCTCATCATATTCATATATTTAAATATCATCATTCTCTATTTATATTTTATCCTTACTTCTAAGATCATTCTATTTGGTATCCTCGTGTGCCTTTTGTGCACCCTATAGTCAATCTTCGAATGATCTTTCACCATGTGGAAACCCCATATGCCTTATGATAACCCATTGACATATTGACTAAATATGGACCATTTTATCACTAATAAAAATATCAAGCACTCCATTATATCATTATCTAATCATATTAAACACTTTTCATTAGATCTATGATCTGATTAAATGTTCACTATAGATCTTCAAAAATGCAAATTTAGCTATGTGAACCACTACAATCTGCCTAGAAAGCTAAATTTCAACCTTAATAAATTTTTACACTTTAAATTTCATGACCTAAAATTTGGACCACATGACCACCTTTCATAGGGGAATCCATTCATGTATCAAACTCTCCTTAAACTTTCACAAGTGTGAAATATGATGTTATCAATATACTCAATCAAATTTATCTATCAAGATGACTAATTGAGCTTAGACATTCATATCATTGTTATGATTAATTTCATTCACTTTCATAAAAATTAGAATCACCCATAACATCATATAAGGCCTTTAAAACATGACCATACTACCAATATCATCCATTAATTACTTAACTAGGCAAACACTCTCCAAACCATCAATCTAATCAATTTGTCATTAATGCACTATGAATCATGCTCTCTTTGACATAAATGACAACCTAACATCAATTACCATGCTAAAAAATTTCCCCCATTTTCATTTATGGAAAAACACCCTCAAAATGACTTCATTTAAACTCCTTCGTTCTAATCTTTCTCCCCCTTTGACATTAATGACAAAGGGTCTCTTCTTCAACATGCCAACAATTATTCCTCAAAATCATGTATGCATTAAAATACTATTTAAATTGCTTAGGATAATTAAATAATTTCAAGCATATGAATCAATTTCTCCCCCTTTGACATTCACCAATATGAAGTTGGACTTTTATGATCCTTGGAACTATCTATTTACAGAACTCATAAGCTCTCTTTGCTCATGCATGAAGATTAAATAACTTGTCAAAACACGTGACTTGGTTTGATAAAGTCATCATATAAATCTTATTTAATTAATAACTATAGCATACATCTTCACATATGCTCCCCCTTACATCATGCACATCTTCTTCAAGCCACACAAGGTAACTGAGTTAGCTACCCCTTAGCTGCACACATATTCAAATGATATTCTTATCTTAAAACATCAAAAAAAGCTCAAATATTATCCACCATGCTTCCTCTTGCTTATAAAATTTATCCTTGAAGCCTAGATAGAGACACCTTAACCCAAAATGTCCTAGAACAATGTGAAACCAGGGGTCGTCCACAACTCCTCATATTCCTTCTCCTCCTTGGTCATCTAATACTAATAGTTCTTCTTATGATTAATAAAAGTAGCATGCTCATCCACTAAAATATTCTCCTTTTCTTCTAATATTATATTGATAACATATGGATACAACAAAGATTCATGACATACATTTTTAGTTGAATAAAGAACCTCACAATGGGCATTGACAATTGATGTTCTTTGCATGAAACTTACTCAACAATAGTAGAATATTCTCTTGGATCCACAAATACCTCAAAACTATCCTCAATTAGCACTTTGATATTTTTATTGAGCTTGACTTGAACTAAATTTTGATTCTCTTTTTCTATCTAAACAAATGACACATTCTTTTCGCATTCCTAAACCTTCTTCATATCAGATTTCTCTTTTGATTTAGTACGTAGTCCACCTTAATCTTTCAGGTCAATTAAACTAGTTTTCTTGGTCTTCACTTCCTTAGGATTCCATACCAAGGATTGACCTTTCTTGAGAAAACTAAGATTTCCATGCACCTTCTTATAACTTGAGATCTTTCTTATATAATATCTTGCAATATTACCTACTTGATGACAATTAAAAAAAATAACATCTTGTCTCTTAGGTTCATTATGCTCCAGCTTGACTATCTTAGGTCTCTATACCTAGGTTAGTATTGCCCATGCATTATAGGGTAGAAACTAGAAATATGTCCCATGTCATGATTATAGTAGGCTACATTATCCATACCTATAGATAACCTATTGATTTCCTTCTATAGTTTCTTACCTTATGACCAAAAAGCTTACATGCAAAAGTATTGACCATGAAATGAAATTTCATACCTTATAGTGTTTGGCTGCCTGATAGGTCTTCTAATGTTGCACTTGGTGTTTTCATCTTTCTTGTCTTGAGTTGACCTCTTTTTCTCTTTCTTAATCTTGTTTACCTTGACAATAAATCATGTTCATCCTTTAATGAATATAACTTGGTCTTTAATTGAATGTTCTCATCCTCTTTAGCTATCATACTTGAACTTGAAACCCCTAACTAAATTCTAAGAGTTTGGATAGTCTCCTTATCCTTATTATATTTGTATCCATGTCAACCTTCAACCTACATGTTTGATCTTCAATAATATTTATAGAATCAAGATTGGATTCAACTCATCATGCTTACCTTACTTTGTACTCAACCTGGCATTTGTCTCTTCTAATTGACATTTGAGATGTCTACATTCTTCCTCTTTTAAACTCAAATTTGTCTTTGTAACCCTTAGTTGATCCTCAAGAATGATGATCTTATCTTTATCATATTTTGATATTGAAATTTATTTACTTTCTAAATCACCCCTCCATCTATGTAAGGCCTCGCAGGGCTTACAAAGTATTCATGCACCTAATAGGTCCCAATTATTTCAAGCAAAACGTGTGCAGATGCTTCCCATTTATGCCCAGGACTAAGATATAGATGCAAGTTTACATAGTAAAATAGTGAATATTCATGCTTGTATAAGGTTCTCAATGTACATCTATATGTAGTACTTTGAAGCACATAATTCAAAAGGTGCATGAACACCAGAATGTAGTTCCGTAGGTTCCCAATGGTTAAGTAAAGGAAGAGCATTGGGGGTAGACATTCTATCTTTATATGTACCCTTGTTCAAGGCATTCCTTACACCTTAACAATGTAGTTTCACACCCACGTACATGATCCTACATCCATACCCTTGAACTGCACAATGTCCAAACCTCCTTCTACCTCTACCACATGACATCCCAACACTTTCTCAACACAAATAAATTATCTATTCAACCAAGAGAAACATCATCTATCCATGTGGCAATCTAGTTCTAATCTAAAGCTAGCCCCTTTTAGTATAATTTTAAGCAAAATCATTGGTTGGTGAAGAAGGGAAAGGGGGACCCACCAAATATCCATAGCAAAGAAGTGGCACCCACATGTCACAACCACATTACTTTCAACCAAAAATCCAAAATGATTCTTCCAAAGGCCCATCAAGGTGACATATGTCACCCCTATTGTACCACACCTGATATTGATCATAGAGTGCCATGTGCGAAGTGGTAGTAAGATATAAATAAGGTAATTAGGGTAGTTGAGGGAATCTTGAGATGCTATCAAATTGATTAAATATAAAAGTGACTAGTTGACATTGAGATGTGCATACATGCCACCCTTTAAATCTATAAGGTAAATATTTTATTCCCCTATGCACATATATCCAAAAATGATCTTGCTACCAACCCCAAGATCTAATCATTGGACAAAATTCAATAAGCATGACCATAGTGCTACAAAATAATTTAAGACTATGCCCACTACTTCAAGTGGTACATTTATTATAAATAGGAATGTTCTCTATAAAATCTCAGTCTTTCACTTGTAAAAGAGTTGACACATTTTTAGTATCCTCATGTTGTTGGAATTTTCCCTCCATGAGCAGTTGTATTGGATAAATCTTGTATATCAATGAGAAATAATTTCACCTCTTCATGTTATTTTGATGTTCTATGTTCTATGTGATGTTTGTGTTTGTTGTTCCTTGATTGTGGGTAACATTCACCCCTCTCATTGTTGTCCATTCATGCCACCTCCACATATAACTTGAATCTCACTTGCAGGTCATATCTTGTGTACACCTAGGTCTATGTTCATGTTATCTATGGACTATTTTTCATCCCTCTTAGTGTTACATCATGTTTTCTTACCTCTATGTGAAATACATATGCATTTAGAGTGGCTTGGTAGAAACCATGTGATATTGTCTTATTAATCAAAAGTTTGTATTGTGTTTATGATAGTAAGAGTGATTTCTTTATTCTAGGTACATCACCTTTTTATTTTTATCATCTCTTACCTTCTCCTTCCCTTTTCCTCTCAAATATCCTAGGTTTAGATTAGTGGTAGTTTACCTTTATTCTCTTTAGGCCTATACACTAGTCTTAAACCAATTACACTTAAAATAGAATGAATCTAGCCTACTCTAGAGGCCCATCCTAAGAAACATAAGGATCCCATGCTTTTTGAAAATTCCCATAATTAAGATGAGATAATTGATGCTTACATGAAAAACTAATCAATAATACTTCTATGCTCAGTTGCTCAGACAATAAAACCCTATGTAAGACCTTCACACTTAGCACTCAATAGCTAAATATTCCTCTACACCATAGATCATCTTAGGTGCACATTTTGAATGATAATAGTTTATAACACACTCAATGAGACTAGTTTGAATAAGAGATAAGTAATTAGTGTTATCTTTAGCTAACAAGTGTTGTAGACACTCATCAAGAGTACCTAGTGACTCCAAACATCTCTAGTTCATAAATCTTAGCCCTATCTTTACATGATAAGAAGAATGAGATCACCTATAAGAGGCATTGATTTTCATTTCACTAAGATTCTAGTCCCTCCCAGAAGAAGGATGGTTAGAGAATCCCTAGGTACAATGTGAGTTGGTCTCCCTCTAGATCTCAGTATACACCATCATTTAGAAGGTTATATTTTAGGTGAGGTCTATTTCTAGTTTAATTCATAATGTTGCTAAGGAATCAAGTATTTTTCCCCTTAAATGTAGGTAGTCCATTGGTTATTCCACAATATGACAAAATTTTGATGGTGGATCTCAAAGGCTTGTCCTATTTCATGAGAAAAAATTTAATTCCCCCTATGGAACATATCCAAGACATTGAAAATATTTTCTCAGTGCATCATATGACTCTGGATAATTTTATAGTCAGACTACTTTCTTCCTCATTCAAAAGAAAATCACATAAGTGGTATCAAGGCTTGTGACCAAACTTCATTCATAATTAGGATGAGATAGGTGAGGAGTTGTGAAAATAGTTTGAAAATTGAAGTGATCACTTATCCTTGATAGAATAGTTCATGACCATAAAGTGAGCTTTTCATGAAATAATGGTCAACTTTAAATTTAGATTTCAAAAAATTTGGGATAGAATCCCACCTTTGTGTAATCAATATCATAACATTGCATTCCTATATTTATTAAAGTGTATTAATAGAAATATATCAGTGATGATTTAGTCCATGGGATGTATTTTTCTCCTTGATTCCTAAGAATTAGTTGTGCACATAAAAAATTATTTGATTCAAATGGGCAAGATTGTGCCTAGACCCCTTATGCCTATATTCATAGAACCTCTCCCTAATCAAGTAGTTGTGCAACCTATGCTAGCACCTATCCAAACCAATGTTAGCCTACTTACTCCATCCACTATCTCTTATAATAATTTTTATGAGGTAAAAATGCTATTACAAAGTTTGAATGAGTTGGTTTCCCTTAAAAGATAGAAAATAATGTACCCTAGACATTAACCTTTCATTACGTAGTATCAATCAAATAGGCATTGCTATCGAGGTGGCATGAAAATGAATTATAATTTCACATATAATAGAGTGCCTTATGCATATAAATTTTATGTTTATATTACTTGTAAAGGCTTTGTCCTAGTTTAGAATAACTTAGCATAGGATTCATATTAGTGTTTCCCATATAACAAACTGCATAATCAAGCCACATGTGAAAATGGGATTCTGAACCAAACACTCATCATTCATAATTTACATAAGTTACAAGAATAAATGGGTAACAATAATCTACATGAGGAATTATTAGAAGTGATAGTCTAGCTGTAGGATGGGTCTGCTTTCATAAATTGAAAAGAAGAGGAATTTAGCTATGTGAACGAAAGTAGTGTGACTAGTGAAGGAAGAACCCTAGTTTATTTCAATACAAGGTTAGAAATAAGAGCTAAAAAGAGGATATAATAGTTTTTGTGCCTTTTCCTTCAACACCCTAAGTCACTTGTGAAGGTGTGAAAGCCAAGGTATCTACATAACCCTTGCACCAAGAAAAGGCTACACCAAACTAAGGGTCACCTAAAACTAGTGTGCTAATACTAGAAGAAGTTATTATGTCTAGAACATAATTAAAGGGACCTCATGATACTTTAAATATAGTTAAGGAGGTAAAAAAATCAAGCCTTAATTTCACTATGTGGGATGTGCTTACTATTCCATCTGAATAGAATTTGATTCAAGATGTACTGAAAGGTTTATAGGAATTTAAGTCTCCCTGACCATTGCCATCTGCTTCTACAAGTCTACACCATCCAAAGGAAAACACATAGGTGTGTAATAAACTACCACCATTCTATGTCTCCCTAATTATTAGATATCACCTAGTATACAATTTCATGATTGACATTGGTGTGAGTAGCTAGATAATGCGAAAGAAGATCATGGATATAATAAGAATTATGTATTCCCTTATTTCATAAGGATTGGTCCAGCTCGATAGAATGATAGTCAAGGTTGTAGGTATAATAAAGGATTTGAACCTAATGATACATACCTATCAAATTCTTTGTATTACATAGGATATCTTAGTTATTGACTTACCCCTTACTTTTCCATCTACCTCTTTTTATATTTCATGGTAAAAATAGGTGGTTATTTATCCTTAGATTGGTCACACATGCTATTGAGAACCAAATACAATACCAAAATAACCATTAGGGTAGATCTTATCTTCAAAAACCAAGTTGAGCCATACACTTCTAGCCTACTTGAGTAAAACTACATGATGTTCAACCAAAAGGATGATTTGATTCTCCATGAGATCGTGATACTATTAGAGGAAACCCAAAATAATCTACTAGATGAATGGGTGCACAAACATTTTGAGTGTGACCCTTACAATAACATAGAGACAAGGCTAGGCACATATTACATCATGGAAGAGGATGTTGTGCTACATGAACTTATTAAGGCATAAGATAACCCTAAAGGTTTATGATAATTATGATTTGATGGTTTCTAGAGTAAAAATGGTGCATAAGTCAGTGTCATGTTAGTCTCACCCAAATAATAAAAACACTTCCACTCCTTTAAGTTGTAGTTTGTTTACACAAATAATTTTTTTGAGTATGAGGTACTAGTCCAAGGCCTTCAACTTGAATAGAAAAAAGGGATTGAGGTGTTGCAAGCTTTAAGTGATAGTGAATTAGTTTTCAATTAGGTTAAAGTAAATAATATGACTAAGAATGGCTTGATGAAATCCTAAAAACATAGAGTGTGGGATATGATAGAAGGCTTCGATGTGTTCAACATAATTTACATACTAAGAGTAAATAATATTGATGTAGATAGGCTCAAAACTATCGGTGCATATTATCACATCTTGCACAACATAATGGAAGAGTCCAAGTAGCTTGTCAAGCTAGTGGTCAGACTCATAGTTCCTGATAATATAGAGAGTTGGCAAGTATTCAAAAGTGATGAACAAATCATCAATTTCTTAGAGGATGAGGTAGAGTTTTGTGTCATGAACTGGTGTAGCTATGAGCCTAATATAAAGATCAAGTCATCTAATTGAAAGGAAACAAGCTAAAAAAAGGTTTGGATACCCTAGAAAATATCTTTGACTCTAATGACTAATTCAAAGGAGAGAGGCACAACATGAAAGCCAAGGAATATATATCTACACCCATAATTAGTTCAGAGGAAAAGCCTCTTAAATTAGTTAAGTTATACTCCATACTAAAGATTAAAAACTTTATTCAACTCAATATAAGATATGATGATATCTTTTCATGGAGATATGAGGCTCTTAAAGGGTTCGATCTAGTCTTAGCACAACATACAATTGAATTATATCGTAGTGTATAACCCATATGCCAAAGGTAGAGGCCTATCAATCCAAATTTGGATCCATTAATGCATAAAGAGATCTCTGAGATTATTGAGGCTAGTATAATACTTATAGTCAAACATTCTTCATGGGTCACCAACCTAGTCATGATGTAGAAGAAGAATGGGGGGAGATATGTCTCTATATGGACTTTAGGGACCCAAACACGGATTCCCTCAAAGATCACTACCCTCTCCTACTAATGGAATAAATATTAAAAACTATCACAAGCATGGAGAGATTCTCATTGCTAGATGGCTATTCTAGTTATAACCAAATTCATATATAGGAGTTCAACCACTACAAAACCATGTTCACCACTAAGTTGGGAACCTTTGCATACTAGTGCATGGCATTTTGTCTAATGAATGTATTCATGACCTTCAATAGATCCATGGATATGGAATTTAAAGACACATGAATAAGGTCATCTTGGTTTACCTCGATGAAATAACTATTTTTTCTAAGCATGCAAAGGATCATTTGTATCACTTGGAGTATGTCTTCCATAAGCATTATGATTTTGGAATCTCTCTAAACCTTAACAAATGCATCTTCATATTTCATGAAGGTGCCCTATTTGGGAACATTGTTTATAAATAAGAGTTCATTATTGATTCATAGCGAGTCAAGGCTATCTCATCTCTTCCTCTTCTAAGCTACAAGAAAAGTATCTAAAGTTTCCTAGGGAGAATTAACCTTGTGAGAAGGCTTGTGCCTAGTTTCACCATCATGGTGAATCCCCTCAATATGATGTTAAATAATAATGTTGTGTTTAATTATACATGTGAGGGTAGGGAAAGTTTTGATACCATAAGGAGTGTCATCATGTAATTTCCCACCTTGATCAGCCTAGACTACAACAAGGATTTTACCCTCTATGCATTTGGGGGAGTTGAATGCATATCAACCATCTATGCAAAATAGAGAAAAGAAAAACTAGAGAAACTAATTGATTTTTTCATCCAAAAATTCAAAGATAATTACTTTTACTATAGATTCATTAAGAAACATACCTTCACAATTGTGAGAGCACTAAATAAATTTAGACATATGCTCTTTAATAATAAGATATAGGTCATGGTGGAACATGAAAGTATCAATGAGTTTCTAATTAGAAAGGATATCAATGAGAAAAGTGTTGGATAGATTAGAAAGGTAATGGAATATGATGTAGACATCTAGGTCACTAGGCTAGTGCAAGGGAAAGGACTCTATGAGTAGTTGGATGAAGTAGCAAAACTAGAGGATAGTGCAGTCTTAACATTACATGAGGGAAAGCATGCAAGTGAAGAAACCATAATAGATTGGGATTAGGATATGAGAGCCTTCCTTTAACATAATTTATATCCTCTTGGCCTTGACAAATCTAAGTGTAGGCATTTTAGACTACAGTCTATTCCCTATGTGCTCATAAATGGTGTGCTTTTATAGAAGAATCTCTATTGGAACACAACTAGATACTAAGAGGGGGGATGAATCAATATATAAACTAAAACTAGTCCTTTAAATACTTTTAGTGCAGATTAAAATATATATGTAGGTCAAATAAAATATGTAGAGATCACACACATATAAATACACATGATACTAGATGTATACATGGAAAACCCATTGGGAAAAACCATAATGAGAATAGCTACTAGAATCTACTATTCTAATCTAGCCTCATTTTCAAAACCTCATTGGTTACACATTGAAGGGCACCAAACCTAAGGAGACACCAATCCCCTAATTTAATATATTCAACTCTAAGGAAGCACCCACTCCCTAATCTAAGCACCCACTCACCTTATCTATTGTCACCAACTTATCAAATTCTTCTATAGAAATACAAATCCAAATTACAACATAGATTGATAAATGAATCTAATCCCTCTTTTCTCTATTATAGGTTTGATATGTAATTATTCATACTCTACACATTTTCTATTTGTGCCTTTCTTCTTTCTACCCCTCTATCTCTATGTCTAGATCTATCTCTAATCGACACACTCTCACTCTACTCTATGTCTCTATATTTTCTAATTGACACAATCTAAATAGTTCCAAAATAAAATTTGTATCCTTGATGACATATATATATATATATATATATATATATATGCATTTGATCTAGGTCTTTATATCTTATGTGTGTTCACACTCAGATTGTAACACATCATGCTCTATTTTGGACTCAGTTCATTGTCTCTTTAACATGAAGCTTCCTACATCTAGAATTCATTCATCACCACCATGATTCTTAGTATCATTACTATCTATAACATTTTTTGGACTCTAGTTTTGATGCACATACACATTTACATATATTTGATCAGTTATATCAATCAATCTCCTTGTCCATGTTATGATTCATGGTTTACTTACGTGTTCCTATATTTGACCATTAGACTGATCATATCTTAAAATATCAATCATTGATCTTACATTCATCACCATGATCTGATGGTCTTTATTTAAACAGCTCAAATTTTAAATGCATCCATTAGATTGATCTCTAACAAGTTCATGTTATCCATTCGATCACTAAAGATGCACAATCTTTACTTATATCTAGATTTTAAACATCAAGTTCTTTATACCATTGATTCCACTCACTCCATTGGATCTTTTTTGCATGATCATTTTCCCACCATCAGATCTTTTGATAGGATCAGTCATTAACTTTGACAAGATTGTGTTCATTAGGTCTCTATTTAACAAGATCTGTGAATGTGAAACTTGTCACTAGTGCATTCACTTAGAGGACCCTTTGACATTTTAAATTTGTTTCACATTATTGGATCTTTAGGATAAAATTAATTTATAGCCATTGATCAAGATGCAACAAATATAAAGTCTAAGTCTTAGGAAATATTACATCATTTGATCACTACTTGAGCTAGTTTTTGCTAGGTCAAGGGGGTTGGTTTTACAATAATGACAAAGGATTAAGTTATAGCTTAAGCTACTAGGTCTTAGCTATATCCAGTCAACATCAAAATATAAAATATTATAAATGTCATGACTTAAACCCTTAGGTTTAATTAAGAAACCCTATTTTGTTTGAGAGTGAAGATAATTCAATTCTAATCTCATTCCTTCTCATTTGAAATTGTAGACCATATACCTAGAATGATTACGAAAAAACCATAATATATCTTCTAAGTATTTCCTTTACAAATGCCCATTAATTATTTTTGTAAAATCATGACAAATTTTCATGACCTTGTGCAAATTTTGACTATGGAAACCATTTCTCTATGCTTTGAAGGTTAACTTTGTACCTACATAACTCATATTGTGATTAGTCTTATGACCTATAATTTAGAACATAAGATCCTCTTACATAGGATATTCCATCCATATATTCAATTTCTCATGATTCCTTCATATGTAAAAGATATGTCATCATCAAGGTGCCTATTTATCTTTATCTTACAACCTATAAATTTGATTGTGTTAGAAAACACTATCAAAATGTCCTGGAGCCATACTTTTCTCAAGCATATCTTTATCACACTATGTCACATGACTTGAGATTTAGTGCACATAAACTATGCAAAAAAATAAACAAACCCATATTATCATTTTGTCCTTAAACCTCCATATGTGCAAATGTTGACCTCATTAATATGCTTACTTAGGTCTGTTTATCCCTTTTGTAAATTTGGCTAAGTATAGAAACTTAGTGATTTTTATTTAAGTATCCAAATTCGCATCCCCATATATTCTACCATGCTTCAACACATGGGTTTAAATCTGGCACATAATAACTAAGGACTAATATGATCACAACCATATACTAGCTCCCCTAGACTCATCCACATGTGGTAATGGTGATGTAAGCAAAATGCCTTCTTAGATTTTCCTGTCATAGACCCAAAATGTCTAGATGATAAATATGATGAACTAGATTAATTCCACTCATGCACAAAATAATTCCAATCATACTATACCTCTGATGGGATCCTTTACATATCCTTTAATCACCATATTCAGTCTTAAACATCAATGACATACTCATAATGTCCTTTTTGACATCAATGACAATCATATTTCCAGCAATCTCCCCCTTTGTCTTTGATGGAAGACTAAATGCTCTAATATTCTAATATTTTTCTCCTTTTATCCAAACTAATGCACATTTGCCTAATACTCAACTTGGGAATCTACTCTACTTCTTTGACATTTGGACATTTTCTCCAAACTTGTGTAGAGAACATTTTTCTCTTCTTCTCCCATAGAGAGCATTTATACTTTTTCTCCCCTTTGAAATCAATGTCAAAGGGATGCTTTCTAACTATTATTCCAAGTTTTTTTCCCCTTTTATTGGATAAATGAGTCCTTCCAAGAATTTTCAACCATCAAATCATAATAACTTTGAAAAATTATGCATACGTGAGTTTCTTTTTCTCTCTTCTTCTAGGGATTAACAAAGATTCTATGAGACTCCCCCTGGACTCATGACTTATCACTAATATTTAGTGATGTGATGTAAGAGCCATCACTCCCAACTTCTATCTTAGATACTTAAATTATTCCTTGGGAAGAGGTTTGGTGAATATGTCTACAATATGATCCTAAGTTGGCACATACTCCATTATAACCTCTTGATCTATAGCCCTCTCTCTTAAGAAGTGATAATTGATATGTGCTTGGTTCTAGAATGCATCATTAGATTCTTTGATATATTAATGTTACTTGAACTATCAAAAATAATAGAGATAGGTGACTTGTATTCTACCTTGATGTCTTTGAGTGTTTGCTTCATCCACAAGACTTGAGTGCAACATGTCACTACTTCCACATACTCTACTTTTGTCATAGAAAGAGTCAATAACTCTTTCTTTTTGGTTAGCCATGAAACAAGTTTATTTCCAAGTAAAAATGCACCACCAATAGTGCTTATTTGTTCATCTACACTTCCTATTGAATCAACATTTGTATAAGTTGTCAAAGTTAAATCTTCACTTGTAGGACACCATAAGCCATAGTCAATTGTGATTTTGATGTATCTAAATATCCTTTTCACTACATTGACATGTGATTCTTTGGGAGCATCTTTAAATATAGAAATCATAAACACTAATTACATGATATCCAGTCTTGATGTAGTTAGGTATCAAGATACCTATCATTGATTTATACATTGTATGATTTCCATCAAGGGACACATACTCTTTGATCAACTTGCATCCAGTTATCATGGGAATACTAATTGGTTTTCTATCTTCCATTCTAAATTTATTTATCATTTCCTTTGCATACTTGGTTTGGGATATAAATATCCCTTCATCAGTTTGTCTTATTTTTAGACCAACAAAAAAAAAATCTCTTAGCATAGACATCTCAAACTCACTTTACATTTGTGTATAAAATTATTTACACATTTTTTTCTTGCTACCACTAAAAATGATGTCATCTACATCGACAACAATAATCAACATATGCTCACCCCCTAATTTGAAGTATATATTATTATCTACACATCCTTTATTGAAAATTTATTGTTATAAGTACTAGTCTAATCTTGAATACCATGCTCTAGGTTCTTATTTTAGACCATACAAATCTTTCTTTAGTCTACACACATAATCTTCTTGTTCTGAAAGATAAAAATATTTAGGTTATTTTATGTATACTTATTCTTCTAGGTTTCCATTCAAGAAATCTAACATAACATCCATTTGATAAACTTTGAGCTTCTTGTAAACATAAAATGCCAAAAACATTCTTATGGATTCTATTCTAGCAACTGAAGCAAATGTTTCCTCAAAATATATGCCCTTAACTTGTGCATATACTTTACACACTAATATTTTTTAATTACTTCTAACTCCATCTATATACACATAATATTTTGAAACTTTTATTGATTACTAACACTTTATATCTTGAAATAACCTATCAAGTCTCAATCTCTTTGAGTGCATGCCTTAAAGTGTGTACTAAGAAAGGGGTGGGTAGACCATTAGTGCTTTTTAATATTGTTTTTCATTTTTCCACTTGTCATATACACACTCATCTCCTAAAAAAATTAACCCTAATCTTATTCTTCTCAGCCTCACCCATTCTAGTCATTTTCTTCTTTCCATCCTCCTTATCTTACCTTAATTCCCTTTTGGACTATCAGCTATACTAGGTAAACCAAGTTCAACCCTATATAGTTTAGGGGTATTTTTCACTTTTTGGGTTTGATATCCTTTTGATAGACTTAGTTTAGACCTATTTAATTATTCTTGAAAAAATATAGGGTTGACTAGGGCCGACCTTGTATAATTGACATTTCTAAGAGGATTTAGGGAAAGGTCCACCTATATATACAAGTTCATTTCCAACCATTTATAAGAAGAGAAATAAATAAGAATGAGTGTGAATGAATATATACTTATTGACCATTCTAATTGAGGAATAAATCTTAGGGTTCCATACTTTATTTGGAGATATGGATCTTGTCTTGTGGAGAAGTATTTTGGATGCAAAGATAGGTTTTTTTCTTAGATTTAATCTGTCTTTGTTATCCTTACATACCACAACAATCTCTTGAAAAACACATTAGCCAAGGGAGAGATTGAGGCTTAGTGAATTCATTTTCAAAGGTAAGAATTCCCCACTTTATTTATCCTTTGTAAGAGTAGATAGATAATGTAGTTGTGCTTATTTCTTCTATGCATTAGGATTTCATATACATTGACATGAATATATGTCTTTTATGTCTGTTTAATTTAGTTTTTTGTTTTTTTTGTAACCCCCAGTTCATGCCACAAGCTTTATTGTGCACTATATTGGATTTACTTTCTTGTTTATATGAATAAGTGGATATTAAACCTTAGGACTCTTTTAATATTATTACATGATTGTGTTAGACTGTAGGTTTTGGAGCCCTACCTCACATGGTGTATTATGATAAGTGATCCCATAATCAGGTCTAGTGTATCCCCATATTGGTCATGCTCCCACTTTACAAATGTATTTTCAATCAGAAGTGTAGGTATGATCTATCTTCTTTGAGCTAGGATTGATTTATAGCCATGATATATTTTTTATTATATAAATTCTCATAAACCCAATGCATTACTAACCCTTGAAATATTTATTTCATTTTCTTTCATTCTTTTTATCATATATTTGTCATATTGGATCAACTCTATTGACCCAATTCTAATTATTGTGCATAAGTTTTTAGGAATAAGCAATTAGAGCAACTTAGATGACCCAATACAAGTTTCCAGACTTCTAGACTTCCAGTTAAAACTACTAAGTCAACCTAGTCAACCTTGTACACTTTCAATCATCTAGATTCAGCTACTAGGTTGACCTAGTCAACCCTATATATTTCAAGCACTCAAAAATAGGATTCTTTAAAGCTTGATTGACCCAATCAACCAAGTTAGCAGATTTTTCAAGCATATTCCAAGGTTCTTGACTGGTAATCTTCATTATCAACATATCTAATCCACCAAGGTTCCTTTCTATCTCTCTATCTCTTTCTTTTCTATATTTCCTTTCATAGTTTGAAGTGTTCAAAACTTGCCCTACATAGTCAACTAGATCGACCCTATCAACCTAGTTCTATGTTTTATGTGTTGTTTAAATAATTAGGTTGACCTTAGATGACCCTATTCATTTCCATACCTTGATTTTGTAGTATAGGTTTTACCCTATCAACCTTATTCTATATTTTGTGCATATAGTTTCATCACTATACCTTATTTCAAGTTGGAATTAATATCTATATGATAGAAATTATTTCACACTTTTTTTTTTTCTTATTTTTGCATGTGTATAATAGTTCACATAGTCTAATTAGGGGTTTTTTTATTAACCATTTAGTTTTATTATTTATATTTTATGTACACACATCCAAATCACATAATATAAATAATCATTTTAAAATTTATCTACCCAAGGCCAAGCTACTTGGATTTCATTGTCAAGGAGGAAGCTAAATTGATACTTAAGTCAAGTATAAAGCATGGTTAATGGTATATTCTAGCTAAGCACCTAAAACTCTTATCCCTATGGTGTGTGAAGTGAGGGGTTAGGCCCTAATACCAAGCTTGTATCATTACCACTACAATCCCTTTCAGCCTAAACTACCTAAAACCATCCTTAGATTTCTATCTAGTTCCTTGCTTTATAGCCAACTTCCAATCACATTTAAAATAATTTATTAATAATCTAATAAAACATATTAGGTTGACAAATTTTTCATCTCTTTACTTTCTAATTTGATTGCCTACTCTTTGGTCAATTATGTGTGCAAAAACTTGCATTAGTCAGTGTTAGTGAAAGGTTCTATATTATGTGACTTAATTAGACTGGCCAGTATTGATCCAATAGACTATTTATTTCCCTTTAGTTCTTACATTCCTAGATTTAATGTAAAAATTATCTTATTTTAATTCACAACTTGTTACAAAATTTCTTTTCTTTCCTTTCTACTATACTGAGTTGACCTAGTCAACCCTGTACCTTTTTCTAGCCTCTGTGTACTCTACTATATCGACCCACTTGACCTTGTAAAGTTTTTCAATCCCTATTTTTGTGTTAGGTTGACCTAGTTGACCCTATAATATTTCAATAATTTCTTGGTTCTTAGATTTCTCATCTCTCTTTATCTCGCTTCATCATGGAATTTTTTTATGACAACACTAAGTTGCAGTCAATAGACATGATGAACTTTACCAATCCTTATAAGGTCTCTCATAGATAACATGGGGATCCTATCTCAGATACTAGTAATGTTCATATTTCCACTCGCATAATGAACTATGGGAACCCTCCTAATACCTCTTTATTACATAATTCTCCTATTTTATTAGAGGACCAACATGAGTTATAGTATACTCCTAAAATTCTCTTTTTTATCTCTATATTTCCTCAACACTGAGGAAAGGATCCTTATACCATTTACAATATTATGATTAGTGGTCAAACTGAAGAGCCTCACTCACCTACTCATATATTATCAACTAGATTTAGGGTTGTTATTTTATTTGATTCTTAGCCTCTTCTTTTGATTATGACCCCTTCTCATACCATGACCACTTATTCTTTCCTTTCTTCTACCTCCATGCCTAGTATATCCACTAACATGGTAGGTTCTACATCTAGTGGGCCTCTCTTAAGATCCACTATCCTTAATCCATCTATTAGTGCTTTATTTAATACCCAACTTAATCATGCTTCTGGTGCTTCTTCATCTTAACATTCACTAGTCCATCTTTTGATACACAAGCTAATTTTACGACTAGTGCATCACACTATCATAAGTCCTCTCAAACTCCTATCAACACTAATAGTGGTACCCAAGCTACTAATACTGACACTAATTCCAACCCTAATGCTTTTAATAATCTTGATCAAACACATCAATGTTTATTTAAATATCTCAATCAAATTAATACATTTAAATCTCATAACTCAAATCAAATGATGAGAATGCAAAACCATATTCTCCACCTTCAATCTCATTTGTAACTAATAGCTTGGGTCATACATAGCCAAAATGTTCTCCCTTCTCCTCTCAGAGATTCTCAAGGAAATATCATTCCTTAACCTCCTTTAATAAACAAACCCATTAAGCATCTTAAAAATGAACCTCTTACTACTCAAATTTCTAACATTGACATATGAGTTATAACACCTACAATTTATTATAATGGATCAGTCAATCCCACTCTTTATTTTAAGACATTTGGAAATATCTATAAGGATTTGGTCAAATTGAACACCTTTACTACTACCAAGCTCCTTGCCAAAACCCTTATAGGTGATGCCTTGGATTGGAAAAATCAACTTAGACCTCATTCTATTACTAGTTTGGAGGATTTAATGAATGCTCTAGTTCAAGAATTCTAAACTAGTGATCTTCCCAAGAACACTTTAGCCAATTTCATAACTTGTAAACAAAATGAAAATGGAACCACTCAAGCTTTTATTAAAAGATGTAAGACTTTATCAACTAAGTGTTAACATAACATGGCCAATGATAATCTTTTCCATCTCTTTACCAATGCCCTTTTTACTCAATTATAATATTGAATATGTACTCTCTCTACATGTACCTTAGAGGAGGCTACTAACCAAGCTAAATGACAAGATTTCCTTATGCATCAATTTGAGACACCCCAACCTTGTATGGGTCCTTATCTATTACTAAATAACAAAAAACATAATGTTAATAACTATGGTATTACATATTCTTATGATACCATTCACAATGTTCAAGCTATCATTCATACTACTTTGTCTAAACTAGCTTCCCCTTCTCAACAATATACCAATCCTCATTTCTCTTCACAAAACTACATTAATGTTTACAAACCTCTATCATCAACTAAATTTCTTAAGCTTATACCTATGCCTCTTCCATGAGATCTTGACCCTACCCATCCTATGAAATCTTGGTATGATCCCAACAAGTTTTGTTGGTTTCACATTAGCTTGGGTCATTCTCATGAGACCTATAGATAACTTCATAATTTAGATATGTATTTTCTTCTTTTTCCTAATTTTGATCATGATTCCATCATTTTCAAGCATCAAAAAGAATATAAAATTGCTTTTAATTACTATAAATCACATGAAAAAACTCAAGCCTTGAATCAAGTAAATTCTCATTTAGCTATTTATAAAGACCCTCTTTCTAATCATAAAAATATTCAAGACAATCAAAATAAATCCACCCCTTCCACCAATAATGTATAAAGTCTTGTTAAACCCACTTCTGAAGAGAATATGGGTATCATGACTAATATGTGAAGGGTGGCTAATTTTATCGATTCTCAACCTATCTACATTCCATCTCAAACATATCATGTTATCCAAGATTCTTTTCCAACTCATTTAAATGAGTTTTGTCAAGATGACCTTCTTACTTTTGATGATTTAATTTCCTATTCTCCATTGGATAGCACTTTACATTATATTTTACCACTCTTCCATCATCTTCCAATACTAATGATAATAACATTTTTACTAACACTTCTTCCAATTCTCTAAATCAACTTGAAATAACTACTTCATCATCTCAACATGATTTTCAACCTTATCCCAAACCTTCTCATTATTATCAACATAAATTTCAATGCACTTCATATTTTTCTTCTAAAAACCTTCCTAACCATTATGCACCTATATCTAACATCATTCTTATGGGTTATTAGTGGTATCCTATAGTTGAGCTCATCAATCTCCCATTCCAAATTCCATTTCTTGAGCTTATGAGGACTTATATAAATCATAAAAACCATCTTATGAAATGGTTATTTAAAATGAATGTCGCTTGTCCTCCCTTAACAAGATGGGAGGTAGCTTTATTTGGATATGAAGATAGTATATTACAATAATGTGAAGAGATGTCTACCAACTTTGACAAAACTAGAGACACTTATCTTTCTTTAAAATTTCCCATAGC
This sequence comes from Torreya grandis, assembly GCA_037957365.1. Lineage (NCBI taxonomy): Eukaryota > Viridiplantae > Streptophyta > Pinopsida > Cupressales > Taxaceae > Torreya > Torreya grandis. The sequence goes on from JARHVA010008160.1 coordinate 509,851, forward strand.
CTATATGATTCTTGATAAGATATGTCTTTTTTAATATGATCCTCCCTTATTTATTAATGTTCAAATAGGTGATATCCAAGTTAAGCATGGATTAATTGATGAGGGTTATGGTATGTGTGTTGTTTCTCTTTATTTCATTAAGAATCTTAGGTATTCATAATGCAAACTCAAGTCTACACACAACACTTACCAAGGATATGATATAAGGTAAATGCCTCCTCTAGGTTGTGTGTGGCTTCCCATTACTATCCTACCTATCATTGTTCACATGAAGGTAATGATATTTAACTTTCCCCTTTCTTATAACATCTTGATTGGTAGGGCATGAACTCACTACATGAGAGTTATTACTTCTTCCACCTACCAATGTGTTAAATTTACTCATAATGGATCCATTTATAGGATTCAAGGTGACACTACCCTTGGAATTTTAAACAACTCCAAGATCATGGTGTCTTTAAGATTTCTAGTCTTGAGATTTTGCCAATAATTCCATTTTATGAGTCTCAACATCTTAACTTTCCCATTAATTAAGCCCAAGATTATAATGGGCATCTTAATCTCATTGGTAACATTCCTCCTAACCTCTTAGATTCTAATGATGATGAGCCCAATGAGATTAACTTAAAGATCAAAACTTTTGATCTCTCACCTCATCTCAGCTCACAACTTCCTATTTCCTTACAACCTCGCTCTCACAAGCCTCCTTATGATGACATTCCTGTAGTCATGTCCAATACTAGGCATTTTATTCACCATATTTCATCAGATGATAATGTCATCCCTACTTGAATCATTGACCTTCACACCTTGGATTATAATCATGGTTATTCCTTAGATGATCCATTATTATGCAATATTGTAAAATCCCATAATTTTGAGATTTTCCATTATTATTATTCTTTACTTGAGTCTTTTCATGCATCTCATAATTTTCCTTCACTTATATTTCCCATTTTTTGTATTTTTTCCCTTTATCAAAGGGTAGAGATGGCATCGACAATTCTAGTTTTTGAGGATCCAAGTAGGACTATGCTCATGGATCATGTTATGACTAGGCCATACCATTTTTCTAGGTACCCTAACCCTCATTTTTCATTTACCCTTGAGTTTAGTGTGACTCTCCTTAGACACTTTATAGATCATGCTCCTCCTTTAATAGAGCTTGATATAGACAAGCCTATTTTTTCTCCTATTATTGCTGAGCTTACCCCTATTTCTAATTTCATTTATCTTTCCATTGAGCCTAGTTCTATTCCTTCCTCGCCATCACCCTCCCTTGGTGAAGGTTTTCTTCCCTTTCCTAAGATGGCTGCTCTACCCACCAAATGGGTTGATGAGTGTTCTCCAACTTCTTCCACTCTTGTTACACCTCCTTATGTAAGTGTTTTTACTAAAACCACTCACAAGCATATCTATTGATATCATGGGATAGATAATCATTCTTCCACCCATTGTCACAAGTTACAATAATATATTGATACGTTGTGTCCTTCCCCATCATCAGGTAGATCCATACCTCCCTCAAAGGTAATTCTTGAATATATACCAAAGTATGGTGAGGTGTATTTTCTATGACATCTATGTAGCACCCATCATACCGATCATTTCCACATCCTTTAACTACATCTTAAGGATCACCTTATATCCATTCTTGGACTTTATACCACTCCTCCCATAGGTTATTACCACAAGACGGTTCTTCCTTCTCTTATGGCTCCACCTCTAGTGGTTCCTTCACCTCTTGTGGTCCCTTTACCACCATTTGTGCCTTCACACATGATTCTTTCACTTTTGGACATTCCCTCACCCATGGATCCTTCTCTATAGGTGATTATTACATCTATTGTAAATCCTACTCTCATGCATTCTCTTAAAAGTCCCTTGCCTAATCTCCCTCCTCAACATGATCCTTCTAACATTCTAACTTTTTCTTTGGAGGATATTAGAAGAGAAGTATTTTCCTAGTATTCATTAAAGATTGATAAAACATTAGCAATAGTTCATATCCAGCTTCATAGAAATTTATCTAATGTCTTAGATAATGTGTGTGGATAGATTTATCAGTATTTATGAGCACATTCATGGTGATTTCATATTCACATTTGGGTTGGATGTGTGCTCTAATATTATTTTTATCTATTTATTATATCATTTGACACTATGTCAAATTTTTCCTTATCATATATGGTGATCTTACTTGTTATACTATATCTTTCTTATCTTATCATTTATATATTACACATATATTTCTCTTTCTTTATCATTTCTTTATCTCTTTTACTTGACTTTTTATTAAAACTCTTTTCTTTCCTCTTCATCATTGTTTTCTTTCTTATCTCCATTTTTCATGGTTAATTATCATTATGGCTTAGTTATACAAACCATGCTCCCTTTGGTCATTGTCTCCCTTTTACCATGTGATCAGTTAGCAAACAATCCTACTCATTACTACCTCCTTACATCGATCCAATTTTTGGATATCCTTTTTCCCTTCTTTTTTATACAAACTAAGCATATTCACAATTGAGACTTGAGATCACATGCTAGTTCATTGTCAAGCCTAAGTGTCCTAGTTAATCTTTGTCTTGGTTACTTATATTCCTTTAGCCTTAGCCTATAGCTCATTCATGTATATCACTACATCTCTCATGATTTTTCATTCCAAGTTTGTAAGGAGGAGGAATATTTAAAATCCATAAAAAATTAAAATCAAAATCATTTAAATAAAAGGCAATGATAAAAAAGGCAAAATTATTATTAAAAGTCTAATCACACTAAAAGACATGATTCAAAACACATCTTCTTCTTCTTCTAGTTGAATCTCAAACTCCATGGGTGGCTTCATGGTATATCCTAGGTCCTTTGGGGTGTGGTAGACTAGTAGATTAGAAGAGGAGAATAAAAAAAATCTTTTAGTGCTACCTACTTTCTCACATAAGTACCCAGTCTTCATAGTAGACAAATGACTCTATAAGGGGTCCTCAAGAATGGGTAACATGTCATGGGAAGGTAGGTCTATTTCTATTTTCTTGTACCAATCTAAATTCATGATTTTATCTTAGTATCATGCTTATTTTCCTACAAAGATATGTGTCTATAGCAAATATGTTTCCTTTGGACATTGATGGTCACTAGTCACCTAATGTCTTCTCATGTCCTTAGTATTCCTCTTGCCTCCTAAGGTCTTCTCATAAGATTCCTATGTCTTGATTTTTATATTCCTTCATTCCCTATATCCCTCATATTTCCTTTTGAAAAATATTATTTTATCTGTTGATCACTCCCCTTAGGATTTCATCTATGAATTACTTTTTGAGACCATGGATAGGACCTGACTATCCTCAAAAATACCATCTTTTCCTTATTATTACCCACATCCTTGATTACCTATTTTTTCATGTTTATTCCACCCTAATGGTGATATCTTTTTTAGTTGATTTTTAAGACCATGGATAGGATCTGACATTCCACACAAAATTTTACAGTACCTAAGTCACAATCCAAAATTACATGTGTCAAATATGAGATAATATTTGATTGATTATGAAGTTACACATTATTGACATGATTCCTAGATTGATTTAGTGTGTTTTATGCTTACTTTATTTCTATTTCATATTTTTCTCTTCTTATTTTCCAAGTGCATGTAAAAATAAGATAATTTCTTGAATTTTTAATACTTCCTACCTTGAATTAGTGTGATAAATTTAAGACCAATATTTTATGAATTTTATGTTTCTTTTATACTTCCCATCATGATTTAGTATAATTTATTAACTTAATTTATTTTTTTATACCATTTGTGCCCTTTCACATAACTTCCATTTTATTACATTGCTGACATACTTCCCAATGTTAATTAGTATGATTTTACTTATTTTAATTTGGTGCAAAAATATTTTACTTTGGTTTAAAAACAAATCCCTTTTTACCATCTTGTTTTACCATTTCTTGGATATTTATACTTAGTCATTTCTTGTTATTACACATTTTCCAACTTGAAATATTGTTTATTATATTTTCTTAATTGATTATATTTTCTTAAGTCCTTTTTCCTTGTTTCTTTTTAGCTATGCATGTGTCTTACATAATACTAGAAAAGAAACCGCATCTCATATATTTACCATATCATATACAACAAAGTTAAAATACATCTGATATAATGAAATATATCCAAGGCATCCATAGCCAAAACCATAATAAAAAAAACATAATAAACCATAATGACAACATATAAAACCAATAATAATATGCCAAAATGATCCGTATATATCTCATGAATTTGATATAACAAATACAACCACATGTAATGCTCCAACTCTATGGTTGGGGTCCATCCTATCTATATCATGACCTATCCATGATTCCTACTAGGAACTTAATCTATATATTCTAAATAGTACATTACAAAGAGGCCATTTAGGATCTCAATCCCTTTACCTATCCCTGTAGGTGCATTACTTGCACCTATGATTATGTTAGTTGGGTCTAGGTATCTATCATCTACATCATTATGGCCAGATGCATAGCTCTCTCCTTAGCCATGGCCTACCATGCTTGTATCTCACCTACACCAATCTATACTAATGGATGCATCCTCTCTCTATACCCATATTTATCTCATTACCTCCCCAACTAGTCTAAACTAGCTCATCTGATATAGGGTAAATGGTATGATGGGGTCCTCTAATACAGTTGGATCATATGGCTATTATATGGGGGTCCCTCATGAGGGGAGAACTCCATGACATCACACCAAATTGATATTATATCACTATTATAAATCAAAATATCTATCTTAGCTTTGAAATAAAAACTTAAATCAATAATTTAACCATCTTTTCTTACCTATATGTGTCTCAGCTAATATGGTCTCACCATCTACATGACCACCTAACATAGTATTCCCATTTACATGAACTATTAGTACCTCCTCTATAGGCCACATCCTTAGCTCAAATCCCTTTGTCATGGCTTACATCTATCTCAACCTATGCCTGAGTGGTCTCTCTATCATCCATCCATCCTCTAAGTCATCTATTGGCTTGTTAGGGATGACATTGATCTATGATATCTCCTACTAACTTCATCATCATCATGTCCTTAGTGATTTTATTTCCTCCCACTATGGATCTAGTAGTGGTATATCTGGTATCTCTACCTCCACCTCCCTATCCTCCTACTTTGCTCCCTATCATGCTCAACTAGTCCATGGTCACTCATGACATGGTCTGAGTGTTAATCTCATTATAAGTGGTCTTAGTCCTCTCCTCCCCCATGGCTCTATCACATTTTCATCCCACTACTTAAGTATCAGTATCAGTGATATTGGATGAGGTAGGCTCATCTATCTTGGCACCCATGCCACTAGATATACCTCTCTCCACCATGTGTATTATCTAACCACCTTTGTCCTTATTGTTGCTAGTGAAACTATGTGCCAACTTTCCCATGTAGTCACTATGTTTTCATATGGATACCACACTATGTCTATGTGGATCAATGAATGTAGCACTAGAACATGGGGCATGGTCCATGCTACCAAATCCTCTCTCCATATCTACACTTGAGGCAACCTATCATCAACTGCATAGGGCAACCTATCATACATCCAAGTTATTAACAATATGACTAGTCACATGGCCTTCTACCCTCTGACCAACATCTCATATAGATCATATATGAGATGGATCCAAATGACAAATCTGAGGTCATATATAACTCACTCTTCTAACATCATCCTGCTCAAGGCTATCATAGATAGTGGTACCTTGCCATCCAACTTGTGACATAACACCTAATGTGTCACAAGCCCTATCATAAATTTTTAGATATCCATAATTTATTATGTATATACATCATCCATATTGACATTTCATCCTCCCAAAATCATCTTTGATCCTATAGCCCACATAGCTAAGGCTCTCCTCTCTTTTATGTTATCTAGTATCCCTTTGTTCATTAGTGCTCCTATTATGGGTAACCCGAGTATGGCATGGACATCCTATAGTGTGATGTCCACCTATATCACATCTCTACCCACATCCCATCTCAAGGTGTTAGTCAATCATTCCTAATAATTAAGGAACATGATTAATAGATCAACACTCATGGGGATCTTGCACATATCAGCTATGTCTCCTATACCTATGGATAATAGTCTAGCCCTATCTCCATATGATAGTTTATCCATTAAAAATAGTAACCAAGACACATCCACCAATCTCTAGAGCCTCCATCATCTATTCAACTAAGAAAAAATAAAGGATGTATCAGTTCCTTCATGTCATGTATAGTCACAATATTTTTTTTCCATTTTTAAATGAAAATAAGACTAATTACTTTTAAACTTATTAATTTTTATTAATTTTACACTATTACTAGAATACTTAGTCATTTTACCTTTTGTTTTTCATTTTGATCCATTATATCCCTCTTTCGGCCTTCTACACACTTTTCTATGTTTATTTTGATTCCTTGGTCAAACTAGTCTAACCAAAATTTCCCTATTTTTGCCCTAGTTGACTCTAAAATCTTAGTCAAATCTCTTGTTTTCCCCTTCCTAATGTTGTGTTATCATTATATACATTTTTAATTCATTTTAAAACTATATTAGGTTGGTATCCTATAGAATGTATAGGGTTGACCGATACCTACTGAGTTAGCACTATGGATTTTGCCTAGTTTTAACCTACTAGGTCAACTTGGTCAACCCAATTCATTTTGAATGTTGACCCCTTGCATTTTCCTAAAAGAGTTATTTGTTCCTAATTTATTACTAATTCCTCTAAAAACATTGCATGTATTACTATTTTTTACCTCTATAATCTAATTTTGTCTTATTATGACATCTAGAAATGCTTAAAATTCAAAATTACTAAAAAACACCTAATTCACTACAAATTTCAAAAATTGGTTTGAGATTCATAGTTGCATACTTATAGTGTACCCTTAACTTCCTCTAGGCATGCCTCTTGTTTAGCTTGTCATCTTCTCACTATCCTAGCTTGTTTGATCTCTAGATCTCTTTTTTCTTTCTTTCACAAGTCAAAATAACAAATGAATTATCTTTTCCCCTATTTAAAAACACCTTTTCAAAATTTAAATTCTTTAATTATTTTCCTATAGATTCCTTGCTTTGTCTATATCTTTGATTTTACTCATCCATTTTCAAAACCATAAATTGGGTCAAATTCGTGATGACAGTGATTATTTTCCACTATCATATGCCTATTTTCCAATAATCTTGATTTTTGACTATTTTTTGCACTAAATTCTATAGGTTCACCTAGTGTTCTTTGCATTAAATGCCTTCACTTTCTCTTGAAGTCTACATCTTTATCTACAACACTAAGGTAAGTAAATGTATGTGTTTTTCAATTCTATCCTTTCATTTATCTTATTTGATGATTACTACACTTTACTTAGTATTAGTGTTGTGTCTTATCATGTTCTATTTCTTGAATCACCATTTCATGTTACACTTACATGAAACGTGATGAGATTTTAGTGGGGTATATGTATAAACATAATATTTTCAAAAAATAATTTATTACTAAAACTTTTTATCTTTTTGGAACATGTCAAGTCTCAATCTCTCTGAGTGCATACCTTAAGGGGTGTACCAGGAAAGGGGTGGGTAGACCATTGGTGCTTCATAAGATTATTGTCCATTTTTCTACTTGCCATATACACACTCATCTCCTAAAAATATTAACCTTAATCTTATTATTCTCATCCTTACCCATTCCAGTCATTTTTATCTTTCCATCCTTCTTTTCTTGCCTTAATTCCTTTTTAGACTATCAACTTTACTACGTCAACCAAAGTTGACCCTATACACTTTAGGGGTATTTTTCACTTTTTGGGTTGTTAGTCTTGCAGCCAACCTAGCTTAGACCTAGTGAATTTTCCCTAAAAACATATAGGGTCAACCAAGGTTGACCCTTTATAACCAACATTTTGGTAGGATTTAGGGTAATATCTACCTATATAGACAAGTTCATTTTCAACCATTTGTAAGAAGAGAAGCGAAGAAGAATAAGTACAAACAAACATCTACTTATTGACCATTTTACTTAAATAATAAATCTTAGGGTTCCATATTTTCTTTGGAGATATGAATCTTGTATTTTGGATAAGTATTTTGAATACATAGATAGGTTGTATATCCTAGATCTAATTTTGTCTTTGTTATCCTTACATACTAGAATAATCTCTTATAAAGCACCTTGGCAAAGGGAGAGATTGAGGCTTAGTAGGTTCATCTTCAAAGGTAAGTATTCCTAGCTTTATTTCTTCTTTGTAAGAGTAGATATATGATCCATTTGTAATTTTTGATTCCATGCATTAGGATTTCGTATACATTGATGTGAGTATATGTCTTCTATGCATGTTTGTTTTAGTTATTTGTTTTTTTTCTAACCCCCACTTTGTTCAAAAAGATTTGGTGTGCAATAAATTATATTTACTTTATTAATTGTTAGAATAAGTGAATATTAAACCTTAGGACTCTTTTAGGGTTGATGCATGATTGTGTTGGACTATAGGCTTTGGAACTCTACCTTACATGGTGTATTATGACAAGTGATCCCCTAATCAGGTCTAAAAGATCTCTATATTGGTTATGCTCCCACTTAACAAATGTATTCTCAATCGGAAGTGTTGGTATGATTTATCTTCTCTGAGCTATGATTGATTTATAGACATGATGAATTTCTGATTGCATATACCATCGTCATTGAGATTATTTCTATAGACCCATTTTTTACCTATCACATTCTTGTTTTAGGGTATTGGAACTAACTAGCAAGTTTTGTTATTTTCAATTTGGATTAGTTCTCCTTCCATGGATTTTATCCAATTCTCATCCTTGCTAGCTTTAACATATCTTTTAGGCTCCATTTTAGACATTAGAGTGAAACTTACTTGCTCCTTGTTCATTACAACTTTTATCCTTGTCTAAACTCCATTCTTACTTCCAATTTTTTTCTCTTTAGGATGATCCTTTTTAACAAATCTTGGAAGTGATTTTTCATTCATTTCCTCATCCTCTTCATTGTCTACTTCTTCAATATCAATTTCCTTATTAGGTTCAACGTGTTTTAATCTTTATTCAACCTTGACATTGATGCTCTCTAAAATATTGTGCATCCTTTTAGTATAACAAATGTAGGATTTTATTTGAGTGGAATAACCAATAAATATTCCTTCATTACATCTTAATTCAAATCTTCTCAATTTTTCCCCTTTTCTCCTAATGTATAATTTTCTTACAAACACTCTAAATTACTTAATAGAGGTAGGATTTCCATACCATATCTCATAGGTATTTTTGTCAATTTTTACCCTTAAATTAACACTATCCAAAATGTATACTACTATTTGGATTACTTATCTCCAGTATCCATCAGTAAAACATGGCTTCTTTTAGCATTGTTCTGGCCATCTCCTTGATTGTCCTATTCTTTTTCTCAACAAATCCATTCTATTTTGGAGTCCTTTTTGTAGAGTAATTAATTTTGATCTCATACTTCTCAAAATACTCTATGAACTCATTTAAGGTGAATTCTCCACCTTTATCAGATCTTAAGCATTTGATTTATTATCAAATCTAATTCTCCACCATGGCCATAAAGATCCTGAATATCTTATATGCCTATGAATTATTATTCAAAAAGGTTACCCATGTCATTCTTGAGTAATCATATATAAATAACATGAATTATCTCTTTCCTTTATATCCTCTTGTCTTAGTAGGACAACAAAGATTATTATGAACTAATTCTAGAGGATTTGTTGTTACATACTCCTTTGTCTAAATTTTGACCCTTGTTTGTTTTCCTAGTTGACATTATTTGAAAGTAGTGTTTTTAGGTTTGGCTATCTTAGACATGCATCTAAAATACTTATTTGTGCTTACTTTGACTAGGTTATCAAAGTTAACATGACGCATTCTTCTATGGCATAACCAACTCTCATCAATATTTCTTATCAGACAGCTATTACCATTTATTTCAACAAGATTATATATATCACTTTCAATACTTTTCCCTTCTAAAACTAATCTTATATGTCTCTTTAACTTGTATCCATCTACATCAAATGTGATCTTATATCCATTATCGAACATTTTTCTAACACTCAACATATTATGCTTCAATTCTTCAACATAAAGGACATCATGTGTAGGAAGTTTTCCATCTATGTTCAAAGTTCCTTTACCTCTGATATTTACTATAGTTTTGTCTCCCAAAATGATAGATCCTTCCTCGTATTTATTCAATTTTATGAACTTTCTCTTATCACCAGTCATATGTTTTGAACCACCACTATATATCACCCACAAATTTAGCTCCTTAGCATGGAGTGCAGTTTGAGCAATCATCGATTGATTTTTCACTTTCTAAACTTCCTTGGGATTCTTATATGGATTATTTTTAGAAATGTGTGAACCTTTGTTCATATTGGGGAGGCATGCCTTTCTTTACACTTTGTACTTTTGATCTTACAAAGCTAGTTCTACATTGTTTATCTATGTGACCAAATTTATTACAATTATAACATATTACATGTGTATCTAAAAAAGGATCAAACGAATTCATACCTACAAAATTTGTTTTCCTTTTAGGTACAACTCTAAAATCAATATCCCTATGATCAAACTGATTATAGATATAACAATAACCAAAGAAATAAGAGGAATAACTAGTCATAGCATGTTTTTGTGCTAGTCGAGGAGGTCTTCTTAAGATTTAATTATTAAAGTCTCTCACCTTTATGTAACCATTTTAATCTACCTTTACCTTCTTCTTTTATTTAAGATTTTTTTCTCCTTTATCTTCCTTCACATTAGTTGTGTTTGAGTCTGTCTTTTTATCCTTGAAAATTTTCTCTTTCTTTCTTGCTAATCTTCCTTATGCTTTGAAGTTATCATATAGGTTATGAAATGTACTAGTTTTGGAACATTTTCCTTTTTCATAACTGAGACTAGATCTCTCTTTTAAAGGATTTTGAGAGTTGATAAATTCATCAAGAATTTTTGATCCTCCTATCAACTTTAGACTATTTCCTAGTTATCCTTTAGCTTTCTCAAACTCTTTTCTTAAAGCCACTATCTCTACTTCTAACTTCATACACTCATCAAATTTAGATTATAGTTCAAGTTTTACTACATATTCTATTATGTTAGCCTCATCAACTTGTGTCTTTAGGCTCACTATCATCTGAATCATATTTCTCAAGAATTTTGGACATTTTCTCAATTTCCTTTTGTCCAATCTTTTTTTTGTTTTGAGCTCTCCTTTCTCAGCTTATCTATTTACTCTAAAGCATAGATGATCTCACACTCTAGATCCACTTCTCCTTTTTATTATTCATTTGAGTCTTCAAATTATTATTGATCCATATAATTTGATTCTATTGTCATTAATATGACTTCATTTTCCTCAGCCACAAAAGCTTAGTCATGATCATCATTATAACTATCACTATCATCCATTGAAACACTATCTTATTTTGTGTGTAAGATTTTATTGTGTTTGAAGAAGTTATTCTTCTTGAGATAGTAGGGTTTCACATTTTTGTTAATCTCTAATATCTCAGAGTTATCCTTTTTATTGCGAGGGCATTTAGTATTATAATGTACTACTTTACCATAGTTAAATCATTTAAAGGGTAACTTGCCTTTATACTTTCTAGATCCTCTCTTTAATCTTTTGACAAAGTTGTCTTCTTCTTCATGAGTTTCTTCAGATTTGAATGTAGGTTATTCTACCTTTATCCATTTAGATTCTTTGAATGCAAATTCTCTCTTTAATGTGTCTTCTCCCATTCTCATTTCATAAGTAGGTGAAGGTTCTATGCAACTCATCAACAATGAGTTCATCCATATATCTTGCTTCCACTATTGAAAATATTTTTGAATCATACCTTGATGGTAGAGATATTAGGGCCTTATTGATAGTGATTGATTCTTTCATATCTTCTCAAAGGCCTTTGATTGCATTGATTATTTTATCCACTCTGAGGAGATAGTCTATAATTTTCTCTTCCTCATTAATTTTAAGAATTTCAAACTTGCCTTTGTAAGTTTGTAGCTTAGACTACTTTACCTTATCATCTCCTTCATAGATGTTCTTCAATTTTTTCCATATATCTTATGTATTCTGACAATGCATCACTTTCAAAAACTCTTAATTGGATAATCCACATAGAGTAGCATTCTTGGCCTTAGCCTTACTCTCATATGCTTTCTCAGAAGCTTGATCAGTAGGAATTGTAGCAGGGGCTATATATCTATTTACCATTGAAATCCATACATCAAGCCCTAATGAGGATAAATAAGCTTCCATTTTTATGCTCTAAAATGGATAGTTTGATCCATCAAAGAGAGGTTCTTTGTTTGATGATGATACTTATTGAATATCCATTTGTGTTCATCATTCTAGGATCTACCTAAGCTAACTAAGCTTATTATAAGGAACTTGGGCTCTAATACCAATTATTGGAACACAACTAGATACTGAGAGGGGTTGAATTGGTATATCAACTAAAACTAGTCCTTTAAATAATTTTAATGAAGATTAAAAGATATATGTAGATCAAATCAAATATGTAGAGATAACACACAAATACACATGAAACCAAATTTTATATGTTGAAAACCCATTTGGAAAAACCATGGTGAGAATAGCTTCTAGAATATACTATTCTAATCCAACCTCATAGTCAAAACCTCATTAGTTACACATTGAAGGCTACCAACTCTAAGGAGACACCAATCCCATGATTTAAGAGCTTAAACTCTAAGGAATCATCTAATCCATAATTTGAGTACCCGCTAAGCTTATTTGATGGAACCAACCTATCAAATTCTTCTATGGAGTTACAACTCCAAATTAAAACATATATTCATAAATGAATTGAATCCTTTTGTTATCTATTACATGTCTGATATTTAACTATTCATGCTCTACACATTATCTATTTTTACCTTTATTCTCTATACCCCTATATCTCTATGTGTATATGTATCTATATTTGACACACTTCATCTCTCTCTCTCTCACTCTACTCCTCCATGTCTCTATTTTTATTTGACACAATTTGAATAGCTCTAGCAAAAGTTTTTTGTATCTTAAATGATATATATATATATATATATATATATATATATATATATATATATATATATATATATATATATATATATATATATATATATATATATATATATATAAAATATGCATTTTATCTAGGTCTTCATATCTTCTATGTGTTCACACTTGGGCTGTAACACATCACTCTCTATTTTGTACCTAGTTCATTATCTCTTGAACTGTAAGTTTCTTGTGTCTAGAATTCATGCATCACCATGATAATTCTTGGTCTCATTACTATCTATAGAATTTATTGGACTCTAGTTCTGATGCACATGCACATTTATATAGATTTGATCACTTACATCAATTAATCTAATTATTTGTGTCATGATTCATGGCTTACTTGCATTTTCTTGCATGTTCCTACATCTAACTATTAGACTGATCATATATTTAAATATTGATCATTTATATTACATTTGGTACCACAATATGATGGTATTTATTTAAATGTATCAGTTTTAAAACATGTATGTATGATTGATCTTTGATAGGCTCACTCTATCCATTGGATCTCTAAATATACATAATCTTTACTTATATCTAGATGTTAAACATTAAGATCTTTATACCACTGAGTCTGTTCATTCCATTGGATCTCCTTTTCATGATAATCCACTCACCATCATACCTTTTGACAAGCTTGATCATTAACTTTGACAATATTATTCCCATTAGGTCTTTATTTGACAAGCTCTATGAATGTGACACTTGTCACCAATGCATTTATTCAAAGGACCTTTTGACATCTTAAATTTACTATATATTTTTGGATTTTTAGTGTATGTTTAAACACTATATATTGATCAAGATGGGACAAATATAAATTATAATAATTAGGAAATATAAATTCCTTTGATCACTTCTCAAGTTGGTAATTACTATGTCAAAGCGGCCAGTTTTATAATGATGACAAAGGCTTAAGTAATTACTTAAGCTATCAGGTCTTGCCTATATCTAGTCAACATCAAAATAGAAAATCCTATTAATTCCATGAATTAAACCCTTAGGTTTTAACTAAGAAACTCTATTTTGTTTGAGATCAAAGATAATTCAATTTTGAGATCATTCCTTCTCATTTGAACCTATAGACCATATACCTAGAATGCTCATGAAAAACCCATAATAGATCTTCTATCTATTTCTTTTACAAATTCCTGTAAATGATCTCTACAAAATCATGACAAATTTTCATGACCTTGTGCAATTTTTGACTATGGAGACCATTTCACTATGTCTGGAAGGCTAACTATACACATGCATAACTCTTATTATGCTTAGTCACATGACCTACAATTTACTAAATAAGATCCTCTTACATATGAAATTCCATCCATATATTAAATTTCTCCTAAATCCTTCATATGTGCAAGATATGGCATCATCAAATTGCATACTTATCTTTATCTTGTAACTTACAAATTTGACCATGCTGGAAAACACTATCAAAATATCCTAGATCCATACTTTTCTCAAGCATATCTTTTATCATGCTATGCCACATGACTTGAGTTTTAGCATGTAGAAACTAGGAATAAAAATGAACAAACCCATATGATTATTTTTTACTCAAACCTATATATGTGATAATGCTAACCTCATCAATATGCTTACTTGGCTCTATTTATTCCTTTTGCAAATTTGGCAAAGTATAAAAACTCAGTGATTTTTATCTGAGTAGCCAACTTTTCATCCCCATATCTTCTACCATGATTCAATGAATGGATTCAAATATGGTACATAATAACTAGGGACTAATGTGATCATAACCATATGACTAGTGACCCCAGACTCATCCACATGTGGTAATGGTGATGTAATCAAAATGCCTTCTTAGATCTTCCTTTCATAGACCCAAAATTTCTAGATGATCAATATGATGAACTAGATAAATTCTAATCATGCACATAAGCATTCCAATCATCCTAGACCTTTAGTGGGATCCTTTGCATATCTTCTAATCACCATATTTAGTCTTAAACATTAATGGCATGCTCATAATGTCCCTTTTTACATCAATGAACATCATATTTATAACAATATAATGGGGTTCTCTTGAGATACACAAAGCTAAAGAAAATAAGAATAATTCTTCAAGAATTCCATGATGGCCCTTCAGGAGTCCATTATTTGCCTAAAAAGACTACTATGAAAATCATATGAGATAGCTATTATTGGTCAAATTTGTTCAAATATGCACATGCATATGTATAAAATTATAGAAAATGAACCTTCTTCATAGGAAAACAAAGACTTATAGCCTTACCACTGTGCTTAATTCAAGATGATCAACCCTTCATATAGTGGTGCCTAGATTTCATAGGCATGGTTAACCCACCATCAATAAATGGGAATAAGTGGATTCTCATAACCATTTAATATTTCATGAGGTGGATAGAAGTGATTAAATTCAAGGAGGATAAAGAGACATCCATCCTCAACTTCTATGAAGGTATTATAATGAGATTTGGCATCCCCTCTATGATTATCTTTTATAATGCACTAGCCTTCCTTGGAACTAAGATAAATGAATGGGCCATCAAGCATAGTATATATCTATTTATCTCATCAAATTATTATCCTTAGGGTAATGACCTAGCTAATTCCACCAATAAAAACCTAGTGTACATCATAAAATGGACATGAGATTATAATCAATGAGCTTGGCACACTAATCTTAGAGCCACTCTTTAGGCTGATTAGATCATGCCCAAGAGTGTTGGTAAATTTGACTTTCATGATAGTTTATGGATGAAAAGATATATTACCAACATCCCTTGAGTTTCCTTCATTGGAACTCATGCATTAGTTATAGATGATTGAAAATGATCCCCTCATAATAAAATTATATCATCTAATAGAACTCAAGGAAACTAGAGTACAAGCCACACATACTATGGAGCTTCAGTAGGTGAAAACAAAAAGGATATTTGACAAGAAAATTCATGCTAAGAGTTTCTAATAGGGAGACTTATTACTTAAATGGAATGCATATAGAGATAATGATGAAAGTCATACTAAGTTTGATGTAATATAGAGTGGTCCATATGCCATAACTAGCTACAAGCCATCTAACACCTTCTAACTTGCCATAATGAATGGAGAGCAGTTGCCTATCCCAGTCAATGTGATTCATATCAATCAATATCTCCATTAATATTTGTATATAGTTTATAAATAAGTATACACTTTTACTTTCCTAAGGTGCGTCATGTGCCTTATTTTATAATAGTTTTAATTCCTCTAAGAACTTGTACATAGTGTTTTCTTAGCTTAGGTCTTTTCCTCTAAGTACCTTTTACTGTAGTTATTTTTTGTCAATTGAGTCTCAATTCATTCTAAATCCAAAAATTTAATAATTAGTGCATTGATATAATAAAGGAATCAAAATTCCCAAAGACTCCATTCCCAATGGATCACTCAAAGTCTACTAGGTTCTTGATTAGTAGGAAAACAACCCATAGAGGTCACTAGAGGTTTTGAATTTATAAATCACCCCTTGATCTGCACAAGGCCTCCCAAGGCTTATAGAAGATTCACACACTTATGATATCCTAGACATTTCAAGCATAAATTTCATAGATGTTTCCTATCTACACCCAAACCCAAAATAAAGATGTATATCTATGTAGAAAATTAGTGAGGATTCACACTTGAATAAATTTGTCAATGCACATCTATGTATAAGACTCTAAAACATATGATTTTAAAGGTGAAAAAACTCTATAATGTAATTCCCCAAGTTTTTAATGGTTTAGTAAAGGAAGAGCACATGAGGCAAATATGAATAATGTAGACACACTTAGGATTTTTTATCTTTATATTTACCCTTATTCAAGGCCTTATTTGCACCTAGCCAACATAGTTTTGTACCCATGCACAAGATCATACATCCACACCCTTGAAATATGAAGTGTCCAACCCTCTTTCTACCTCTACCACGTGATAGCCCATTACTTGTTTAAAATAAATAAATTCTTAGTTACCCTAGGAGAAGTGCCATCTATCCACATAGAAATCTAGTGTTCATCCAAGGCTTGCCCCTTTTGGTAGAATTTTAAGTAGCACAATTGTTTGATAAAAAAGGGAAAGGAGGAACCACCAAATAGGCATAACAAATAATTGGTATCTACATGTCACAACTATGTTTATTCCATCCAAAAATCCAAAATGATTCCTCTGAAGGCCCATCAAGGTGACACATGTCACCCCTATAATACCACACCTAAGATATATTTTAGAGTACCATGTGCCAAGGGGCAGTAAGATATAAAGAAGGTCATTAGGTAAACTAAGGGAAACTAAAGATGCTATCAGATTGATTAAATATCAAAGCAGGAACTTGACATCAAGATGTGTATGCATACCACCCTCTAACTCTATTAGGGAAATATTATATTTCCCTATGCATGTGTAACTAGAAGTGATCCTACTACCAACCCCTAGATCCAATCATTGGATAGACTTAAATAAGCATGGTTGTAGTACTAAACAAGAATTTAAAGCTATGCTCACCACCTCAAATGTCACTTTTATTGTAAAACATGCTTGTTCTTTATAAAATCTTGGTCTTTCACTTCTAAAAGAGTCAACACATTTTTAGTAGCCTTACACTGCTAGAATTTATCCTCCATGAGAACTTGTATTGGATAAATATTGTAGATCAATGAGAATTAAGCTCACCTCTTCTTGTTATTCTAATATTCTATGTTATTTGTGTTTGTTGATCCTTAATTATGGGTAATATTCACCACTCTCATCACTATCCATTCCCAACACCTCCACATTGAACTTGAAACTCACTTATAGGTCACATCCTGTATGCACCCAGGTCTATGTTGATGTTACTTGTAGAACATTTTTCATCCCTCTAAATGTTGCACTATGTTCTTGTGCCTCTATGAAAAATACTTATGTATTTAGAAGGGTTTGGTGGAAACTATGTGATATTATCTTATTTTTAGGAGTCTATATGGTGTTTACAATTGTAGGAGCACTCACTCTATTATAGGTGAATCACATTTATATTTTTAACATATTTTACCTTATCCCTCCCTTTTCATCTCAAATATCCTAGGTTTATATCATTGGTAGTTTACCTTTCTTCTCTTTAGGCCTACACATTGGTGTTAAAATAGGTTTACTTAAAATAAAAGGAATCTATCCTACTCTAGAGGCTCATCCCAAAGAGCACAAGGGTTCCACACCTTAGGGATGTTCCCATAATTTTTATGAGATAACAAATGCTCATTCATGTAGTTAGTAGATAATACTTTATCACCTAAAACATTAGAATCTCATACCCTATGCAAGACCTTCATGCTTAGCGCCCCATAGCTAAATACTCCTTTGCATTGTAGAGCATCTGTTGATGCTTAAAATTACACCTGATTCTAATCAACAACAATGGGAAGTTTCAAGCTGTGGGATATTGTGGCTTGAAACAACCTCTAGATTTTAGAGAAGTTGGTCTCTTCTTTTGTATCAAGTGTGGGGGAAAAGGATAGAAAATTAAACAAAAACGCACATGCAGGAAATGAAACCTAACTATGGTGATGTGCCTAAGTGTAATTTTGATCCTAATCTTGAGCATAGTGAGACTATATGTAGGATTCATTTACATTTAAGAGCAAACAAGTTCATGATCAATGTAAAAGATTGAAATAATAGAAACAGAGGCTCACAATAGAGATTTCTTTTGCTGAGATATAAAAAATGTCAACAAGGGCATAGGGTTCAATCTTTTTATAAGAATCTTCCAATCACATAAGAGGCATAGAAACACATACAATTATGTAGAACTTTTGACTAAAGAAAATGAGACTAAAGCAAATGAGATTCCTAATCACAACTCTAGAAAGTCTACAGTATAGACTACTTTTGCAACTGACGCAAATAATATCAACAAAGGCATAGAGTTCAATCTTCTTAATTCTCTTAGCCACATAAAAGGCACAAAGATAGGCACAGTTACATCAACTTTACAACTCAAGAAAATGAGACAAAAGCAAATGATATTACTTAGTCACAAACTCTAGAAAGTCTAAACTTTTTACCCTAATTCTCCTATTCAGAAATTCTCTCTTTCCATCTCTTTTTTTTAACTTGTCTCTCTCCCCTTTTATAGCCTCAAATTTAGAGATAAAATAGCATGGAATTCGGCATCTTCAATGCCTTGGATGCATTCTAGTCTTATCAGAAAGGGCCATGCTGGGGCAGGGCGGCTGCCCTAACTGCAGCATGTCAATTCATGTCTAGTACCTCCTTTCACACCTAAATTTCCTCATTCCATCACCTACTTAACCACGCAAATGTCCATTCTCCTCCACTTATAGGGGACAAATAGATGACCCCTTTTAATGTTTTTAGGCCCCAAAATATCTACTTGGTGAACTGCTCCACCTACCAGAAATAACTCCCACTGAGTTCCCCCTTAGCTCGCTTGTTGAAACAGATACAAAAAACACTCTGTCCTATTGAAACAAAAGAGGAGATTTAGTCAATTCCCTAAAAATATTCTTATTACTTATAAGGCACCATAGAACAACACTTGGCACTTTCTACTTGATTTATCAAAGACATGTGGCTCTTTCTACTTTCCCTTAAGCTATGCTGTAGAATTATTCAGGGCACATATTAGGCTCCTATGGATGGTGACACTTGGCAGCTTTTGTAGACCTTTGAAATAACACCTAAAACCCACCACAATCTTTATTTAACAATGAAGCTTGAAGATGATCTCTCAAAAGTTGACACGTGGTAGCCTTCACTGTTCTTGGGAAGATACGTGGCATCTTCTACTTCTCCTACTAGGAGTATGTGGTGTCTTCCACTGCTTCCAGGGATGGAGTAGAAAGGGGCTCAGAAAGTGACACTTGGTGGCCTCCACTAATTTTTGACATTGAAACAAAATGAAATGATGCATTTCTACCTTCTAAAAAGGTCCTTGACCCCTTTGGTTTTTTTGGACACTCCCTTGAACTGCCTGATGAACCAAAATGGTTCAATGGTTCAATAGTTCGACACTACATGCCATTTATAGATTAATCAAGGTATTAAACCAAAAAATTTGAACCAAGGCATTGAACCCAGGCATTGAACCAACTATATCTCAGATGCTGACACATGGTGACTTTTGATTTCTTCTGAAAAGTAGTCTAGGGCCTTCTACAACTGCCACTTGGCACTTTCCACTTCTTCCTACTACTTAGCTTATTGAAAAACTTTGCTGAAAAATAGAATGAAATGTGGGTGCTGATATGAGATGCAGATGCCGACACATGATGCATTCCACTAAGTTACTATTGGATACATGGCACATTATGTGGCTCTCTTGAAAGTTAAGAAAGGTGCCTCAGACGACTCCACTTGGCCAGAACCCATACTCAGACTATGCCACTTGGCAGCTTCTACTGCCCTTCAACACTTAGATGGGAAATGAATCAAAATAATCAAACCCGTGCTCTATTTCAAAACTTATAGCACCAAAACCAAGGTATGTGGGAATAAAACTATAGTGCACAACTGAGAATTAGAATGTAACGTAGAGTAAAAAATTTTACTCTATAATTACTGGCGACCCCCAGGACTTTTGAGCCTGCTCAAAAAGAAAACTCCACCTTCTGCTAGATCAAAATTATGAAATTTATAGCTTCAAAAGAGCCATTGACATGTGTTTAAAACACTTACTTAAAAATAAAATTGGGAAAACAATGAAAAAACAATGTGAGAAAGGGAAATAATTTAACTATAATACATTAGAGACCCAAGTTAATTGAAATGCTTCAAATAGATTCTATTTATAGGAATCTCTTTAGATTCTCCTTCCATCGATTTTAGCTCAAATGAATTCTTCTACTTGCACATGTGAATTTTATATGGGCCAGTCCATAATGCTTCAATTTGGTATGCTGACCCAGCTTGGCGGCCCTTGCATCCCATTTCAAAACAATTGAGCCTACTTCAAAATTAGGATTCAAAGTTCTTTTATCAAATAGTCCTTAACCATTCCCTGATGCTTAATCAATGAATCATGGGCTATATCCCTCTTTTCTGAAACTTCCAAAAGTTTTGTGAGTCTAACCTACATGGGGCCATTTTCTTCAATTTGAATTTGTTTGATCAGCTGGAGAGCAGGGGTTTCCAAGCTTAGGGGAGTCATAGCAGACTTTCCATATACCAATTCATATGGGGACATTTTGATCACCTACTTAGGCATGATTCTATCAGCCCATAGTGCTAGATTAATCACTTTATGCCACTCTTTGTGATGATCAACCCCTACTCTTTTGATGAGTCTTATCAGGTTCTTGTTGGTTGATTCTACTAGACCATTACCTTGAGAGTAATAGTTAGATGAAGTTTTCAGATATATTACATGTTTCAAGGCAAATATAGATACTTTAGAGCCCAATAAGGCTTTAGCATTATTTTAAATTATGGTGCGAGGAGCCTTAAAGTGAGTAGTGATACTCCCTAGAAAATCTAGGATCACATTCTCTGTTGCTTCCTTAAGTGGGACTGCCTTGGTCCATCTAGTGAAATAGTCTGTGGTAGTTAATATCCATTTGTGACCCATACTGGACATTGGATTTATCATTCTAATGAATTCAATACCCCATTGAGTAAAAGGTTCATCCACAATTATAGGACTAAGGGGCATGGCTGCATTCCTCCTCATCCACATATAATATTGGCAGGATTGACATTTTTTAACCAGCTGACAACAATCTGCAAATAAAGTAGGCTAGAAATATCCTACCTCACTTATCTTTATGGATATGGTCTTTACAAAAAATGCCCCCCTAGTATTCCATGATGCATTTCATGTAGTATTCTCTTAGCTTTAGCTTGTTCTACACATCTTAATAATTTTCCATAAGAATTTCTTCTAAAAAGGATTTGTTGAATTAAAACAAAATGAACTCCCTGTATCCTATAATATCTCCTCTTATTTTGAGGGAGTTTTCCTAGATAAATCCCATTTTTCATAAAATGAATCCTACTTATGACCTAAGATTCCTGATCAACCTCTTGTATTTTTATCACCATCTCCGTCTCTCCTTCTAAATATGCTTCCTCAGGTAACATATTTTCAAGCTCTTGGGTTATATATTGGCATAGACCCCTACCTCTGACTAGCTTGGTGGGTCTGACCTCTACATCATATTCAAGGATCTTAGTGATCCAATTAGCTCTATTCTTAGTAATTTCTCCCTCCATGATGTATTCCTTGACACTTGGGTGAGCTACAAGTATCAAAATTTTGTTCCCTAATATCATATGCCTGAATTTCTTGAGGGCTTTTACCATGGCATAGGCTTGTCTTTCCACAAAATTGTACTTGGTCTCATAATCCTTGAGAGTTCTTGAGAAAAAGGCTATTGGGTGTTCCCCCTCCAGCCTATCATTCTTTTGAGTCAAGACAATAGAAATACTTGACTCTCCTCCATAAACATACATTACAAAGGGCTTGAAAAAATATAGGTTTTTAAGCACTGGGGCTACTGAGATAGCCTTCTTGACCTCTTCAAAGGCTTGCCTTCCTTTTTTATTCCATTTGAAGACTAGGTCTTTCTTTATCAAGAGTGTCACTAGTCTTACCAAGCCTGCAAAATTAGATATGAATCTACTAACAAAATTGATCTTCCCTACAAAGGACTGAACTACCTTTTTATTTACTGGAAGAGGTAGGTTCATTATAGCTAGGATTATCTTGGGATATATAGAAACTCCTTCTTTAGATACTATATGTCCCAATAATTTGCCCTGAGGTACAACAAAGATGCATTTCTTGGAATTCAATGATATCCCAAAATCTTGACACTTCTTGAAGATAGATTCTAAATGATCAAAATGATCATCATCATTTTTTGAAATATAGTGAGGTCATCCAGATAGACCAGGATAATCTTATTATAAGTTACCCAAAGGCTATATCCATATCTCTTTGAAAGGTGTCTCTTGAATTTGATAGACCAAAAGGCATCTTAGCATATGCAAATGTTCCCCATTTGGTAGTAAAAGCAGTTTTGTACTGATCTTCATTAGCCAACCAAATTTGATTGTATCCAAAGAAACTATCTAGTAAAGAAAACCTCTATGATCTAGCCATAGTTTGTAGAATTTGTTCCATGGAGGGCAATGGATAGTGGTCTTTCAGAGATGCTTTATTTAGATCTTTGAAATATACACACATTCTTACATCTCCATTCTTTTTCCTAACTGGTACTAGATTTGATACCTAGGTTGAGTGCTTGATTGGAAATATTATTTTGGAATCTAAAAGTTTTTACAACTCATCTACCATTAGAGGCTCAATCCTTGGATTTACTGGCCTCTATTTCTGTCTGATGGGCTTAGACCCTTCAGTCAATTCTATTGTGTGCTAAATAATGTCTCTATTGTATCCATGAAGTTATTCATAGCTCTAAGCTATGACTCTATCATATCTCTGGCACAATTCGATTAGTCTTTCCTTCTCTTCTTGAGTTGTAGAATTCCCAAATTTTAACCTTTTTCCGTCACTCACCTCTATTTTAGAATAGTCTGCTTTGTCTACCTAGAACCTTTTCTTTTCCAAGCTTACATCCTCTAGGTCAAACAAGTTTTCTAAGGTGATCAAGTCCTTGGGGAGCTTATTAGTCCTCATTTTATGATCTGATCACCATATGCCTCTTCAATTTTGGTTTGCAATTGATCAGCAAACTCATACGATTATTGTAAGAAAGATACTACCTGAGCATCATTTTCAAATACTTACCAGTTCTCATCATTGTCTAGAATGGTCAGCCTCACTATAACTTTTACTAACTCATTGTTAATAAATAGGCTAGTTGTTGGGTTAAACTATGAGCTAATCTAGGCCATCCTATCAGCTTTAGAGTTTTGACTCCTAGGGACTATCTCAATATTGAAAGCTTTAAAATCTTCTATCAAATCCCAAATCCTATGTCTATAGGATCTCATTCTCACATTTTTGGCTGCTGCCTTTTCTCTAATTTAATTTACCTAATTCTGAATCTCCTTTTACTTTTAGATTCTTTATTCCCTTTTTCTTGGCTAACAGGAGCCCATGTACTAAATATTCATACTTAGCATCATTATTAGTGCAAGCAAATTGGAATCAGATAGCCCTTAAAATTTTATCACCATTTGGAGCGATAAGACAAATTCCTGCTCCAGCACCATGTTTACTTTTAGCCCCATCAAAATTCAAAGTCCAGATCTCTAAATCTTGAGTCGTAGGTGCCTCTTCCCTTATAACATTTTGGATTGTCTGGTCCTTATCAAAAATTACGTATGTGCCCAAACCAGTAGAGTCATAGTTCCCATACAGGTCACTATGCATCATAGCCAATAATTGGCTATTTTCTTCTTCTTGATCATGCTCAGTCCAGTTGCCTATATCTTCAACAAAAATCATTTCTTCCTTATTTAACATAGCATGATCTACCTCTAATCTTGTTGTTGATTCATTGGTGATATGGTCTTTGGACAGTGGTTCAGATAGAATGTTCATCTTCAAACTGTACCTAGTTCTCAAGATGAGGTGAGACCAGTCAAGAGACATATATCCTCCTATTTTTAATGTAAAGTCCCTAGATAAATATAAACCAAAAATAAGAGGTATATCTATAACTACTACATCTTGGTTGACAATTATGTTGGGACATGTGTATAATTGCAATGGAAGTTGTTTGATTCTCCCTATGGTTTTTACTATTTTTCCATCTAGCTGCATAACTCCTTTTTCAAGGGGTTCATATTTTATTTTCAAAGCATCAACTATTTTCTTGGGCATCACTATAGTACTAGCTCTTAAATATATCAATGCATTATGCAATAATTTCCTTCCAATTATCATAGTTAAATAGAAGGGCTCTGGTTTGGATTTACTTACTTGTGCTGCATCATTCACAAAGGTTGTTATCTTCAGAGGAACCGTATCTTTGAGATTTTCTTTTCCAATAGGTCCTTCCTTGCTGACAATACCTTTGGGCACTATTTGGCCTTGCAGAGCTTCTTGTAGTAGTGTCTTTTGTTTAGGAATTGCCAATATATACCATATCGATACTTGTGCTGGAGTCTTATTCAACTGGTCCACTACATTTATCAGTCCCAAAGACTGAGTTTTTTGGACATAATGATATCTCATTTTTTCCTGAGTTTGGGTAGGAATCCCTTGATCTTGCATCAGCTAAGGCACTTCTTGTCTAACAATAGCATTTATTTGCCCTTGAGACGGAGGATTATTCTTGACTTGACCACTTATAATCTCAGGATGTTCCACCATTCTCCTCTTTGATCTAGTGTAGTAATCAGATTGCACCACTGGTCTTTGGGAGGTAGATGCTTCATTCAAGAAAACTGATTCTTCATATTCAATCCATGAGAAAAAAGCATGTTCTAGGGCTATTTACTCCTCTTGTTGCAAGGACATTCCTTGCATCTGGGCCACTAGGACTGAATTTTGCATACTGGGAGACTGGTAGGCTTTATTGTCACTGATACTGAAAACTAACCATCCATTCTTCTTTGCACTGCCACCCTTTGTTGTAGATTACCCCTAAGACAATCTCTAGGTGTATGAGCATTATTACAAGGGAAACACCAAGCATTAGTATCATCTACATAATTATTTTTCCTTGGAACCATTTCCCTATTTGAGTTAGGAGGAATGGTCTGTGAGGGTGTGGGAATTACAACTAATTGATTCGTTGGCTGATGGTTAGTTTGTTTTGGAGGACCCTGATATTGGTTTGATTGGGACAAAAATCTATTTCCTTGGTAGCCTTGATAAGGAGGCTTAGGAAAAGTATTTTGTTGTCTCTTTATATTGATTAGCTCATTGGAAAATGTCCTTAGGATATTCTTGATATCATCCATCACAGATGGCTGAGCAGGGATAGGTTCTTTCATGGATGATTGAGGGTAAGTTTACATAGACATAGGTGGGCTTACAGTTTTAGGAAATTATTGAGGTAAGGGCAAGAAATTTTTTGGGAACATGGGCATGGGAGCCCTTGGAGGTAACTTTCTAGTATTTATTAAATGATTCTCAGCTCTGACCACATATTTATAATCCTCTAGCAAAGTGTGTCCTCCTAGTGACTGAATCATAATAGATATATTTGAATTCAAAGCCTTAAGATAAAACACTATGGCCATACTAGGTGGTGGCCTAGCTGTAGCAAGGATTTTTTCCCAACTTTTTTGAAATTTGGTATTGAAGTCAGTCATGTCTTCCTATGGTCCCCTTTGAATGGTGATTAACTGCTGTAACAAAGAAGACTTATCACCCTTCTTTGCAAATCTTTCAAAGAACAGATCTCTAATCTGGTCCCATGTAGATATGGTATTTGGGGTCAAAGATCGATACCATTATAAAGCCTTCCCCTTAAAATAAACTGCTAATAACCTTGTGGCCACATTTTTTTGTGTGACAACATGTATAACCCAAACATCTAATACATTTTGAAGATGTTCCACAGGTGTTTTAGAGTCTTTCCCATTGAATCTAGGTAGAGCTTTTAGGACATTTACTAGGATAGGATCCAAAATGGCTAGTGGTGTTGGGAGGATTAAGGGGCTACCAATGTTCTAGCTTGCATAATTTCTTGGGGGTATAGGGGCTCCCATATTTGGTATTGGTACAAACTGGTTAGTTCTTCTTCTTGGACTTGTTACCAAAGGTGGCAAAAGAATACCTAGATTTGTAGCAGACTGTGATCTGGTGACTAGTCCATAACTCTGACTCCTCATAGCTCTCTGGTTCATACAGTCTTGAAAGAAAATTCAAGACTAGTCCCATCGAGCGTGCCAAAAAATGTTGATGCTTAAAATTTTTCTTGATTCTAATCAATAACAATGTGAAGTTTCAAGCTGTGGGATATTGCGGCTTGAAACAACCTCCAAATTTTAGAGAAGTTGGTCTCTTATTTTGTATCAAGTGTGGGGAAAAAGGATAGAAAATTAAATAGAAATGCAAATTCAGGAAATGACACCTAACTATGGTGATGCACCTGAGTGTAATTTTGATCCTAATATTAAGCACAATGAGACTATATGTAGGATTCATTTACATTTAAGATCAAACAAGTGCATGATCAATGTAAAAGATTGAAATAATAGAAACAGAGGCTCACAATAGAGACTTATTTTGCTAAGATACAAAAAATGTCAACAAGGGCATAGGGTTCAATCTTCTTATAAGAATCTTCTAATCACATAAGAGGCACAGAAATACATACAATTATGTAGAACTTATGACTCTAGAAAATGAGACTAAAGCAAATGACACTCCTAATCACAACTCTAGAAAGTTTACAGTATAGACTACTTTTGAAAATGACATAGATAATATCAACAAAGCAATACAGTTCAATCTTCTTAATTTTTTCAGCCACATAAAAGGCACAAAAACATGCACAATTACATCAACTTTACAACTCAAGAAAATGAGACAAAAGAAAATGATATTACTTAGTCACAAACTCTAGAAAGTCTAAACTTTTTACCCTAATTCTCCTATTCAAAAATTCTCTCTTTTCATCTCTTTTTTTTTAGCTTGTCTCTCTCCCCTTTTATAGCCTCAGATTTAGCGATAAAATAGTGTGGAATTTAGCATCTTCAATGCCTTGGATGAGTTCTAGTCTTATTAGAAAGGGCCATGCTAGTGTGGGGAAGCTGCTCTAACTGTGGCATGTTGATTCATGTCTAGTACCTCCTTCTGTGCCTAAATTTCCTCATTCCATCACTTGCTTAGCTGTGTAACTATCCATTCTCCTTTGCTTATATCAGACAAATAGATGACCCCTTCTAATGTTTGCAGGCCCCAAAAAATCTACCTAGTGAACTACTCCACCTACCAAAAATAACTCCCACTAAGTTCCCCCCTAGCTCGTTTGCTGAAATAGATACACAGAACACTCTATCCTATTGAAATGGAAGAGAACACTTAGTCAATTCCCTAAAAATCTTCTTATTACTTAGAAGGCACCAAAGAATGACACTTTGCACTTTTTGCTTGAATTATCGAAGACATGCAGATCTTTCCACTTTCCCTTTAGCTATGCTACAGAATTATTTGGGGAACATATTAGGCTCTTACAAATGGTGACACTTGGCAGCTTCCACAGACCTTTGAAATAACACCTAGGACCCACCACAATCTTTATTCGGTAATGAAGGTTAAATATGATCTCTCAAAAGTTGACACGTGGTAGCCTCCACTGTTCTTGGGAAAATACATGGCATCTTCCACTTCTCCTACTAGGATTATGTGGCATCTTCCACTGCTTCTAGGGATGGAGTAGAAATGGGCTCAAGAAGTGACACTTGGTGGCCTCCGTTACTTTTTGACATTGAAACAAAATGAAATGACACCTTTCTACCTTTTGAAAAGGTCCTTAACCCCTTTGGTTTTTTGGGACACTCCCTTGAACTGCCTGATGAACCAAAATGGTTCAATGGTTCAACAGTTCAACACTACATGCCATTTACATGTTAACTAAGGTATTGAACCAAAAATGTTGAACCATAACATTGACCCCAGGCACTGACCTGACTATCTCTTGGATGCCAACACGTGGTGACTTCTGCTTTCCTCTAAAAAAGTAGTCCAGGGCCTTCTGCGATTGCCACCCGATTCTTTTTACTTCTTATTTCTACTTAGCTTGTTGAAAACCTTTGCCAAAAAATAGAATGAAACATGAGTGCCGGTATGAGATGTGGATGATGACATGTGATGCATTCTACTGAGTTTCTATTGGATATGTGGCATGTTCTGTGGCTCTCTTGAAAGTTAGGAAAGGTGCCTTAGATGACTCCACTTGGCCAAAACCTATGCTCAGACTATGCCACTTGGTAGCTTCCACTGCCCTTCGACACTTAGATGGAAAATGAATCAAAAGAAACAAACCCGTGCTTTATTTCAAAACTTTTGCCACCACGACCAAGGTATGCAGGAACAAAACTACAGTGCACGACTGAGAATCAAAATGCAACGTAGAGTAAATTTTTTTACTCTACAGCATCCATGGGTGCACATTTAGAATGGCAAAATGATTGATTTCAAGGATTAAATATCCTTATTGAGCTTAATGAAATCATCCTTAATAGCCTTAAATCTTGATGCTATGATCTTATTTTGATGTTTTTCTTGATCATACTCTCTCATCTTACCTTTTTACATCTCAAAAAGTGTACTAAGCTGATTTTAATTTTCTTCACTTGATTTTAGACATGAATAAGTAATCTTAACTTAATCCTTCAATTATTTATTATCATTTTTCAATTGTTGAGCCATATTATACCATGGATCACCTTCAAGTGGTTAAACTTGTAAAGAAGGTTTGGTTTTGATACCAATTATTAGAGGTACAATCACTAAGAGGGGGGGTAAATTCATGATGTAAGATAATCCAATTCAATTCCCAACTCTTAAAAATTAATCATACATAAACTTGATCAAGCAACATAAACATGAAATCACATACATCTAAATCATGCATATGAGCATACATCACATGAATACATCATATATGTGAGAAACCCTCTTCAGGGATAAAACCCATTAAACCTTGCAATATGGAATATAGTCCTATAAAACAAGATCCAACATTTAAACTATCACCAACTAATCAAGTAACACCCATCCTTTAGTTTAGTGAGACATCAATCACATAAGGAGCTATTACCCCTATTTAGCTAATCACCCATAACAACTATACCTTTAGCAAGCTTTATCTTACAAGGAGGAACCAACCCCCTAAGAAACTAAGCACCCACTCATCTATTTTGAATAGATTATTTTAAAAACCTATTATTTATCTTCAACTAATGATGACCACCTTTGTCTGCACTCTTCACCTCCAATCTCTCTTGAGCTACCTCTAAGACTAACTCGCTCAAACTACCTCTTCTAGGAAAATTAGGTCCAATTACCTATGTGTCCTCATACATCATCTTGATCAAAAAAACATGATTGATCCTCTTCACTCTTTATTGGTACTCAATTATATGTACCTTCTCTTTCAAAGGTTATCTCCTTTACTTGAATCCACACATACACAACTAGCATAATTAGTCCAATTACACCTTGTACTTATACCACTCTCTTCATTTAACCCATCTTGGTCAGCCAAGATGATTTACATATTTCAATAACACTTAATATATTTCCATATACACATTATATTTTATAACCACAATCTTTATAGGTCAGCCAATACCTCATTATCCCCAAACCACCATTAGGTCTTGGTGAGACTTAGAACTATTAGGCCTTCATACCCACATGTTATATGTGAGACTACGTAGACCACTTTAATAATTTAAAAATGATTATAACACATTAATAATATATCCAATATCCAATTTATAATTCTACTATTGGTCCATGCCACCTATATAACTAATTAAACACTTGAACCTACCAATTAGGTCTCCTTGCTCTTTAGGCATTCATACACAAAAAACACAGTCACAAACTTATGAATCAAACACTCAAGTTTTTCACATATACATATGATTTTATCACATGGGTGAAACCTTAATGACCTATAAAACACCTCCATGTTATTTAAACACTTCAACATAGGTTCTAAGCACTCAAATTAACTCTCTCAGAATGACCACTTGGACTTGTCATATATAGTCAAAATACAGTCAGGATATTTTGACTCTCCATAATTGATCATGGGAAAAATATGACAACCAATGCTTTTGATAAGACTTATATATTTATATAACATCTTAATTCTCATTTTATTCCACAATTCTACTCATAACTCTTCCAACACACTTTTATAAAGTGGTCACTCAATCTGTTAGTGCATTCAACAAACACAGTCAGATTTTAAGCCTTTGTTCACACAAAATATGGATTTTTAAAACCTCAAAATTCTATAAAAATATTCTTAATAGAGTCTAAAACATTATCCAATAGTTATTTCATATTGAAACACCAAGACACTATAAATAACTACTCAATTATCCTTCTAAAGTTACTTGTAGAACATGGTCAAACACATAGTCAAATTTAGAGCTCAATATCTTTGACTATACAAACATTCAAAACTCCTAACCAATGTGTCTAGATTTACCTTGGAGTCATTTATAATTTTTCCTTTTACACCAAAAATAAACTAATCCTAGATAAAAATATATTAGTAAAATAGTGGAGACTAGTTTTTTAATTTGTTAATTTAAATGCCAACGGTCACTATGTAATGAAAATATTGTAGACATGTGTATTAATCTCATGTCCTTTCATATGTTGATCAAACATTATCAATAAATATCCTCATGATATTCATACATTTAAATCTAATAACTTGTTTTTATCTTTTATCCTTTCTTCTAAAATTATACCACTTGGCAATCACTCATGCCTTCTACACACCTTACAATCAAAGTCTTCAAATGATCTTTTGTCACTTGGTAGCCTTGCATGCATTCTGAGTATCCCTTTTGACATATTGGATAAATACACACAATTAGATCATTACTGATAAGATCACATGATCTATTAGATCATTCTCTTGTCATATTAAATGCTCATCATTAGATCTATGATCCGATTAAATGCTCACCTTAGATCTTCGATAATGCAAATTTGGTTAAATATGGGAACCATTGTAATATGCCTAGAAAGAAAAATTTTCACCTTAATAGATTTTTATACACTAAACCTCATGATCTAAAATTTTAATCATGTGATCACCTTTCAAAGGGGAACACATTTATGTATCAAGCTGCTCCTTAAACTTTCACAAGTGTGAAAAATGATGTGATCAATATGTTCACTTACCTTTATCTATCAAGATGATTACTTGAGCTTAAACATTCATATGATTGTTTTGAGGAATTTTTTTCACTTACATAACCATTATAAGTACTCATAACATCCTATAGAGTTTTTATAACATAATCATACTATCAATATCATCCATTAATTACTTAACTAGGCAAACACTCTCCAAATCATCAATCTGATCACTTTATCATTAATGCAATATGAATCATACTCTCTTTGACATAAATGAAATCATAAAATTAATGACCATGCTCAATATTATTTACATTATTATGGTGTAAATAAAGAGGGCAAAGTGTGTGGTATGCATCTAAAGGAGGTGAAGTCTACCACTATCTACTACAGGGTTAGATTCCACACTTAGTTCTTGTAGGGGATCAAATCCCACCCATTACGACAATAGGGGTCATAACCCACCCTATATAATGTAAGGGTTTTGGATCTTGAGTGATATCTATATATAAGGTATAGTCCAAGCCCTTATTGTACATGTAAAAATGTCCACTAAGGGGAAAATATATGATGAAGGAAGAGTTTGAGGGGTCTATATGTGGAGGTAGTAGAGTATACATATTTTTTTGAACAATGAGTAGGATAATCTCCCTATCTAGGTAGGATTTTGATTTTTTCACTTGTATATATAAGGGTAAATTTCTACCCAAGTTAATATGTTTGCCCCTAACCCACAAATTTTGTTGAATGACTATAGACACTACCAAACAATTGCCAAAAATTATTTATGAGGGATAAAAATATCTGTTCAAATTGGAAAAACATTTAAAAATGTATATTACATATGGATTATTCCAAAAAAAAATCAAAGACCTACTTCCTATTGTATAAAATCCAAAAAACATTTTCTTCTTTGACAACTAGATGGTATAGATTTGCAATAGAATATAAAAATTGCCTTCAAAACCCTCTAAACTGGTTTAAAATAGATTGTCATGAAACCAATTCATGTTTATATCCATTCCTATGGTCTTTACATCTTAAAAATTCCAATATAACTTTCTATTTTTTTCATTTGGAGACTTCACTAGTATAGTTTTGCATAATTTTTCAAGAAAACCCCACCAAACCCTTGAAACTAGTTGAGATCACAAATAACACAAAAGAAGGATCTATAATGAAATTAAGATCAAAAAATAATCTAGGACATTGATTTACCAACACTACTCTAATACCATGTCAAATTAATCCATAATTTTAAGATCAATAACTGGACATGATCGAATGCACAAAGGTGACACTATATAAAGTAAATGAAATCATGAACACGTGAGAGGAAAAAAACTTCAACAATGTGGAAAAGAATTTCACTGTAATAACATTTAAAGTTATAAAAATTAAAAATTAACATACATACACACACACACACACACACATATATGTATATGTATATATATATATATATATATATATATATATATATATGTATATATATATGTATATATATGTTTGTGTATATATATATATGTATGTATGTATATATATACATATATATATGTATGTATATACATACACACACACAACACATATATATATATATGTATGTATGTATGTATGTATGTATGTATGTATGTATATATATATATATACAATATATATATACACATACATACATAACATATACATACATATATATATATGTATGTATGTGTATGTATATATATGTATCTATATACATACCATATATATATATATATATTTATATATGTATGTATATACAGTACATATATATATACATATACATACATATATATATATATATAATATTATATGTATGTATGTATGTATGTATGTATGTATGTATACTATATATATATATATTACATACATACATACATACATACATACATATATATATATTATATATGTTTGTATATGTATATATATAT